>JAZDUH010000539.1:1417500-1864037 GCA_036419115.1 Scarus forsteni
GTCTGGAGCCCTGATATGTCAAATCTTAATATCAATTTTTTTGTAGAAATAAAAGCTCATATTTTACCAGAGTTGGACATAAAATACAACCTACAAATGAGTATGCACGTTTTTTTCACGAGTTATTATTTCACTCTCCTTTTTATTTGTTCAGTTTTTTTATATAGTTTCTATCTTCTTCTATTATTTTACTTCAATTGCTTATTTTGGTATTTAGTATTACTTGCTTTATTCTATTATAACATACTTTATTTTTCCCGTTTATCTCCAGTTTTCACATTATGAACTCGTAATGGTGTTTCCGCAGTCACACATCCAACTCTGTTAAATCAAGGTCTTTAATAAAGACTTCTTTTTTTGTTACATTTGTGTTTGTTTGTTCTTATTGTTATTTACTGATATCGTATCAGATCGATATCATACCAGCCAGTACTTAATGCTGCAATATCGATATCATATCGGATGTGAAAAAGTTGTATCCGGACACTCCTACCTGTCAGGTTTTGCAGAAAAAACTTTTAAGATCTTGTATTTTTAATCACAATTAGACTATTTTGTTCTGTGTTAATCTGTGAAAACAGTTCAGCTTTCAGTGTTTCTGTAAAAAAAAAAACCTGCCTTCATTTTCCAGTTTGTTTATGACTCAAACTGTAACTTAAAAAATAAATTCTATTTAGTTTGGGAATACATTTTGTCAACATAAAGGCAGACTTATAAATCTTATATAGCGTGTTCGCACTAAAAAGGAGAATCTCTACAATCCCATTGTACATGTTGTATAATTAATATTAAGAGCATTCTGTTCTATTCTGTTCTATTCTACCAGTGATTAAATGTGGCGTATAAGATAAATGTGTTGTAAATAAGGTCATGGCATTTGCTTGGCTAAACTGAGATCTCATCGTCTCATTTTTTGAGCACTGATCTATGAATGAGAAAACCTTTGAGAAATGTAACTGACAGGATTAAACCTTCTGAGAGTTAAAAAACATGAGCCGGTGAGATTTTCTTATTCTCTAGCTTTGGCTCATGTGACACCTTCAAAACAAAGTGTGATGGACCGAGAGAGCATAAATTTGATAAACTGACACGTGCATGCCTGTTTGTTTCCCTCCTCTCTTTATACCAAAGAGGCTGGATGAGAAGATGGCTCACTCCGTGCAACTTTCTCAACACCTGGGTGCGTTGGTTCTATAGCGGATTTAGCAGATTTATAGCGGAGAGAGCATCTGTCATTCATTCAACCTTTGTGGGGGAGGCGGGGCCACTCACTCGAACACAGAGAGCTGAAGTGAGCATTGTGAGGAGCAACAAGGAAACAAACACTAATATGAATGAAGGCACAAAAGCCATGGTTCCTAAGCCGGCTGCCACAGCCCCAGTGCGGGAGTATTTTGGTTTTAAACAGAATGAACAAGGTGTGAGCTCATGAACACCGACGAGCTGATATGTCGCGTTTGTTTGACAGTAGTGGCGACGAAGAAGAGGAGGTGCAGCAGAGCCTTCATCCTGACAGTCAGCGCTTACTGAGGCGTTTGGTCAGCAAAGTAAATATAAATATTCGCTACATTGCAAAAGCAGTGCAGCCCTTGAATACCGTTGAAAAGCCAGAATTTCGGGAAATGTTGTAAACATTTGACAGACAGTACGAATTGACTGGGAAGGTATTCATGCCACAAACAACTCCTGAACTGTATAAACTCCATTTTATTTATTGTTTTTATTGTTGTGTGTGTTTTTATTGGAGTTTTGTTTTGTTTTTTTCTTTACAGAGACAGGGTCTATTTTTAATTGTTTTTGATTAGTATAATGATTTTTAGTTACATGCAATTTTTCCCAAAAGAGAGTCTATTTCATTTCCAGTGTTTTTTTTTTTGTTAAATTTATTAGATTGTTTACATTTATTTACATTCATATTTATTTTATTTAAAAGCTCTTGACCTTTCAATAACAGTAAAATACTTTTAAGAAATTAAAGTTTATTGCTTTTGATCCAGTGTACCCACTTTATTATGGAATATATTATAATTACATTAATGAAAAAATATGTCTCAAAATAATGTTGACATTAATATAATTTATCAGCAATAATTTTTTTGACAATTACGTCCAGCAAAATTTGTTAGTTGTTGTTGTTGGGATTCTATTTTTAGGCTAAATCGCCCAGCCTCTGTTGAAACATGATTTGATATTTATCTGTATTTTTATGGTCATAAACATATAAAATGATTAAGCAAACACACAGGCTGGTGTTTGGTTAGTTTGGTGTTTATTAGGAGCACTAACATGACCTCACAGCAGCGTGGGTTTATTTTTACTCTCCCACTCCGGCCTCGTCACAGCAGTCATGGGATCATCTGAGGGGTCCACCACGGTCGGGGCGACCGCGACCACGAGCACATGTGTGTGCGCTCGGCTGTTTTTAGTCCGAGGGCGTCCGCTGAACTCAAACTGTCAGTCAGACTCTGGATGTTACACAAAGACCGTCGTGATGCAACAAACCAGCCGATGGTAAACATGCACAAGAATCCAGAAACGTGAGATCGTGTTTTTAAAGTCGTAAATAAACGAGGCTCTACTTGATAACATGGGAAAGCTAGGGCTGGGCAAATGGACCAAAATTATATCACAATTAGGGCTGAAAGATTTCAGGACAAAATCTGACTGTGATTCTTCTGGCAGATATTGGGATTTCAATTTTATTCAAGATTTTCTTCAAATCAAGCTTTAGTGTAATATTCACCATGTTTACAGTAAAGACAACAGTAAGGAAATTAATGATCAGAAACAACGCATAACTCATTATCTAATGTTGATGATAATCAATCTGTTTTCATTATTTAAGAGATACTCCAATTAGGGATGCAACGGTTGCCAGTAAAATGGTAAACCGCGGTAAAATTTCCCACAGTAATCATTACCGTGTCCTATCAAAATGACCGTTAAACCGTGTTTGATCCCCACTCTGTGTCAGTAACTCACAGTGATGCTGCTCTTTGACTGGAAAAGCCTGAACTATGTGTGTCTGCTCCTCGGTGAAGCAGCCGTCTCTCACAGTCCAAAAGTCTAAAACTGCTGTAACTCCTCGAGTAAACGAGCAGAGAGAGAGAGAGAGGATTCAGAGAGCCATACCTGAGTGAATTACAGGAGCTTTATCAGGATTTTCTGTCTAAATAATGTATAAAGGTTGTAAATAACAGCATTAGGATCAATCTGGAGTGAGTTTTTAGCGTTTATTTGCCATATTTCATCGTTGTAAATCATCTTTTTCCATCATAGTTTGTGTTTTATGGATTTAGTCAATCGTGATTTGGAAATATTAAAGAAGGAGATGTGGAGGAGATCTGCCATGGAAAGGGGAGACCAGAGGAGAGTCATGAAGGGGGCTAACTGCTTCAGGGACTATCGTTAGTAAAACAAAAAAAATAAAATAAAAGCCTTGGACATGGTCTAATATAACGAGCTGTAACATGGACACTAATGCTGCAGGCAAACTAAAATGCCTGAGTGTTTGTAAAATAGGTTACATTTATTTTTGACTGTCTCAAAACTTTGAACATGTTCATTTACAATTGTTTATGAAGAGAATCCTGTTTAAAGTTTAAATCTGTTTTTTTTCTTTTCTTGTAATTACACACAGTTTAAGTATTCATAACATAATAATGACAAATACTTTCCAGAATTGATTACTTTTATTTTCTCATGAAAAACGTTTTTAAAAATTTACTTATAGGACATTTCCTGACACAGTTATTGACAAAAAATGACAAAAGAACTGTTAAAATAATAATGTTAAAGGGGTTAAATGATTTCAAGACTGTGTTAAAGTACTTTTTGAACATTTTGAGCACAATGCAACAATACTGTGATAATAATGATAACTGTGATCATTTTGGTCACAATAACCGTGACATGAAATTTTCATACCGTTACATCCCTAACTCCAACTTCTCCTAAACAGAAGCTTTGTGTTGTTGCCTTGCTCACAGCACTTCTGTAAATGCAAACTTCTGCAAATGTGTCAAATAAATATATAAATCTTTCAGCCCATATTAATTCTTTTAGCTAAATGGCAATATTCTACTAATATATCTCCTTTTACTCCAGAAAAAATATTAGAGAAAAGCTAAATGAAGCTTAAATTTGGTTTGTTTGATGCAGAAACGTTCACTTTACAGGCATCACATTTCACTCTGTGGTGAAAAACATGCTGGAGTTTTTCTTTCCTCCTGTTTTGGCATTCTGTCGCTAATTTAATGCTATTTAAACACTTAAATACTGTTCCAACTTAAACCTTGATAAAAGAATGTGTTGTAGCGCTGAACGATTTTAGGAAAAGATTGAACTGCGATTTTTCTGGCAGATATTGCGATTTCAATTCGATTCACGATTTTCTTCAAATCAAGCTTTGGGATATTCACATGTAGGGCTGAACGATTTTAGGAAAAGATCTCATTTCGATTTTTCTGGCAGATATTGCAATTCACAATTTTTTTTTTCAAATCAAACTTCAGTGCAAAATTCACTTTGTTTACAGTCCAGACAACAGTAAGGAACTAAATGATGAAAAACACTTAACACATTATTCATCTTCAATAGTGATGATAAATAATCTGTTTTCATTAACTTCTACTCCTAAACAGAGGCTTTGTGTTGTTGACCTGCTTACCAGCACTTTTAACATATAGATTGTCTACAAATTTGTAAAACAGTATGTGTATAATACTTGACACAACAGATCTTGAGTCAGTCAGGAGCGCTGCAAAAAAATAGCTGCTTTGGCGATCACAAAATTGCACTGTCTGAAATTGCGATTTTCGATCTGAAAACGATAAATTGTTCAGCCCTAATGTGTCATTATGATGAATCTCCCAGCCCGAGGGGAAATAGAATGAATCTTTTCAGTCTCCTTTGACCAACAGGTCTGATTGTTGCAGTTGGTTTTAGGGCTGGGTGATATGGCTGAAGATGAAATCCCTTTTTTTTTTTTTTTGCAAAACACTTAATTTAAGATTTTTGACAGTTTTCCCTCTCAACAAAAAATAAACTCCAGGTGACACAAAACTAACATGAATAAAGTTTTGCCCTTATGTTGTCAAATTATATTCCCAAATCATACCAAATTTCCCCTTCAAGTAAAAGTTTGTGCCATAAAATGCTGATTGTATAGTTCAGATGTAGGCAGTTTTTACAGTTTATCAACATGAACCTCACTGATCAAACTTTACTCTCTTCAAAAAACAAACAAAAGCCTATAAAAGTGTTCCTGCAAAAACTGTCAGGGCCTGAAACGCTGCAGTTTCATTAAACATATTTTCAAATGTTCCTACAAGATCAAATCCTGATTTTTAAGTTTTATATTTTAAAAATCAGGATTTTTTTCCAACATAAAAAATCTCTATATCAGAGGAAACTCCTGCTGCATCAGCAGAGCAATAAAGCTGAGTGAGGTCGCCCTGTCTGACCTTTGAACCCTGTCACGCCACGGAGGAGAGGACTCTGAGACCTCAGGAGATGAAAACTCAACCAACAGGATGCCCTCATCCATCCAGTCTACCTCCATCCATCTGTTTATCCATCCATCTGTTTATTTATCCATCTATCTGTTTATTCATCCATCTGTTTATCCATCCGTTTATTCATCCATCCATTTGTTTATTCAGCCATCTGTTTATTCATCCATCTATCTGTTTAATCATCCATCCATCTGTATATCCATCCATCTGTTTATTCATCCATCCAACTGCTTATTTATCCATCTATCTGTTTAATCATCCATCCATCTGTTTATTCATCCATCTGTTTGTCCATCCATCTGTTTATTCATCCACTTGTTTAATCATCCATTCATCTATTTATCCATTCATCCATTAATTCATCCATCCGTTTGTCCATCAATCTGTTTATTCATCAGTCTATTTGTTCATTCATCCATCTGTTTATCCATCCATCCATCTGTTTGTCCATCCATCTATCTGTTTATCCATCCATCTGTTTATCCAGTCATCTGTATGTTCATCCATCCGTTTGTCCATCAATCTGTTTATTCATCAATCTATTTGTTCATTCATCCATCTGTTTATCCATCCATCCATCCATCTGTTTACTCATCCACCTGTTTAATCATCCATTCATCAGTTTATTCATCCATCTGTTTATCCATCTATCCATCCGTTTATCCATCCATCCATTTTGTCATCCATCCATCCATTTGTCCATTCATCTGCTTATTCATCCATTTGTTTATCCAGCCATATGCTTATCCATCTGTTTAAAATCCATCCATCTATCTGTTTATCCATCTATTTATCCATCCATCCACCTGTTCATTCATCCATCTGTTCATCCATCCATCTGTTACCCATCCATCCATTCATCCATCAATCTGTTTATCCATCCATCCATTCATCTGTTCATCCATTCACCATTCTGTTAATCCATCCATCCATCTGTTCATCCATCCATCTGTTATCCATCCATCCATCTGTTTTCTCTTCCTGTTTGAGTGTGAAAAAGTTTTCATTCTTTAATTCTTTTTCATCGACTCTTTCACTTCAACTTTTCCAAATGTTACCGACCTGCAGTATTTCCACTGAATAAATACCAGCTTCACCTAAATGTCCAAACATCGGCAACTTACTCCTGCAACTAAAGAGAAGGTTTCCATTCTCCTCAACTAAACAAAGTTTTCCTAAAGTTGCCAAAACGTCCACTCGGTTTGGCTGCTAACAGTCTAACCTTAAATGTACAGTTTCATTACCACTTTTAGCTACATTATCACTTATTTCATTTATTTATACAACTAATGTCCTAAATGGGCCTTAAGGAGAGAAGTGTGAGTTCTCCATAACTGCACAAAAAGTAATGACCTTCAAAATCACATTTTTTTCAATTCATAGACTGCAAATCCCTGCACGAAATTATCTTTGATTAACTAAACATACAAATAATTTTTAAAGGTTTTATGTAAATAAACTGGAATTTGAATGATTAAAATTATAAAATTAAATGCATGTTAGTTTAGCATGTTGACGACTCCAAAAATATCTTTCATTCATGTTTAACCTGTTTTAAAATTAATCTCATGTCCTGAAGGGGCCTTAAGGGGGACAAATTTGTTTTTTCCTCTTTCTTTGGTTTGTCTGTTTGTTTGTTAATTGCACAATAGTTCTTATATATTAAAATCATTGTTGCTGTTAATTGTTGACATACATCAGACTGATCATCACAGCAAAGTACAATCTATTCTGTTTTCATTTAATCAAAAACAAATTTTTGTTTTAAATGATGTTATTATGTAATAGAACTATGAAAACCATTTAACATTTACTTACATGCTGAGGACTGGAGCTGACAACCCAAGAAAGAGTTTTTTTCATGTTTAACATTTTAAATATATCTAATGTCCTTAAGGGGGAAAGTGTGTGTGTTTTTGTTTAAACTGCACAAAAGGTAATAATCAGAAACACTGTTGTTGCTAATTGTTGACATTTCAGACTGAGACTCACTGCACAAACTGATTTAATTTGATTTCATCACAAAAAAACAGAACTTTCTAAAATTTAAAAATGGTATTACATCAGCAAACCGTCATTTAGATGGTTAAAATTGTGAGAATAATTCTATATTTGTAAATATAGCCAACATCTTTTCAGAGCTTTTAGAGGTTCAGAGTTTATTTTGTTTAGTTTTATTCTTTGGTGATAATTAAACAGGTGAAGCACTCAGGGGAATACTGTATTACTGTATAACTTTAAGAATCTTCTTAATATTTGGGTTTATACTTCTAATATTTAGCTTAACTTATTATTTATACTGAATAATAAGTTTCCGGACCAAAAGGGCCTTTAAATGTTCAGGAAACCTGTTATCAGAGCTGTTCGCCTCGTACAGAATGGGGGGGCCTCGTACTGGGGGCCTCTAAAACCCGGAGCCCCGGGCCCGGTCACCGTGCCCACGGCCCTGTGGGATTACCGAGGCTAATAGCTAACTAACTAGCTTACTTAGCCCGTCATGCTAACAGCCTCCAACAACCAGTCGGACCGGCTCCGGGGCTCCGGGGCCCGCGTCCCGCCGTCAGACCGGCTCCTCCGGCCTGTCACGGCTCGGCTCGGCTCGGCTCGGCTCGGCTCACCTTGTCGCTGATGTTGTCGGTGCTGTCGGGGTCTCCTCCGCCGCCTCCGCGCTTCCTCAGCTCCGTCATGGTTCCTCGGACGGTGGTGTCACATAAGCCGCCTCCCGGCGGAGGAGGGCGGGGGTGAATATATCCCGGGTTATATCCCGGGTTATTCCGGGGTAACGTCCCGGCGCTGTCCCGGGTCAGAGCGTGGAGCTGGCGCCGTGAAGGTCAGCTCTCCGTGCGGGGAGCCCGGAGCGGAGACTCGGCTGAAGGAGAAACTAACGACCGAACTGCGTGTGTTTGTTTATCACCGCAGTCCCCGTCCCTCCTGCTCCCTCCTCCCGCTGTCACCGCGCACGAAACGAGCGCACACCGCATCCGGGACGGACCTTCACAATAAAAGCCTCGTCAGTGTTTTTTTTCTCTTTTTATCTGTTCATTGAGCTCAGTCACGATCAAAACTAAAAATATTTCTCCTGTATTTTAACTCATTAATGCCAGTTCACTCGGTGGTGTCAGTTATTTGGCGATGAAAAAAACACAAAATGTTTTTTTGTCAAGATAAAAATGATCAAATGTTTGAGATTTCTTGTGCTACCATACCCTTCATTTGTCAGATTAGTAAAAACATTGGCTCTGATGCATTATCAGTGTTTTTCACAGCATCAAAAATGGAAATTCTGCCAGAAAAGTAAATGAGAGGACTCGAGGAAACACAGGAGCTAAAACTAAAATGATAGTTAAAATCACAGTAAGACATTAGACAGAAACACTATAGGGTGAATTAAGTAAACACTTAAATAAATAAAAATAATAATATAAAATAAAATTGAAATAAATAATATGGTAGAATTAGATAGCGTAACACCAGGTGCACAATAAAATCAGCTCAACTAGGATAATAAAAGGAAGATCATTTACCAAAGAATAAAATTCCAAATAAAATCTGAACTGAAATGTAGAAGTAAAACAGAATAAGAGGGTTAAAATAAGTTAAAATAAGATAACAAACAATAATAAATATAATCAGCTAAAAGCCAGATTAAAAAGGAAGGTCTTGAATCTGCCTTTGAAAATAGGAATATTATATTTTAGGACCTGAATATTCTGCAATTATTTCAGCAAACAGACTTTTTATTTAAAATTGCAGCACATTGCTGAGATTTTATTGCAGATTCATACCATTTCCCACCCCTACTGCACAGAGCTATTTCAGAGCCTCACAGGGTGAGTACAGACAGAAAACACTGATCTATGTGTTTTCACTGTGATTCTGTTCTTACTGCCTCAGGTTTGGATTTTTTTCGTAGGACTTTTATTTTGAAGGAGTTTCCGGCCCTCAGGTGTCAGTGTGTGTTTCTCGTCGTGTCTTCACGCAGGTCCGCTGCTGCAGAAACCCTCTCTCTCTGCCTCAGGCTGCAGCAGACACGGATCCAGTTTATCAGCAGTTTGGCTCAGAGCTCAGACCAACACAGAAAAGAGGAAACAAACTTTTACTGAAGCTCATTTCTCCAAATCAAACATCAGCTGGACGTTCACCTCCCTGCCAGCTGCCTGCCAGCTTCCAGACGGTGACAGAGGCTGCAGACATGCTCCTGCTCTCTCCAGTCTGTGAGGGTTCCTAATTTAATTTAACTAATTTAAATTAAACTGAACTTTTGATCCGTTTGTGCTTTTCTTCTGTTAAAACTTTGATTTCCAAACTAAGAAACATATTTAAACAAATGATTTGTTGGTAAAATTCTGTTCTTTCCTCTTCATTGAGCAACATTTCAGGTTTGATTTTTCAGACATATGTTGGTCAACCTGCTGGTTGACTTGCCTGTTAAGGGTTTTACTGAGCATGATTTGATTTCTTTCTTTCAGCAACAATGTTTTTTGTATAAAAAATCACAGAGAGCAAAATTGAGATATTTAGTAGTGACACAGTTCTCTGAAGCATCATTTTTTTTCATCAAAGTTATTTCCTTTAACTAAATTATGATTGTTAGATGATCTGGTGTTTGCGCTTACTGTTAGATTTCTGAGAAGCTACGTACGCAGAAACGATTACTTCTGATTTTTTCTGGTTTTTAAACAATTATATTAGAGCCATGTCAGAAAAAATAATTTTGGGAAGTCGACATTAAAGTAGAAATTTTGGGATTAAAGTTAAAATGAAGCAAATAAAGTTGAATAACAATTCTGTGATAAAATTTGAAATGTCAAGAAAAAAGTAGAAATTTCAACAAAGAAGTCAAAGTGCTAAGAAAAAAAGTGAAAATGTTGAGAATAAAGTTGAAGTACATTGTATGCCACAAAATTGTTTTTCAACTTTAATCTCATCATTTCAACCTAAATCTTGAAATTTCCACTTTAATGTCAACTTCCCCAAAATTATTTTCTCTTCTATCATGGCTCTAATACTCCTCTGTGGAAACACACTGGTGATACAAAAGCTATTCAGAGGGTGAAAAAGGAAAAACAGACAAAGGTGGGCTTTCTACATTTTAGAACAGCGGTAATGCAGCAAAAAGTCAACCACACGGTTACAATGCCAGTCAAAGAGTTAAAGCACTTTATCTGTTTTTAAAAGCGTTATACTCTTTACTTTTATTTAGAGGACATTATTTATGTCGGGTTTTCTTTTTCAGTCTTTACATCGTCTTGTTTTTACCAACTTTACTTTGATTTTCTTTTAACTTTCACTAAATTTATATTCATAAGTTATAATGTTCACACACGTCCCTCTGTCACAGGCTCATACGTGTTTCCTTTACAGACTGGTTATTTATGTCGTTGACTGACTGTGTGCATGAACGTGGCCTGGAGAGGCATGTTTAATTCAGTGTTTTTTAGATCATCAGTGAACGGACATTAATTCTCTTGAATCAGTGCAGAGCAGCAGTTTGAATCTCGTCTCCAGAGGAGTCAAACTTTTTCCATTTCTGCAGCGAATGAACAAAACGAATCTTTGGAAATGTTCTTCCATCGCTTCCACGCTCATGGTTGTGCTTCTTCTCCCTACGACGGCGTATAACGGCCACTTAAAGAAATAAAAACAATAATAAAACTTGAAAATGTTCGAGAAAAAACTCAAACTTCCGAGTTTTGAAGTCACAGATTTACGACTTTAAATACTTGCAAATGTATGAGATTATAAAGTAGTAAATTTATGGGTTTATAAAGTCGTAAATTTGCAACTTTAAAACTAAAAAATTTCAAGTTTTTTCTCGAACATTTCAAGTTTTCATAATTTTTTAAAAAATTCTTGAAGTGGCCCTAATACGCCGTCGTATCTCCCAAAGACTTGCTATATTTTTTTAAATATCAGAGTATTTTTCACAAGACATTGGACTCTTTTCGAGCCTGTTTTAATTCTTTAAACACCTGTTAATCACAAAGAGTCCTCCTCGATCACTCTTTAACTTCTTCTGTTAGTTCACTCTTCTTTTTTCTAATCCTGCTCTCTCTTCTAATTTAGCACAACAAACATTTTTTTATTTGTGTTTATTGTAAGGGTAAAAAAAAACTTTAATGGGAGTAAAAGTCTGGTGATGTAAGAAATGGTGCAGACTCGATTGTTATATTACGTTGCAGCTCAACAGGTTGCAGAGATTTATTATTTTTACACATGCATTTGGAAATGTCAAACTGCCACTTTTCAGCGTAAATATTCCAACACTGTCTATGCAATACTCCCAAATAAACATATTAATAAAAAAATAATCCTATCAGCCTCACTTGTTTTTGGCCTTAACCCTTTAACTACCAGCTCATCGGTTTATCAGAGGTCATCAATAAATTCAGGAATATTAAATGTATTTAAAAAAAAGAATCAATTAAATCACAGTTTGATTCTGTTAACACTTCAGTGAACAGAGAAACTACAAACAAAACAAAAACCAGATTCTTTTGTCTTGCTGTGGGGTTTAAAGGTTTGAAAAGCTAACAGTGTTATTAAGTGATGACATAAAAATGCACAAAATTTGAGTCAAAATTAATTAGAAAAAGTAAAAATAACTTCAAATAGATAATATTGAATTTGACAGACACAAAAAGTCTTCATGAATAACAGATTATATATATTAATCATCATATAAGTATTTGAATGATAATCATGGTAATCACTTCTAGCTCTTTAAATCCTACACATAGAAAATATTAGATTTTTTGCAGCTATTTCTGTACGCTGAATAACTGATAGAATTGAACAATGACGTGTTTTTTTTAACAAATGAAATATTCCATGGCAAATCTGCCATAACCGACCACTAAAAGAGTCTGGATCTCTGCTCCACATTCAGAGTTTGGTGTGAACATCATAAACATGGATCCATCCTGCCTTGGATCAGCGGTTCAGGCTGCTGCTGATGGTCTCTCAGTCCCACCTGAGCATGGTTCAAACCCCACAGCCTACCTGAGGACATGTCCATCCCTTTATGACCACAGTGGACCATCTTCATGTCTCAGAGCTCAGATCAGCTCACACTGCTTTATTCTCTCCACTGTCACCAGATCTCAGTCCAGTAGTTTGGGATGTGGTGGAGCAGGAGATTCTCTGTTGAATTAAGAAGCTCTGAAGGTGGACGACCTGGGAGTAGAGAGGTGTTCCTAATAAAGTGGCCGTCATAAATAACACTCATGTGGACAAATGACAGGAGGTGGAGTCAGGGGTGGGACAAACAAAAGTAGGCGGAGCCAGGGGTGGGACAAACAAAAGCAGGCGGAGTCAGAGGTGGGTCAGACAAAAGGGGGTGGAGTCAGAGGTGGGTCAAACAAAAGGAGGCGGAGTCAGAGGTGGGACAAACAAAAGGAGGCGGAGTCAGAGGTGGGTCAAACAAAAGGAGGCAGAGTCAGAGGTGGGACAAACGAAAGTAGGAGGAGTCAGAGGTGGGTCAAACAAAGGTAGGCGGAGTCAGATGGATAAACAAAAGAAGGCGGAGTCAGAGGTGCGGTTAGCTCTTTATTGTGTTTTCTGCAGAGTGAATAAAATCTCCCTTCAGCTTGAACATCAGGATGAAGCTCAGGAGGAGAGTCCTGTGCGTAGCTTATAACAAACCTCCGAACAAAAGCACATAAATAAATGTTTTTAGAGACTAAAGGAGACCGGGACCAGTGGTTCATCCCCAAACGACAGAAAAAGACGAATAATGAACAAAAAAAAACGAACAAACGCGGTCGAGGAGACGACCTGTGCAACAGGTAAGAGGCTCTCTGTGGGAAATAAAAGACGAGGAGGAGGATTAACAAATCAGATTTATGTTTGTTAACAAAGAGGAAACAGACGCAGGGAGCATTAAGTCATTTACTCTTAGAAAAGGTAAAGACTTGTTATGATTTTTAATGTCAGGAAAATTCAAGGAAAGGCAAAGTTTTTAACAAATCCTCTGAATATTACTTTAAAAAATGCAGAACTTTTTTCATTGGTTTATGATAAAACCAGGATTATGATTCGCATTGTTTTTAGAATAAAATGAATTGTTAGAGTTCCGGGTCATTTTTATTGAAAAAAAAAAGAAAAAAAATCCTGTTCAAGGATGTAATTCAGGGAGATTTCAGCTTATATGAGCGTAAATTTAATTTTTCTGTTGTCATATTTTGGGGCTTCAGTGTGGATTATTTGTGAGTAATTCAGATTTTTATTTATCTTAAATTATTCACCTGTAAAGTTATTTACCAAGTGTACACACACATCATATATATATATATGTATATATATATATATATATGTATATATATGTATATATATATATATATATATATATATATATATATATATATATATATATATATATATATATATATATATATATATATATATAAACTGATTTTGTGTCATCTTTAACATTAAAAAATCATCCTGAGATATTATCAAGCACTGAGTATCTTTCTTGTCCTTTTATAAACATTAAAAAGTGCTAATTTTTTCCTTTTTTAGGTTAAGCTGTTTGATATGTTGCATTTGTGGCTCTGAATTAATAATTGATCTTCATATGCTGTTATTGATGCCTTTTTTTTTTTTTTTTTTTAATGTGCCTCACTCAGACATTGGCAACACGTCGATTCATTCAGTAATTTTTTTTGTAGTTGAAAAATTTAAAAAAATATTTTTTTAGCAATAGTTTTTATTCCGACCTGATGAGGATTTTTCCAACATCTCCTCTTGAATTTTACTTTAAAAAAAGGAAACTTGTCTCAATGGGTAATGATTAAACCAGGATTATGATTCATATTGTATTTAGAATTAAGTGTAATGTTGGATTCTTGGTCATTTTTATTTTAAAAAAAGAAAATAATCCTGTTCAAGGAGGTAGTTCAGAGGGATTTCAGCTTAAATGAGGATAAATTTGATACATGTTTATCATATTTTAGAGCTTCAGTGTGGATTGTTTGTGAGTAATCAATTTTTTTTTATCTGAAATTACTCACCTGTAAAGTTATGTACCAAGTGAACACAATATATTTATATATTTAAACTGTTTATTTGTCATCTTTAACATAAAAAATCATCCTGAGATATTATCAAGCACTGAGTATCTTTCTTATCCTTTTATTAACATTAAAAAGGGATGCTAAAAATTCTTCTGTTTTAGGTTTCACTGTTTGATACGTTGCAGCTGTGGCTCTAAATTAATAATCTAATTTCATATACTGTTAAAAGTACATTTATATGAAAATGTGTCTCATTCACATGTCGATTCAGTAAATTTTTTGTAGTTGAAAACCATGAAAAAATATTTTTAGCGTTAGTTTTTACTCCGATCCCCATGAGGATTTTCATTTTAAGGCCCTGGCACCTCTGATAAGCCTGGTTAGTAACTCTTTAACAATCATCTGCAGCTTTAACAGAAGTTTTACGAGAATATTGGACTGTAAAATATTTAACTGCTGAAGCCTTTTCCTCTTTTAACTCAAATAAAACTGATTTTCAGACTCCTCCTGTGATGAACATCCTTCTAATCATGTGATAACCAGCCAGCTGGTTCCACAGTTCACTCCTGTTATTGTTGTTACTCCTCAGTGACGTTTGTTTATCTGTAAACAAACAAACAAACACAGCAGAGCCTCAGCTGTGGCTGTGGCTCCACCAGGGGGCGACACACTCCTCAGTAAAATGATGAAGCTCCTCCTCACCGTCACCAGCCCTGCTCAGAGCTTCAGGATCATCAGAGGGAGACTTCACAGGCACACAGTGGTTCAGGCGGGACGTCCCGATCAACGGGAGCCCATTAAAAAACAAAAACAACAGAAACACCCAGAGCTTTGACAGAGATCAGGCTCTGATTATTTAATGTTAACGTGGAGACTCGGCCTGCAGGGTTTGGTTTCTGCCTCTTTACTCCAAATGTTTCTCTAAACTCCTCTTTACATCTCGCTTTAACGTCCTGCTGGGTCATCAGACTCTTTTCTGCATCTAAACTCCTCTTTACAGCTTATATCAGAGAGGGCAAAAACGCAAAAATGTCTCAATAATTTAGGATTAAACCAGGATTATTATTCACATTGTATTTAGAATAAAGCGTAATGCATGTTTATTGAAAAAAAAGGACAACAATCCTGTTCAAGGATGTTATTCAGAGGGATTTTAGAATAAATGAGTGTAAATTTGATTTATTTGTGTCATATTTCAGGGCTTCAGTGTGGATTGCTGTGAGTAATTCTGATGTTTTATAAAATATGAATATTTTTATAAATCAGTTATTTACCAAGTGTACATATATACACGAATGTGGAATTATGTACTTAAAAAAAGGTGTGAAATAAATGAAAACATATCTTATATTCTAGTTTCTTCTAAGTATCCACCCTTTGCTCTGATTACTGCTTTGCACACTCTTCATTCTCTTTATGAGCTTCAACAGGTAGTCACCTGAAATGGTTTTCTCTTCTCAGGTGAGCCTTTCCAGGGTTAATTAATGGAGTTACTTGCCTTATTAATGGGGTTGGACCATCATTTGTGTTGTTCAGAAGTCAGGCTGATGCACAGCCCACAGCCCTATTAGACAACTGTTAGAATTAATATTATGGCAAAAACCAATCAGCTAAGTTAAGAGAAACAAGTGGCCATCATTACTTCAGAGAGAATCTACAATGAAAATAAAGAAAACACATTGAATGAGAAGGTGTGTCCAAACTTTTGGCCTGGACTGTACATATACATACATATTTATATATATAACAAAGGCAGTTGATGAGATGTCACATTAAATGTTGTGTTTCAGATATTCTGTTAATGGAAGGAAAGCTGTTAAATGAACCCCTATACAATGGCTACTCCTCAAGAGAAGGGACAATGTGTGTCCTGGTTTACTGAGGCCAAATCAGAAGTGCAGACTCAGCGAAACTACAGATCTGAGTATGAAAGAGATCCACCATCACGTCCTTCAATTCGTGCATGAAACAAGAAGTTTATGGAGACAGGGACAGTGTTGGATAAAGACAGGGTGAGCAAGACCATCAGAGGAAAACATCCGTCCTGTAGGACAAGCCTTTCCCTCCATTAACAGAATATCTGAAACACAAAATTCTAATGTGAACAAAAACTTTAATAAACACTGATTAAAATAAAACAAATCTGGTTAAGATGTCTCATCAACTGCCTTTGTAATACATTTCTTAACTTGTAAAGAGACTTTAAGAACACCCTGAATATAAAATAAAAGAATTAGCATTAGCATATTTTAAGGAGTGAGTCACATGTGCTGTGATTTGAATCATGATATTTTGTTGACTCTCAGGAACAAAACTCGTCTCCTTACTGCGGCGACTCCCAAAACAAGCCAACAGTCACGGGTATCAGGTGTGAATCTCAACATCATGATGGTTTTTAATGGAGCTTGCTAAATTGATTTTTCTGAGTGAAAAAAAAATGCATTTTATTTATTTTTGAGGGTATAGAGTCCACTAGATTTGTTCCAGCAACAGCATTTTATAAAGAATTTATCATTTGAACCTAAATCAGAGTCAATATCTGGTTTAATTAAACTGGTTTGATTAATTTGTTTTGACTTAATTATTGATAAACTGGGTATAATTCAGAATATTATATAGTTTTCTGCAAGTATGACAGGGATTTTGTATTTCAATAACTAAGGTAACAAGCTAAAGATATGAACAAAAGCAGTTTTATTTAAGCCTCTTTTTAGTGCAATGAGTAAAGTACACCCCAGATACTGACTCAAAGGAACATGAATCACTCTTTCAAATACAGATACGTGTATGTTTTTTATAAAATGATACTGCAGTAACAAATCCAGCATTTTATATTCATACATTTATTGCAGAAATAAATCAAATAAAGAATTAGCATTAGCATATTTTAATACGTGGGTCGCATGTTCCAAATGCACCTCTGGTTTTTATCATTATATTTTTTTGACTCTCTGGAACAAACCAAAGGTATCAGGTGTGAATCCAGACATTATGGAATAAAATAAATAAAAGTCTGAAGTATCTGACGGTAAACTGTGTTCGAGTATCTGTGATCACCCAGCAAAGCTGTGAAGGCGAGGCGTAACACTTTAAACTAATATTCCTGTATTGTCATGGATAAGGAGTGGACCAGTTGCTCTAATCCTCAAACAGCCTGGTCTTTGTTTAATGTTTTGCCAGCGGCGGCGTGGAGCCCAAAGTGCTTCCATGTAGTCTCTGCCTGTCCAAACTGCACAAAAACATCTGCATTTGTGCACCGAAGGCAGCGTAACAGTCTGTTTACGATATTTTCATTTATACTTGCTGCTCGATTATGAAACAGATTTTAGAGCTGAGGCAGTTTGGTTCGGACGAGGGGATGGGAGATTATCAAAGTACTGAACATTTTAAACATATCCTGGGACATAAAGACGATTTAAGTGTCTAACACTTTGAAATATCAATGAAATCTCCTGTAAATTACAGAAACACATAAAAACAAGGCAGTGTTGAAGAAGTGATTTACGACCGGAGTGCAGCCACACAAACTTTGACATAAAGTGCAAACTGACGTGGTTTTCTCCTCACGGCGTCAGACCGGCTGAAGCTCCGAGAAAAACCCTCGAGGCAGCGGCGAGGACGCCATCGGGCTCGGCTGCTCTCCGTTAGTGGCTCTCGATCACTACAGGCTCGTAACCGCCCGCAGAAACCCTGCAGAGACACGGGGGGAAGAAACCGTTACTGAGAATAAAAATAACAAAAAATATATAAATAAAAAATAATAATAACATTAAAATAATAAAAGGCAACAACAACAATAATAATAACAATAAAATAATACAAATAATACTAAAAATAATATTTAAAAAATAACAATTACAAAAGACTTTAACAAAGACAAAACAGCACATGACAACAAGGAACATTTATCAGAATCAGAATCAGACATATTTTATTAATCCCCAAGGGGAAATTCGGTTGTTTCAGTTGCTCTTATCCACAGTATAGCAGTCAGTAAATATCAGATAGAGACATTAGAACAGACAGGAGCATCAACATAACTAAAACAGAACATGCCCTGGTGTACCTGTGATCCTTATTCCTGACATTGCGGTGATAAAAACATATGATTTTTTTGTATTATTATTATTATCATTATCATCATTATCATCATCATTAATAAAAAATCCTGTTTGGTGCTGTTATCAGACATTTACCTGTCTCCTGTCTCATAAGCATCTATAAAAATGTTTGAATAAGAAGCAGAAAAGGTCAATAAGGGCACACAGACTGACCTGTTTCCCAGCCTGATCCCGCTGAGCGCCGTGGTCCCGTCTCTGCTGACGAACAGACGAAGGTTACTGTCTGAAAAACAGAAACAGTCAGAGGTGAGCCAGAGCAGTGTTCATTTAGACAACACTGTTTAACCCTTTCAATCCCAAGTTTCTGGTCATTTTTTGCTTCTCTCACATTTTTATTTCAATATGAAGTCCAGCTCTTCCATAGATTCATAAAAACCACATATATTGACTGATGTAACTCAATTATGTCTAGATGCAGTGTTACAAAATGTATTTAAGCTAAAAATCAGACAAAAGAAAGACAACATACATTTTCTAAATATCTATTAGTATTTTTTATATCATTATTATTAATAATTTACAGTCTACACTGCAGAGATAATCTGTAAAATTATCTTTCCTTTGTAAAAGAAAAGTTTGCCGATAAAAGTTTGTCCTGTAACACGTCTTCAATGACTGGCAGCAGGCGTCGTTGTCAGCGCTTATTCGTGCTAAACAATTCTGAGCCTGCAAGACACTAACGTGGGATGAAAATTCAAAGATTTTTTTAACAGCTATTTCAGGAAGTATGTGAATCATTCAGATCATGTTAAATGCTGTAAGAAGCATAGATTTTTTTCTTTTTAACAGAATTTAGCCAGAGCTAACGGTTAATTTTCTGCATATTTTTAAAGAAACCATGAGAATAAAAGCGATGTTGATGAAATCTCATGAAATTGCCCTTTTTCCTCTGTTTTTTTATATGTTGCAGTTGTTGCCTGTGATACATTCAGGTACCCTCGGAACCTTGAGAATCAAACGGTTACACCAGTGTTTTCAGTTTCTGGATAGGACAAATGTTTTCATTTAATAATAAACTTAATTTTTTTTGCCTAACATACCCTATAGTTATGATTTAGTCATCTTAATAGTTTTAATTTTAGTCTAGTTTAGTCAATGAAATCTGCTGTAAATGTAGTCAAGTAAAATCTGAAGTGTAAAGGGTAAGACATTTTTTATGTCCTGTTTTCCTCTGTGATAAAATCAAACATCTACTAACCCTTTATTGAATGTTAGTAAAGTCTGAATGTCTATCTGCCTACCTACATACCTACCTACCTAACATCTACTAAGCCTTTATTGAATGTTAGTAAAGTCTGAATGTCTATCTGCCTACCTACATACCTACCTAACATCTACTAAGCCTTTATTAAATGTTAGTAAAGTCTGAATGTCTATCTGCCTACCTACATACCTACCTACCTAACATCTACCAACCCTTTATTGAATGTTAGTAAAGTCTGAATGTCTATCTGCCTACCTACATACCTACCTACCTAACATCTACTAACCCTTTATTGAATGTTAGTAAAGTCTGAATGTCTATCTGCCTACCTACATACCTACCTACCTAACATCTACTAACCCTTTATTGAATGTTAGTAAAGTCTGAATGTCTATCTGCCTACCTACATACCTACCTACCTAACATCTACTAAGCCTTTATTAAATGTTAGTAAAGTCTGAATGTCTATCTGCCTACCTACATACCTACCTACCTAACATCTACTAAGCTTTTATTTAATGTTAGTAAAGTCTGAATGTCTATCTACCTACCTACATACTTACCTACCTAACATCTACTAAGCCTTTATTGAATGTTAGTAAAGTCTGAATGTCTAAATGAACAGAAACAAATGTTCCTTTGTGTGAAATGCAGTCACCTTTATTTAGGCTACCTGGCAGAGCATCTCAGTTACAATACCAGAACTGACAACAAACAGTGAACCTGCTCTACATGAATATATCAATTCATAAAGAGAGCAGCTCTGATTGGATCGCTCCACAACTTATCCCACCACCACCAAGCTAAGGCAGCTGTGATTGGATGTCCCTCTGAACTCATCCAACCTTTAACACAACCAAAGTAGCTGTGATTGGATAGATTCATCACTTGTCTCTACTTCCTACATGACCATATTAGGTCTGATTGGATTAAGTCTGTCAGACATTTTAGTCTAGTTTTTATTTGTTGATGAAAATGTTAGTCAGTTTAGTTTGAGTTTTTGTTTTTATTAGTTACTGTCTAGTTTTCATCAGGGGAGAAAGGTTGTTGATGAAACTCTGATGAAAATAATGAGTCAACAGAATTAACACTGGAGGACATTCGGAGACAGAAAGATGAAGACGACTCGGTTTCTACCTTCAGTGTTGTTGATGTCTGCGAAGTTCTGGCTCTGGACGATCTTCTCCACGATGTCGTCGGCGTCCATGCGGGTGTCGTTCACCCAGGAGGGGTGGCTCTCCACGGAGTCCTGCTTCCTCCTGGACCACAGACCACAGCCCAGTTAGAGGAAGTAGTTTATTTCAAACATGTAAGAAAGAGATCTTAAATATTATGTACATCTGTGGGTCAATAATGTGACACAACTTAAAAGTTTTGTATTTTATCAATTTTGAGAGATTTTTCAGGTAAAAATGTCAATGTGGTATAACCATAAAAAACTTGGTAGCAAATACTTCAACTTATTCAAAAAAGGTAAAATTGTCAATAAAACACATTATTGACAAGTTTGGCAAAGTCTTACATTGTTCTGAATATTATAACTACTTTGGGGATTTGTGAACCACATATTTTGTCATTGCAGTGTAACCAGAAGATCATGTGGAAGGAAATGATTTCAAAAAGAAGGACCCCTGAATAAACAAACTGCTGCATACTAAGGTTAGCTCTCTATGAAATCTTCATAATTTTATATTTTTAGGGTATGGTCAGTGTGCTTACGGCTACATCTAAAATTGTACAACTTTAGAAAACCACGAATAATCCATAATAACTGTAAAAATAAGTATTTTATATAAAAATGTGTTTAAAATCTTCACGTCAAGGCCATGTGCTTAACCAGGTGTGCATCATAATGCCAGTTAAATTTGAATTTAATTGAAATATCAAATGATGTACCAGTCACACCATTTGATGTTGGCAAATATAAGAAGTTTATGATGCTTATTAAAGATTTAATGTGAAGCAACTTAATATGTGTAACTATTTTTAAGTGTTAACGGTAACTAGCCTTAGAAAAAAAATGGTGATTTATCAACAATTTTATTATCAAGTTTTTGCATAATTAATACGAATTTGTATTCCCTTTACTTTCAGCTTTTGGCTCTATATAACATAATTAGCAGTGGATGAAAAAGGACTACGTCAAAAATGAACAGCAGCTTTAAAAAGACATGAAACTCCAATAACATGTCAAATGTTAGTCATATACATAATTTATATCTGTTTAACTGCATTTATTAACATTCTCATGTTTTATGGTAATCATAGAGCCTCTTTTCCCCTGATAGATGCCATTATCAAGAAGAAGTGTCTCGACACAGAGCAGGAGTCAATGCACGTCCTGCAGCAAGGACCATTTATTAACAATTAAATTAATTAACAGAAAACACACAATTCTTGTTTTTAGGTTTTTTCTTCATTGCCAATAATAAAAGCAAAAGTTCAATTGACCGTGCTGATTGTCATGTTTGATTCTTGTGCCAGTTTCTTCTGTAAAAGCAACATGGTCAAGTGGTGTAACTGTTTTATAAAGTGGTTCAACCAGTACTTTTAATAAAAATATTATAATTCAGAGGTAAATTATGGGGAATAACGTGCAATCCTCTGCTGCAATGTACTGAAATATTTTAACAGTTTATACAGAATTGTCGTTATCTAGAAAACTCAAATTGATTTTAAGTATTTGTCCTGCGTTATATTGAAAAAATGCACAAAATTTTAATTTAAAATAATCCTTAAAATTGTATTTTCTAATGATCAATTAAAATTAAGTCACTGTTTTTATAAGTACACTTGCATACACTCGAGGTGGAGATAAGTATTTAATATTTCTCCTCTTGTTGTTGTTACACCACTTGACAATTTCAGTGACAATCCTTCTTTCTTTTTGCAAAAAAAGATTCAAAAGCTATTTAAAATTACATAAAAGCAAACCTGAAACAGGTTATTAAAATATTTTTGTATTGCTCATAATGCAAACTCTTATTTGTCTGTCCCTGACCCTTATACATATGTAGTAAAATAATAACAAAACAAAGCAAACAACTGTCTCCTTTAAAGAAAACAACATCACCTGATTTAATTTACAGGCTTGAAAAGAAATGGGAAGAGTACAAACTTATTAAATAACACTCTTTTTCCATTAGGTATCAAAAGTAAAATTATTCCTGGTTGATTCTACATCTATTTGTATATCTGTATTTGTACCTTTTTATTTTAATTTATTGATGTTTGGACTTTTCTTAAACTCCACAGACAGAAATACAAGAACTCTACCTTCATGTACAAACCCTCATGACTTTAATTCACCCCTTCAATTCCCTTTTCTGTTAACATTTTTGGTTATTAACTTTTAGTAGTTTGTTTTTGCTTTTGAAAATCCACGAGGTCTTAACATTTAAACACTGAGGCTGTGTGGATTAAGGGTTTGGTGCGTACCTGGGGGGTCTGTTAGGGGGCAGAGCAGGTCGGGGGGGTCTCGGGGGTCTCTCGGGACGTCCTGCGTCCTTCTCGCTGTCAGTGGGCGTGTCCATGGTTAAGCCCAGCCCCCCCGAGGTGCTACTTCCTGTGGAGGTGTTCCTGCGGTGAGTGAGGTCGGACAGGCTGGAGGAGCAGGAGTGCTCGGTGCTGTAGCCTGAGGGAGGAGGAGACGAGGAGAGGAGGTAAGGAGAGGAGATAAGGAGAGGAAGGAAGGATAACTCTTCATAAAGCTTTGGTTGGATGGCCAGCACAGAGGGACGGATCACCTGATATTTTGCTGTGCTGGCTGGCGTAGCTCGAGTTTCGGGAATGACCCGACTGGAAAACCTCTGCGGATGATCCAGACTGGTTCACCTCGGATTCTTCAAGGAGACCTGAAGGACCAAAAAAAACAAGAGGAAGGTCAATGGGTGGTCCAAATGGTCGTCAATGAAACTTTAGATGTTTTAAATTTGACTGTAGAAAGGCAAAAATTAGACTATATTGGTCTATAAAGAAGCAAACATGAAGCAGTTATGGTCTGATTTCACTGCTGATTAAACCATTCATACATCCATCAGTCTGTTCATCCATCCATCAATCTGTTCATCCATCCATCAATTTGTTCATCAATTAATACATCCATCCATCAATCTGTTCATCCATCAGTCTGTTCATCCATCCATCAATCTGTTCATCCATTAATACATCCATCCATCAATCTGTTCATCCATTAATACATCCATCAATCAATCTGTTCATCCATCCATCAATTTGTTCATCCATCCATCCATCCGTCTGTTCATCCATCCATCCATCCATCAATCTGTTCGTCCATCCATCATCATTCTCTATTTGAGTGATCTTTTGCTCTCCAGATCCAGAACGTTCTCCTGTGAAGCGACTGTGAAGTTCATGACTGTGGCACAAAGTGTTTGGTAAAGATAAACATGCAGCTTGACCTCTGACCTTTAAAATGTAACAACCTCTTCCTGAAGTGAGAGGGGACCTTCTTAAACCTTTATAGAGGATCAGCAGGTCACCTTCAGGAGACACTCTGACCCTGGCCTGGTTTAATGGAGTAAAAAAGTCTCCAGATCAGACTGATCCTGACCTGAGTCCACACTCGTACCTGAGCTGATGATGGATGGTCGATGTTTGGCTCCTCGGCCCAGCGACACTCCTCCGCTCGGCGCCGGCTCGGCGGTCCCCTCGCCCTTACAGTCCAGCTGCAGGGTGTGCTCTCGGCCCGGGATGGAGATGGACTTGGCAGTGCTGGGCGGCCTGAAGACAAACAATCGAACGACTTATGAGACGGGAAGAGACGAAACCCGGCAGAGAGAGAAATGATGTTATCAGGGTTTATTAATCAGGTTAGAGGAGCAGAAACATCCAGGAGGAAACAACCGGAACCACAGAGGAGAAACATGCAGACACTTTCAGCAGAGGAGAGAGTAAAAGTAGTTTATTTTAAACATGTAAGAAAGAAATGTTAAATATGATGTACATCTGTGGGTCAATAATGTGACGCAATTTAAAATTTCTGTATTTTATTAACTTTGAGAGACTTTTCAGGTAAAAATGTCAATGTGGTGTTACCATAAAAACTTGGTACCAAATATTTCAACTTGTTCAAAAAAGGGACAATTCTCAAAAAAAAAACACATTATCGATGAGTTTGGCATAATCCTTCATTTGTCTTGTTAAACAATGATAAAATAAATGGAACACCATCGTTCTGAATATTATAACTAATTTGGAGAGTTTGTGGACAATCAAAATTGTCAATGTGGTGTAACCAACATTCATGGAGCCATTTTGTTTATTTTTCTAAGATCATGGGGCAGGAAATGATTTTAAAAAAGAAGGACCCCTGATTAGGAGGACGGGAAACAACCGGAACCACAAAGGAGAAACATGCAGACACTTTACTAGAGGAGAGTGTTAAACAATCTAATTAAAAATGTAAAAAGATAACTGAGTCCAAAAAACAAAAGAATCTAAAAACAAAACATTTAAGTCCAAGAGGAAAGAACAGTTTATAACTCAAACTGTGACAAACTCACGTTTTAAAACACGGATCCCCAGACAGAAGTGTCATCCCGATGATCACCTTCAAAACACAGAAACAACTTTTAAATCAGAATCAGAATCAGAAATACTTTATTAATCCTCCAATTCAGTTGTTTCAGTTGCTCTTATACACAGTGTAACACTTGGAAATATCAAGTGAAGACATTAGAATAGAGAGGGACATTAATTTAGATCAACCAAAATAAAGTAAAATTAAATTAAAATAAAATAGAATAAATACAACTACAATGAAAATAAATGAAAAGAGCATGAAAAATTAAGTAAACAGGTTGCAACATGCAGAGTTTAAGCGATATAAACTTCTTTATGAAGGAAAATAATTAAGTGGAAATGAGACTCTGAATGAGATGGAGGTAAACACAATATTAACTGTTAGTATTATGTATTTTTATTTCTTTTTCTGCCTTTTTACGTCATCAACAACACCTATAAGTAGGTTCATTTTTTCGTAAAAGAGATTGTTATGGTAGGATTTAAATAAGACATAGATTATATAAATATAATTGTGTAGGTTTATTTAACATACAGTATAATTTATTATTGTCTGATGTGTTTGCTTCTATTAGCCTTTAAAAGTAAGATCAGTCCCTATCTCCCATTTCAGCTACATGAACAGTTTAGATATTTTACATTACATAAGTCTATCTATTTTTCTTTTATAAGTCTATTGGAGTACAAAGGAGGAATTTAAGTCAAACATGTAACAGAGATGAATGGGTTGGACCAGATATGTTTGACTTCTTCCTGCTCCTTTTTGAGCATGTACACTGTTACTTATGATGAATATTATAAATTAGCTATTTATTTTCTTATTATTTTCTCTTCTTCTTTTGTTATGTAAATATTTTTGTTGTTAATAAGTTGAAAAAAGGAGAAAAAAGAAAAAGAAAAAAGAAATAGGAAAAACAGAAACAAGTTTATACGTTTGAAATTAATAAAAAAATAAAAATATATTTTTGGCTTCTATTTTCATCCATCAATCCATCATCAATCTGTTCATCCATCCATCTATCAATAAATTTGTTTATCCATCCATCCTTCAATCTGTTCATCTATCCATCCATCCATCCATCAATAAATCTGTTCATCCATCCATCCATCCTTCAATCTGTTCAACCATCCATCCATCCATCAGTCTGTTTATCCATCCATCGATCTGTCCATCAGTTTATCCATCCATCCTTCCATCCATCCTTTAATCTGTTCATCCATCCATCTATCCATCCATCAATCTGTTCATCCATCCATTCATCAATCTGTTTATTGATCCATCCATCTGTCCATCAGTTTATCCATCCATCAATCTGTTCATCCATCCATCTATCCTTCCATCCATCACCAATAAATCCATCCATCCATCCATCCGTTTATCCTTCCTGAAATCTGCTCTAAAGTAAATTGGCAGTTGTTTCTTTTCTTTTTTAATTTCAGAGAAGGTTTTAACTGTTCTGTGTTTGTTTATCTCAGTCTTTATGATAATGTAAATACGAGTCTGAAATAAAGGACAGTATTAAATAAACCGTTACCCTCCTCCTCCATTAGCTCACACAGACTTGTTTAAAGAGTGAAAACATGAGCTCCAGTCTGCAGATGTCTGACCCACATTCCTGTTAAATATTAGAGATGACAAACAGGATCCAGCTGCAGCGCCTGGTTCATGTTTAATATTCAGAGGAATAAAACTCACTGGGCTGATTCCCGTTAATCTCTCGGAGGAGCTGGGTGACTAAACTCCTCATGACTGCTCTGGCTCTTTGTTTATGAGGGCAGGTTGTGTTTACGGCCTCTGGGTGGCGCTGCAGAGCTCAGGAGTCACATCACTGCACTGAGGTGGAGAGGCGTCTTTTTAACCCTGTGCATCCCTGGGGGTGAATTTACCTTCTTGGTCACTCTTCTGTGGATAAATTTGGCTGTGTTGATGCAAATGGCATCAGATTTGGTCAGGATGTGTATTTTCTAAAGATTTTAAATATTTCAGGAATTACTATTTTTAAAGTCTTTAACCCTTTAACTACCAGCTCAACTGTTTGGCAGAGAGCATCAATAAATTCAGGGATATTTAACGTGTTAAAAAAACAAAATAAATCAAATCACTGTTTGATTCTCTTAACACTTCAGGGAACAGAAAAAATAAACAAACCAAAAACCAGACATTTTCATGGTGTGGGATTGAAAAGTTCTAAAAACAAGCAGGTGATGATATGACGACATAAAACTGAACAATTATTTGGGACAAAATCAATTAGAAAATGTTTGTAAATAAAAAAGCAATAAAAATGAAAAAAATATGTTCAAACACAGAAATATGTTTTTGATGAATAACAGTTTTAGTCTAGTTTTACCTGAATTACCTTTCAGTGTTTTTATTTATTCTACTTAAAGCCCACTCTTTTATTATTTTATCTTATTTTATTTTTTATCTTTTTATCTTTGCTATTTTTTCTTATTTTATTTTCTAGTTTTTCTATTTTATTTTTGTATTTTTTAACTTCATTTCAATTTATTGTTTATTCTTTTTTCCCGTATTTTATTGTATGATATATTTAATTTTACAATTTTAAATTAACCTCCAGTGTTTAGATGGCTCTTCCTCAGTGTGCACTGGGTACATCAGTGTGCTTTATTATTGTCTTTTATTTATGATGCTTTTATCAACACTGTATGTGGACTGCTGTGTGGGTGGTTCAGGGGCTGGGTGGAGTGGGTTTGGGCCATAAAACCTTTATTTTAATTTATCTATCTGTTTTTAAAGCACTTTGTGCTACATTTTTTTGTATGAAAAGTGCTTTATAAGTAAAGTTTGATTAGATTTGATATGTTTATATGCTCAAATCAGTAAATGGTCTATTTCACGTTATTAGGATAATATTAGCTTTTAGCTTTTAAACCTTTAAATCACACACAAAGAAAATATCTGTTCTTTTGGTTTGATTATAGTTTTTTCTGTATCCTAAAACACTAACAGAAACAAACAATGACATGATTTTTTAACAAATGAAAAATTCTTGAATTTATTGACCTCTGTCAAACAGATAAGATGGGAGTTAAAGGGTTAATATATTTAAAAAAATAAAAATAAAAAAGCCCAGCAGAAGGCTTTTTTTTTTTTTGCCCTATTGACTCCCATTCAAACCACAGCTTTTAAATACACTGCCAGTGCAGTTTGATATTTTATTATTAATATTATTTTCATTCCTTGTTGTTGAAATCCCTTCAAAATATATATTTTTTTGTCCAACACAAGAAAGCACTATCTCTAAAGTCCTGGCATCACACATTATGTGGTCCTCAGGATGGAAAATAACTCTTTTGTGTATTTGTGTCTTACACAAAGTTTGCTCTGTATGTGGGGAAAATCTGATGGAACCAAAAATAGGTGTGATTATATATGAACCTAAATAATAATAATAATAATAACAAAAGAAGATTGCAATGATTTGCAAATCCATTTCCACCTATATTTAATTTAATACATTACAAAGAAAAAAGATGTTCCAAAAGAGCTGGGACAGGAGCTTGTTTATCATGTTACGTGACTGTTCCTTTTAATAACACGGTTAAACTAACTGTTAAAGCTCTGTAAGATGAATTCTTTCACATTTCTAACAAAGCTTAGGTTTGAATGTTAAATATTTATATTATTGTGTTGTATTTGTATTATTTCTATTCCATTTTATTTTATGTATTGATTTATTATTTTTTTCTCTTTTAAATGTCCTCTTCATTACTATCTTCCTGATGTGATGTTGCCAACCTTCAACAGCCTTAAATTCACCTATGTATCTGTAAATCTATTATTTATCTACTGTCTTATCATCTCTTTGTCATTATGCATTACACCGGCTGTTTCAATCCTACAAGGTTATTCCATTTTTCTTTTATTTTGTTGCTTTAGTTAACCTTTTCCTCTGACTCTCGTGGTCTCTGTTGACCTGTTTATTGATTTTATTTTGCCTTTTTCTGCCTTTGTTTTGTCTGTTAAAGCACTTCGTAAACTTCTGTTTTTAAAGGTACTATATAAATACATAATAAATTAGGTGTCGATTCGATTTACTGTAAGTTGCGATTGTACTATATTGCCAATTTTTACAATCTATAGTTAGCTTTTTTAACACCAGTGAAAAAGATGAACAATGATGATGCCTACAGACTATATCAGGAAAAATACACATCACATGTGAGTCTGTTTTTAGGATTTATTCAGCAATATATTTTAACCAGCTGTTTATACTCTCTCTTCAACAGACTGGACTGACTTTAAAAGAGGATTATTAACACAGACTAACATGAAGCATTTACATTTGGGAAAAAAAGTATTTTTACTTATATGAATTGATGTTTTCTCTACATACATATATATTTGTATGCATCATTTCTCTAACAAAAAGATAATAAAAAAAAAGGAATTGGAGTTTTTGATAAGATTGATATTTGCTCTGTCAGAACATCAGTCTAAGTCTTATTATTTTATTTTGTTCAGTCTGACTCACATAATCACTCTCTTTGAAACAGTTAACACTCCCTTGCTGGTTAATTTGCTCTATATATTTTTGCACAGCCCAAACAGAAGCTGTGAAACAAACTGCTGCAGCTGTTTACCATGACAAAGAAAGCCCTGCTCATTAACCTTTGGCTTTTCTGAATAAATCTGTGGAGTGGAAACCATCAGTGCAAAGGTCAAAGGGTCAAAGCTGATGATCAAACTGGCCTTTGTGATTTAAATTCCTTAAAATAACCCGGGGCTCTGAGTGTTTAATGATGTGAACAAAGGTAATAATTCACAGTTTGTTACCTTCAGGATGGAGTTGTCCTGCCGCGTGTTCTTGGTGTCGTATCCCTCGAGCAGACAGCAGCGCACCGTCGAGCCCGAACCCGCGAACTCGGCCATGTTGAGGTCTGTGAAGCCCAGCTGAGGGCGAGGGGAGACGAAGGGTTAACCGTAGAGAAGGGTGGTTTTATTTTTGGAGCTTTTAATGTGACAGGAGTTAACGGAGAGACCACAGAGAGTGAAGCAGGAAGTTTAAAAGCAGGTTTGATTCTTTAAAGACATTTTAACTGTGAGCCTCTTAATGATGGAGACTGTAAAGATAAAGTCTGTGTGGTCTAAATATGAACACGAGAAAAGGCCCCAGCTCTGAAAGATCCAAGTCTCCTTCTTAATCCTTACAGACAATGAAATATGAAAAAATAAACCAGGAGAGTTGGCCTGACAATATGGAAGCTAACGGGCATAAAATTAATATTAGTGATATAACTAGTACATGAGTAGACTTTACTGGTAAAGCAAAATCACCTACTAAACTAAAATAAACTGTCTAATAGTGTTTCTCAACCTAGTGGTCCAACAAAATATATATACTCAACAAAAATATAAAGGCAACACTTTTGTTTTTGCTCCCATTTTTCATGAGATGGACTCAAAGATCTAAAATTCATTCCAGATAAACAATATTACCATTTCTTTCAAATGTTGTTCACAAATCCGTCTAAATGTGTGATAGTGAGCACTTCTGCTTTGCTGAGATAATCCATCCCACCTCACAGGTGTGCCACATCAAGATGCTCATCAGACACCATGATTAGTGCACAGGTGTACCTTAGACTGTCCACAATAAAAGGCCACCCTGAAATGTGCAGTTTTGTCTCACAGCAAAATGCCACAGATGTCGCAAGCATTGAGGGAGCGTGCAACTGGCATGCTGACAGCAGGAATGTCAACCAGATCTGTTGCTCGTGCATTGAATGTTCATTTCTCCACCATAAGCCGTCTCCAAAGGCGTTTCAGAGAATATGGCAGTACATCCAACCGGCCTCACAACCGCGGACCACGTGTAACCACACCAGCCCAGGACCTCCACATCCAGCAGGTTCACCTCCAAGATCGTCTGAGACCAGCCACTCAGACAGCTGCTGAAACAATTGGTTTGCATAACCAAAGAATTTCTGCACAAACTGTCAGAAACCGTCTCAGGGAAGCTCAACTGCATGCTCGTCGTCCTCATCGGGGTCTTAACCTGACTCCAGATCGTCGGGATGTGCTTGACCGGCGTATACGACAGCGTGTACCAGTTCCCACCAATATCCAGCAACTTCGCACAGCCATTGAAGAGGAGTGGACCAACATTCCACAGGCCACAATTGACAATCTGATAAACTCTATGTGAAGAAGATGTGTTGCACTGCATGAGGCAAATGGTGGTCACACCAGATACTGACTGGTTCTGAGTCCCCAGACCCCCAATAAAGTTAAAAAATGCACATTTCAGAGTGGCCTTTTATTGTGGACAGTCTAAGGCACACCTGTGCACTAATCATGGTGTCTGATGAGCATCTTGATGTGGCACACCTGTGAGGTGGGATGGATTATCTCAGCAAAGCAGAAGTGCTCACTATCACACATTTAGACAGATTTGTGAACAGTGTTTGAAAGAAATGGTAATATTGTTTATCTGGAATGAATTTTAGATCTTTGAGTCCATCTCATGAAAAATGGGAGCAAAAACAAAAGTGTTGCGTTTATATTTTTGTTGAGTGTATATAAAGATCCTATGTCGTTTATAAAAATAAGATTATTTGTCTCAAATGTGACTCAGACCTTTATTTACCTAAACTACAGAAAGTAGTCATCCTTTTGAAATATGAGCCACCAACTGTTTCAGTAAGCAGACACAATCCATTTGTTAAAAATGATTTTATTGTAAATCCTCTGCAGTTTGATGTTGTGGGAAAACTCATTAACTTTCATTAACAGGTTCAGATTAGCACTAGGAATGCAAATTATCGAGTAATTCATTAATTGATAGTTGTTTTATCTTATCGATCGATGATCGATTAATTGATAAGCGGCAAGTTTTCTGCGAGACTGAATTCCCCTCTGAATCAAAAGGTTCCTTTCTATGAAAATGCTATCTTTCTTATGAAAGAGAAAATGCAAATCATATTCCTTAATAAAAGATTTATTCCTAACAGAATGTGACGTATTGAGGTGATAATTTAGCAAAGTTGTGGAGGAGTTGTACTTTAAAATACTTCCACAGATGGTGCATTTGGCGTCTTTGTCGTCATTAACCAACTTAACGTGGTTCCATACCGAACTCCATCTTGTACTCTTCATCCTGCCAGCTTACCACTTCTCGTTTGTCTTGTTGTTGTTGTCGTCTTCTTCTTCTTCGATTAATTGCAATTAATTTACTTTAATCGAGTAATACCTTATCAACGATTAATCGATAATCGATTAATTGTTTGCATCCCTAATTAGCACTTACACGAAGACGAAGATGAAGAAAAAGAAAAAGAAAAAGAAAAAGAAAAAGAAAAAGAAGACGAAGGCGAAGAAGAAGAAAAAGAAAAAGAAAAAGAAAAAGAAAAAGAAGAAGACGAAGGCGAAGAAGAAGAAAAAGAAGAGGAAGAAGAAAAAGAAGAAGAAGAAAAGTACAGCTACAAGAGGAAGAAAAAAAGATAAGTACAGTAACACGAAAGAGAAGAAAAAAGATGATACGTACAGTTACACGAGGAAGAAAAAGAGGAAATAAGTACAGTTACACAAAGAAGATGAAGAAGAAGACAAGGAAGAAGATGATAAATACAGTTAAATGAAGAAGAAGAACAAATAGAGGAAGATGTTGAGGAAGACGATAGGTGCAGTTACACGAAGAAAAAAAGGAGTTATGTACAGCTACACGAAGATGAAGAAGATGATAAGTACAATTACATGAATAAGAAGAAAAGTAGAAGACGAAGAAGAAGATGAAAAGTACATTTACATGAAGCAAAAACAAAGAAGATGAAGAAGATATAAGTACAGTTACACGAAGAAGAAAAAAGGAGAAGTAGTTACATGAAGAAGAAAAAACAGAGAAGATGAAGAAGAAAATAAGCACATGAAGAAGAAGAATATGATGATGATGAAGCAGAAGAAGATGATCAGTACAGTTACATGACTAAGAAGGAAAAAAAGAAGAGGAAGAAGATGAAGAAGAAGAAAAGAAGGAAGAAGAGCAAGATGAAGATGATGGAGGATCCCCATCTCCCAGATCAGGTGGGGGTCCATCATCATCATCTTCATCAAATATGCAGGGTCTCCAGGACCCCGAAAAGCTGGAGAACCACTGCACTAGCAGACAATTTTGCTTTACTCGAAAGATCTACCCACCCACTACTGTGTCCAAAGATTCAGTTAAAACAATATTTTTGATTACTAGAACGACTAAAAAAAAATACCTCACTAGCAGTACTAGTAGACCTAATTTGCCCCACCTCTAGTAACAATAAAATCTGAACCTTTCCCATCCCTATTCATAAATCAGGCTCACATCCATCTTGCAGAGATGATCGAGCTCAATCCGACTACGGGCTTATAAAGTTTGCAGTTTTTTCATACTGTGACATGCTGATGTTTCTAAACTCCAGATTACAGATACTGACACCATATCTATTTACACAGAAAAGTCTAAATTCTGCTAAAATTGACCTGCTTCATTTATTGTGGAAACGGATATCACAGAAGAAAAACAACATGTCATGTTGAATAGATGATATTCTTGATTTTTAAGTAGATATAAAGTGATAATTCTGCCAATCATATGGACATGTTCACACACGCACATGGCAATAAAAACTTTCTGATCTATTCAGTCTCAACACCGGTATCGAGCTAATACATCGATATCGATTAAAGCAGCAGTTTAATCCTCCAATGATTCGATAACTTGTCTTATTCAAAGCTTTAAAGGTCTCCCTCTGACCTACAAACATCCTCAGGAGCTGACCCCTCCTTCATGACCTTAATCACTAAAACAAACTCGACTCTTTTGTTTTAAATCAGCTCTGCGGCTTTCTCCATTCTCCAGGTTTCCCTTTCTCCGAGCGGCTCCTGTTTTCTTAGGTGTGCGAGCGAGGAAGTTCCTCTGGTAAATTTAGCCGGAGGAAATCTAAAAGGAGAAACGTGGAAAACAGAGGAAGTGGTTCCTGTTGGGCGACGACGTGCAGCGGACAACAAAGCTGGTTTATCTTTATGAGCGGGGCGGCCTTGTGTTGCGTTCACTCATTCATCAGCGGCGAGGATGTTTTCGAGTTTCTCGGTTTGTAATTTAGAGTCCCGCCCTGCGAGCTGTTGGAGATGTTAATATTTACACGGAGAGGCATCAGAGTTTACACTGGCCCACACAAACTCATCTGTCAGTGCGTGCATGTGTTTATGGACTCCCGCTCTTACCTTCGAATAGGCTTTTCCACCTTTGAGCTCCTGCAGAGAGAAGAGGAAGACAGAAGTGAGTCGAACTGATCCGTCTTTATGTGGCACAGCCTCTGATTACAGGCTGCAGTCAGGCTGAAATTACAGACCACAGCAAGGAGGCGCTCGCTCACGTGGGAGCTTCAGCATCAGTCTGCACTAAAATAACCTGAAAACAAGTTTGTGAGAATCCACGGAGCCCGGGAACATGGGTCTGTTTGTGCTTTTCTCTATATAATGGCTCTAAACTTTACAGGTGGTTGTTACTAGTGCTATCATTCAAACAAACTGTACTAGTATGGTACTTTTCATACAGGACTTTGTAATGCAAAGTGCAGGGCAGCAGACAAACGTTTTGCATTGGTTGCAGCTAAAACATTTTTAAGGTGCACCAGCACAAAAATTAGGTGCACCCAAATTTTTCACAGTGTCACATTTAATGCCATAAGGTCACTATTATTTTTATTACTTTAATTTTTATTGATTATTTGCACATTTTGTACACACACAGCCCAACACAGAACATGGTGGCTCTATATCAAAGGAAAGAAAAAGTCGACACAAATAAATCTGGTTCAACAGAAACTGTTTGGAGTCCATCTTCCAGACATCTTCACTGGAAAACAAATAATTATTAGTGGACGTGAACGCTCACCTCTGTGCCTATGTGACTGAGAACTGTGCTGAAACCTGACACCACAGTCTGGGCTCATTTGCATACTAACAGCTGATTGGATGATTACTGAAGGCTGTGTGAGTGCATGTGTTTGGGTGGGCCTGCAGCCTGTGAAGATGCAACACAGGGACAGAAAAGAGAGGAAGCAGGTGCTGTGTCTCGTCCATTTTCTGCGGATTTTTCCGCTACCTCAGTTACTTTTGTCAACTTAAATTTGTGGGAGTGCACCTAACATTTTTTCTTGGTGCACCAGTGAGCCCAAGAAAAAATGTTAGGTGCACTCTCGGTGCATGTGGCCCAAAACGGTTGCACTCTGGAGCCCTACATTAGTACTGTGCTGGAGTGTTTTCTTGCTGCTCTTTTGCCATATTGTCCTGATATTTTTTACTTATTTGATTATTTCCTGCTTATTGTTCTATGGAAATATTTGTTTTATTGTTTTAATGATTCTATGTACAGCACTTTGGGGATGTTTTTGCTGTTTAAATGTGCTATAAAAATAAAGTGGAATTGATATTTGTGAGGCCACAGCGATGGTTTTGGAAGAACAGACATTAAATGAATAAACTTCCATGTTGTTACCTTTCTGACGGACACCCTGCAGACCGAGGGATCAAGGACTCCGGTGTGAGGATTGGCGCTCATCTTTGAGATGAAGGTGAACCTCTTCCTCCATCGGACACAGTTTTCCTGGACCTCCTCCCTGTGAGGAAGAACAAACAAGACGATGTTACGCCCGCTGTATTTTTTATTTTTTATTTTTAACATATGAACAACAAAAATCTATACAAAACAAAAGATACAAGGAAAAAAACTATTAATTTGTTATATTCATCATAAGTTACATTGTACATGCTGGCAAAGAAGCAGGAAGAAGTCAAAATTATCTGGTCCTCCCTCTTATTCTCTGCTACATAGTTCACTTATGTTCGACCGATGTACTCCAATAGATTTTTCATGAAAGCAAATTTTATGGACTTATGAAATAAATTTAAACATTCACCTATGTCCAACATTACCTATTTTTTATACACATCTAAATGCCTCTCCACCTATCTAATTACCTATTTATATCTATATATACTTTAACACCACACCTATATACAAGCAGATATCCATAAATTCATATATAAATGTATATATCCATGCATTGTGTGCATAAATGTCTGTTTACACGCTTTCCTTTGCACACACACATCTTGTGTTGTTTGTTTTAAATATTAAGGCATTTTGTTTAATACACTCACAAGTCTTATAAATATATATATATATAAATAAATAAATATAAATTAAAGATAAAAATACTATAAATTTCTATCCCAAACGGTGATAATAATGACATTCATCATGAAAATATTTACAATACTAACAATATAACATGAACTAACAGTTTGAAGTCTGTAGCAGTGAACCAAGGGGATGACAGTTTGTCTTTATCTATTAAAATGCAACTTATTTGTTGTTACACATTCTGTCCATTTTTGCCAAAGTCCTTCAAATTTATCCGGCTCTAGTCTGATCAGATATGTCAGTTTTTCCACGGTGTAGATTCTTTGCATCACTTCAGTCCAGTCCTTGACCCCTGGTATCTCTGTAGTAAGTCATTTTTATGTCATGGCTTTTTTACTTGATATTAACATTTACCCTAAACATTTATTTCTTAACAAAGCCTGTAACTTCCACTGTCATTTTTCCAAAATAGAGTAATTCAAATGAGAATGGAAGTGCTATTCTCATAACTGCTACTCCTGGCTTTATACATTACTTGTGCTGTTTTCAATTCTACTAAATCAAGAAATTTTAAAATTCTTGACTGTGAGAAAAGTTGATTTGTGTGGTCATAAAAGCCGACCTTAAAGCGTTTTTGGGGGGAATAAATAACGGATTTAGTAGGCCTGTCACGATAACCGCACGGTAAATAAAAACATCCTCGGTAAGTTTGTCGGCCTCGATAAGTTGACACGTGCGTGCATGTTTGTTTACACTTTTTTCACTATCGAACAGGCTGGATGAGAAGATGGGTCCCTCTGTTCAACTTTCTCAACACCTGGGTGCGTTGGTTCTATAGCGGATTTAACAGATTTATAGCGGAGTGAGCATCTGTCACTCATTCAATCTTTGTGGGGGAGGCGGGGCCGTACATGTCACAAACAATTCCTGAACTGTATAAACTACATTTTAGTTTTGTTTTTTTTATTGCTGCGTTTTTTTTAATTGGAGTTTTTTTCTTTAAAGAGACAGGGTCTATTTTTTATTGCTTTTGATTCGTATAATGATTTTTATTTACCTGCAATTTTCCCAATAGAGAGTCCATTTCATTTTCATTGGATTTTTTTTTTTTGTTAAATATATTATATTGTTTGTTTAATTTATGTTAAAAGCCCTTGACCTTCCAACTACAGTTAAATACTCTCAAGAAATTAAAATGTATTGCTTTTGATACGGGGTACTCACTTTATTATGACATATATTATGATTACATTTATGAAAAAATGATGTTTCAAAACAATATTGACATTAGTATCGCTTCTCAGCAATAATTTTTGGACTATTATACCAGTGAATTTTTGTTATTGTGACAGGCCAAGGATTTAGTGAGCTCTTGTATGTGTTTCTAAAAGCATTAATGTAAATATGGAGCCACCAGTGAGTTATACAGAATGTAGAGTGATTTATGGTTTTTATGGCATTCTTCTGATTTTATACATTATTCAAACTCTGGAGAAGATGCCTTTCTATTTTCGGCGTGCTCGCCCTCTGGAGCAGCAGATTTCTAAATAATTCATGAGTGAATTAAACTCGCAGAGACCAGCTGAGTCACATCGAGGACTCCAGTGACCTTCTGCTGGCTTCAAGGTCAGCCTCTAACCTTCTGAGGACATGAAAACTTATAATTCAGATGGACTCTGAACACAACAGCACATGTTTTCCACTGGTGAGACTGAGCCTCGTGAGCAGGACACGCTGTGAACAAACTTTTCCAAAACTGAGGAGCTGATCCTGGTCCAGTATTTAAGGTGGACTCTTTCTGAGGCTGTTGGAGCAGGACTTTAAAGTCAGATATCCCTGTTAACCCTCATGTTGTGTTTGAGATCTGTTTTACCTAAATAAAGAATGAATCAGTCTTTATCTGTGCAGCTCTGGCTCATAACAGTGTTACCAAGACACTTTACAACAGAGCTGAAGACAAACTCTTCATTTATAGACACACACACGAAACTTTTTCACCTCCAATACGATATCAGCAGGAATCAAACAGACTTTTATTTCTTATTTTGTAGTATGGACTGTAAGAAAAATCTAGATCAGGTGAGATTACTCAAAAAGAGAACAGTAGTCAGTGATAGTAGGTATGAGAAAAACTGACCTGTTTGTTTTTAACCATTGGGTTCTATAAATTTAACCTTAAACACAGAATATACTACAATTAAATAAAATAAATACAAAATAAATTAGAAGACCCTAAAAAGTAACCTCAATAAATCAGATAAAAACAAAAACATTTATTTTTAAATTTCAACGTAATCACTGTGTCTAACTTCAGCATAAGCATACCCTACAACTGAATTACAATAGTAAATAAATAACAAATAAACGAGAATGGACTGCTTGTATCGGAGTGCTTATATCGGATTTTTAGATGCAGGCTGATATAATCCAATATTTATTTTTTTGCTGATATAAGACCGATATCCGTATCGGATCAGGACATCCCTATATGCATATACACAAATACATATAATAATAAATATATTTATATATACACTATTTTCATCCAGAGATGGATTTATTAAGGCAGAGACAAAGGGACTGAAATCACAATTGTCTCTGCTGAATATAGACTAAATACATATTTATTTATCACCAGCCTGTAGCAGTATATTTTTATTTTTCAATTTTATTATTTATTCAATTTTTTAAATATATTTTTATATATTTACATTTTTATTTATTTAAATTTAAATATATTCTTATTAATAGTTTTTTTTTTAGATATGTTCTTTCTTTTTATATGTTTTTTTATCTGTAATAATCAACTGGTACTGACTCTAAATGTCCACGAGGGAGTTTTTCTGAAAGGGTTGAATAAACTACTATCTAATCTAATCTAATTTATCTTTGCTGAAAATAATTTATTAAAGGTAATCCCCTTGAGATGTGGCATCTCATTTTCAAGATGGTCCTCATGTCTATAGGGTTGTAAATAAAGTTACTATAGATGACTAATCAATACAACCATTGATACAGCAATAAGTCTAATATTAATACTAATACGTATCATGCAGTGTTAATTTTGACAGCACTTCTAATTAAGTTTAAGTTATACTCCTCCGTCTAAAATATATTTTAGTTTTAGTCTTAATTTAGTCAACTAAATTGTTTTAAGTCTAGTTTGAGCTGAAGAAATTTCTCTACAATGATCGTAAAAAAATAACCAAATAAAGATCTAAATAATTAATAAATTAAAATAAAAATATATGGCTACTGACTGGCTACTTCATACATAGTATAGCAGTGGGAATATTAAATAAAGGCATTAAAATAGCTAAGAGTGTAAAAGATTAAGTAAGAAATTAAAAAAGCAGGTTGCGACATGCAGAAAATTGACAGGATTGACAAAAAATTCAAGCTATATCCACTTCCTTAAGAAGGAAAAAATAAATAAAATTAGTGTGTGAGACTATAAACAAGGCCAAGGAATGAACTCTATTAATGTTAACTATATTAACAATATGAATATAACATGGGGTCCATCACATTTGACTGGGGATTGCACCGAATATTACATTTACTTATTGATTACCTTTCTATGTGATGTTGTTGTGTAAATGTTAATATTTTGTCTGTTTGTATTTGTCAATGTATGAATCTGTATGTATTGTTGTTAAACAAAAATATTAAAAGTATGAGAAAAAAAAAAACGTTTGCTTATTAACAAATATCAGAGGAGAACACAGCAAAAAAAAAGGTTAATTCTCAAGGACCTGACGGAGCAGTGATGTTAAATATTTGACAATAACTCACTAAACGGTGTTATAAATAACTTGGTTTTTAATAAATTAAGTCAAGCTCCAATTTAAAATGAAGATTCCTGTCATTGAAGCTTTCTTTGTCTTATACTTCGTTTGGTGAGCTGTTTCGTCCTCCTTAGCTCTCATGGGCAAGCGTTTCTGTGTATCATGATAAACGAGGGTCCATGGTCTCTCCAACTCAAAATCAAGTTTATTTCTACAGCAACTTTATATATACACGCATCCAAAGGTGTTTTACACAGCAGCAGAACCTAAACATGACGTCATTATGTGAGAAGAGTAAAAGTAAACGAAAGTTAAAAGAAACTCAGTGCAACAAAATCAATAACATTTTAAAGCAAAATAAAACACACTAAAGACATGGAAAAAATGAATTTAAACAAAAAGCAAAAATAAATAAATAAATAAAAATAAATAAAGTGTTTTCCTTAAAATACTAAAAATATTAAAAAACAATATAAAAACACAAAATCCAAAAAAACAAGGATTAAAAAGTTGGGATAAAAGCAATAATGGTATTAATTGTAATAATAATAGAAGTAATGGTAATAAAGAAGTCCAAGTCATGAAGAAGAAAATTTTAGATTGAAAGCTAAATCAAAAAGTATGTTTTGAGTTTGCTTTAGAAACACCTAGAGAATTATAATAATGTTTGCTCTGGGGATGTTTTTCTTTAATTTTATTATTATTAGTATTATCATTATTATTATCATTATTATTATTATTATTATTATCATTTAATTTTATTGTGTTTTGAGTGTTGTACATTTGCTTATCTGTCATAGCCAGTGTTGCAATTTTTGTTATGATTTTGTTAGACCCCTTTTTGTGTTCTTCCTTTTGTGGATGTGATAACTTATATGTGGTGTTGTGTACATCTTGTATTTTTTGTTTTGTTTTGCGGCACTGTCTGGTCATGGGGAGGGGTATTGTGTGTAGTGTTGAAATTTTAAAATTTTAATAAAATGTTTATAGAAAAAAAAATAACTCCAAGAGAGGCCTCTGTTCTCGAGTCCGGGGGGGAGAGAGTTCCAAAAAACAGAAAGCTTGGGGAATGTTTAAAGGGAAGCCTTTGGGGACCTTAGTGTTCGGAATGGAATATAACAGAAATAAGATCTGCAATGTATGGAGGAGCAAGGCTGTGTAGAGCTTTAAAAACAAGTAAGAGAACTTTAAAATCAATTCTTAAAGAAACAGGGAGCCAGCGCAAAGTTTTAAGGAGAGGGGTGATGTGACCATTTTTTGCGTGTTAAAAAGTCTGGCAGCAGCATTTCGACCTCAGAGCTGAACTTTTTCTCTGACATGTGAACCAGCGGAGCACCTCTGAGGATTTTCCCACCTGACCCGCTGACGAGTAAACACCGTCGAGGAAACAGCACAATGGAGGCAGAGCTCTGTGCAAACACACTTTGCTTTGTCAGGAGTTTGTGTGGAAAAACTTTAAGTATCTTTACATCCTGAGGAGCGGGAGGTGCAGAGAGGGTCACCAATATGTTTGTGCCGAAAGACAAAAGAAGCTGAATTTGAAAGAAATGTCAGAGAAACTAAAACAGCAGCAGACAGATATACCAAAAGTATTCACTTTCCCATCCAAATAATCAGACTCAGGTGTTCCAGTCTCTTCCATGTCCACAGGTGTATAAAATCATCACCTAGTCATGCAGACTGCTTTAACAAACATTATTGAAAGAATGGGTCGCTCTCAGGAGCTCAGTGAATTCCAGCATGGAACTGTGATAGGATGCCACCTGAGCAACAAATCCAGTGGTGACATTTCCTCACTCCTAAATATTCCACAGTCAACTGTCAGCTGGATTATAAGAACGTGGAAGTGTTTGGGAACCACAGCAACTCAGCCACCAAGTGGTAGGCCACGTAAACTGACGGAGCGGGGTCAGCGGATGCTGAGGCGCATAGTGAGCAGAGGTCGCCAACTTTCTGCAGAGTCAATCTCTACAGACCTCCAAACTTCATGTGGCCTTCAGATTAGCTCAAGAACAGTGCAGAGAGCTTCATGGATGGGTTTCCATGGCCAAGCAGCTGCATCCAAGCCTCACATCACCAAGTGACATGCAAAGCGTGGATGCAGTGGTGTAAAGCACGCCGCCACTGGACTCTAGAGCAGTGGAGACGCGTTCTCTGGAGTGACCAATCACGCTTCTCCATCTGACAATCTGATGGACCAGTCTGGGTTTGGAGGTTGCCAGGAGAACCATACTTGTGGGACTGCATTGTGCCAAGTGTAAAGTTTGGTGGAGGGGGGATTATGGTGTGGGGGTGTTTTTCAGGAGCTGGCCTTGGCCCCTTAGTTCCAGTCAAAGGAACTCTGAATGCTTCAGCACACCAAGACATTTTGGACAATTCCATGCTCCAACTTTGTGGGAACAGTTTGGAGCTGGCCCCTTCCTCTTCCAACATGACTGTGCACCAGAGCACAAAGCAGGTCCATAAAGACATGGAGGACAGAGTCTGCTGTGGATCAACTTCTCTGGAAGAATGGTCAAAAATTCCCATAAACACTCCTAAATCTTGTAGACAGCCTTCCCAGAAGAGTTGAAGCTGTTATAGCTGCAAAGGGTGGACCCACGTCAGATTGAACCCTATGGATTAGGAATGGGATGGCACTGAAGTTCATATGAGAGTCAAGGCAGGTGAGCGAATACTTTTGGAAATATAGTGTATATACTGAAAATTAATCTAAATACTTGTATAATCTAATAAGACCTGTCCATAATGTAATTTAAATATTTGCCTATGATTGGACATTTCTAAAGTGACATCAGGACTTGACAGCAGAAAACAAGCTGCTCACGAATGATTGAATAATGTTGAGCTATTTCAGTCTGGAGCCAAAGTTTGTTTCCACAGACTTACTGAGGGCTAAAAAGGTCTCTGTGACAGAGGGCAGCTTTACATAATTATGCTGCTAAATCAGGGAAACGTGCAGCTCTTCATGGTCACCAACAGCTCTTCTTTAAACCACAGCTCTGAGTTAAACACCAGCCTGTTCAGGAGCTCAGCTATTTGGGAAAATGTCCCGTCAGTCAGCAGAGGAACCAAAGAAAAAGTCACGTTTAACCTCCATTAAAGAGCAAACAGCTCCGTTAAAAGAGCACCGGTTTTCAGTCCAGAAACATGCTGAGAGGAACATTTATGAGGGAGCGGGCGAGTGTTTTGACAGGAAGACTTTTTATTTCACACACTTCACACTGTGGGTGTTAGTGATCAAAATGTGAAGACGTCTAACTTAGAGAACTTTCCTCATGGCATCGGATAAAATTATGTTGAACCTCAAAATTAAACCACACCTCTGAGAAATGCTGCTCTGGCCTTAGACAATAAATGGGCAAGACCTCAAAGTAGGACTGGGTGATACGGCCTAAAAATAAAATCCCAGATTTTTTTCCCCACAAAACTCGATTTACGATTTTAATCCATTTTTTTCCTCTCAAAGCAAAAAAACTCCAAGTGACACAAAAATGACATGAATCAAGTTTTACCTTTATTTTGTCAAAATATATTCCTAAATCAATCCGAATTTCCCTCTTAAATTAAAGTGTGTGTCATAAAATGTTGATTATGTAATAATGGGCAATAATGTGCTGGGCAATATATGGATACATTGATTAATTTGAATTATTTTCTGCAGAAGATTTAAAAAATAAAAATCAAGAGTTTTTCTTTCATTAACTTAAATTGTAAGTTCTTCCAAAGATTAAAAAAAACATAAAAAGTAAAACTTTACAGTTTTCATGATGGTGGTCCTGTTAGGTTTTACACTTTTATTGGCTTGTATTTATTTATATTTTAAATTAGATTAAATATTGATCAGAGAGAAACATGTCAACAAGCTGTAAACATCCGTCAGCTTTCAGTGTTTATGTAGGCAAACCTGCCTGTGTTAGAACTACATAATCAACATTTATGACACACACTTTAATTTAAAGACTGACATTCTGATTGATTTAGGAATATATTTTGACAAAATAAAGGTAGAAGTTGATTCAAGTCATTTTTGTGTCACTTGGATTTTCTTTTTTTTTTTTTGGTTTTAAAGGGAAAAAAAAGATTAAAATCATAAAGTCGAGTTTTGTGTGGGAAAAATCAGGGATTTTATTTATAGACCATATCAGCCAGCCCTTCTTTCATATCATCATCATTATTATTTAGTTTTATTTATTTATTTAGCTACTTTTTTCTTCTGCTGTTTCATATTTTTGCTGGATTGTTAATTTGTTGGTTTGTTAATCTGTTTGGTATGTCCTTGGTCCAACTTAATCATTGTTATTATTATTTTTATTATTATTTTATGTTCAATATCTCATTTTGATGCTCTGTTTTGTAGACTGTGAAAATACAATAAACAGATTGTTAAAAAAAAGGAAGATGTCCAATTCAAGCATTGTTATCAAATAATTCTGCAAAGATTTAAAATCCCTAAATGATCCTTTAATGGATGAAAATTTACTTCAAGACTTAAAAAAAATAATTAAAATATTTTTAACAAGTACAATAAGTCGACTGATTCCCTTCTTTACACCATAGTTTAGGAGAAAATATTCTGTTTGTTCAACAATAATGCTCATCTCAGTCATTTTAATCAAGTGTGAGCTTAAGGATGAGACAAAAGGTGCAGTCCCACACCAACACCCTCTCTCTTTCTCTTTAGTCCAAACCAGCAGCTGCTCCTCACGCCTCGTCCCTCCCCCATCATTGTTCATTCACCACCCTCCAAAATCTGCACATTTCTCTCACCTCGCTTTCTTTCTCCTGTCTCCATCGTGTTTCACAGATTCTTGGAAAACAAACTGAACACTCTTTACTTCTGCTTCAAATCTGAGCTTTTCCTCTTTTTCAGTTTGGCTTCAGACAAACACTTATTTCCTTCCCTGCACCTTCTAAAGGCGGTGCAGGGAAGGAAATAAGGCTGGATGTCTTACTTTTGATTGTATTTTGGTTTCTAATTGAGATTGAACCATTTGGCACATTTGTCTCTGTATTTGCTGTGATGCATTTGAGCCCCCTCGTTCTTCTGATTTGCAGTCGAGAAAAACCAAAGCCCAGTTCTTACAAAATCTGAAGGCCAATAATATTTAATCAACATGGCTGTGGAACCACGTGCTAATTCAACAACCTTTATCCCCAACAAAAACTACACAGTAACTAATAAAAACAAGAAACTAAAAACTAAACTAACTGACATTTTCATCAACAAATAAAAACTAGACTAAAATGTCTGACAGACTTAATCCAATCAGACCTAATATGGTCATGTAGGAAGTAGAGACAAGTGATGAATCTATCCAATCACAGCTACTTTGGTTGTGTTAAAGGTTGGATGAGTTCAGAGGAACATCCAATCACAGCTGCCTTAGCTTGGTGGTGGTGGGATAAGTTGTGGAGCCATCCAATCAGAGCTGCTCTCTTTATGAATTGATATATTCATGTAGAGCAGGTTCACTGTTTGTTGTCACTTCTGGTATTGTAACTGAGATGCTCTGCCAGGTAGCCTAAATAAAGGTGACTGCATTTCACACAAAGGAACATTTGTTTCTGTTCATTTAGACATTCAGACTTTACTAACATTCAATAAAGGCTTAGTAGATGTTTGATTTTATCACAGAGGAAAACAGGAAATAATAAATGCCTTACCCTTTACACTTCAGAATACATCGACTAAAACTCCAAAAAGGACCACAGTCCTCACTCATATTGTGATTTTCACCATAAATATTAGTCCTACCTTTATTTCATCTAAATATTTAGATTCCTTGACCACGAAAACATACAAATCTGTACAAATTAGGGCTGAACAATTAATTGCAAATTAGACTAAATCACAATATGGCTTGTTGCAATTTTCAAATCACAGAAGGTTCAATTTTTTTAACCCAAATTGTGTTGAACATTTTGCCATTGTGATGTAGTTTTTTGCAATTTCATGCCTATTTTTTACCTCTATTCATACACTTTTTTCCCACTTTTGGACAATTTTTACCTTTTTTAAACTCTGTTTTTACAACTTTATGCCTATTTTGGCCCCATTCATCTTTTTTTGGCCACTGTCAGAACCATTTTGGAATTTTTAAATGGTTTTTGAAATTTAATTTAAAATTTAATTCCCAATTTTGCTGCCATAATCAACTTTCCTAAGCCACTTTTGGATTTTCTTGCCAATTTTTCCCATTTTTATGCTATTTTATACCTCTTTTGCACCTATTTATTAACCTTTTTCTGCTTTCATACCACTTTTCCCCATTTTGTACAATTCCATACCTATTTTGCTTCTGTTCTTCACTTCTCCACTTTTTCTCAAATCTTTTATCCTTAGATTAATTTAATGTCATATTGGTTTTACTATAAAAAGATCTACTGATTATGTTTGTTTAAGAATACATAAGAGGAGGAACATTAAAACAACTGGATGTACAAATGTCGAAAATGGTCCTATCTTATGTTGCTAACAGAAAAACAAACAAACAAACAGATGCTGGCAATAATATAAAGTCCTTGGTAATTAAAACAGTTTAGAGACTACATCATGACTATACTTAAAGATATTTTAGACTAAATTCTAAAGTGCTGTCTACATTAACAAGGCCTGAACAAGTGCAGAGAGGAGAATTACCCGCCTTTCTCTGTTTATCCCTGTAAACACGAGAGTTTCTCAGAAGAGTCAGGACACAAAGGCCGGCTCTCACACTCTTATCAGACCACACCACTGGTCCACTGTGCTGTGGGGAGCGATCCAGACCACATTCCTCGCTCCAGATGGCTTTGTTCAGACTCCATGGAAACCTCACACTCCTCGAATCCACGCCGCCGCTCTGCCAGCAGCGACCACAACAACACTTCACTTTCAGCCAATCAGGCGCGTTGGTGAGCCCTGACGTTCGGTTTTCATCGCACCTGTAACCTTTACTCCCGCCTGTCTCTCTTTTAGGAGCAAAACAAACATGACAGGAGATTTAACTCCAACTTTAACGCCCATATTTTGTAATCAGTGTCGACTACAGAAACCTGCAGCTGCTTTAAATCTGGTCTGATCCAAATAAAAGTCAAATCCTGATCAGATCCAGAGGCAGGAGACTTTAACCAAACACTGGCTGACTGGGAAAAGCTCAGAAACTAAAACTGTAAAAGACTTAATCAGGACATTTTAGCTTTTTTCTCAGCAGTTTTCAGATGTGTTTCGGCCAATAAGGGTCAACATCAAACTAATGTTCAATGTAATTCAGATAAAAACCAAACATACTGAAGAGTGTTTAAGACCACGACCCCAAAAAACTAAATATAAGGCAATAAATAAAATAAATAAAAACAGGCAAAAGTGCAACACAAAAACATTCTGCATGTTGTTGAGCTAATGATCCTGATCTCGGTCGGAATTATCTGCTTAAATAAATAAGAAATAAGAGAACAAGCAGGAAGTACCACTTTTAAATACAGTCCAGGCTTTTGAAGAGAGAGTATAAGCAGCTGGTTAAAATATATTGCTGAATAAACCCTAAAAACAGACTCACATGTGATGTGTATTTTTCCTGATATAGTCTGCAGGCATCATCATTGTTCATCTTTTTCACTGGAGTTAAAAAAGATGACTAAAGATTGCAAAAATCGGCAATATCGAAGAATAGCTATTTAAATTGATTCTGCATCTAAAAAATCGAATTGGGAGAAAAGTGTATCAGTCCCAGCCCTAGTGTGTAAATAGACATATATATACAAATACATTTATGTACATAAACATACACATACACACACATATATACATACATACATAATAATGTAAATAAAAGTCAGGTTCAATAAAAAATAACAAAAAAAATGGTTATTCAGGAAACTTCACCATCTTTAACTGTGGAAAAAACCCAAATGTGAGTCCTTGGTGAACCAGCCTGCTCCAGAGATTTATCTAATAAAGTGACCGTGCAGCTCTTAAGAGAAATCAGGCCACGGTGACATGAGACAGGCTCTGGAGCTGCTCGCATAAACAAAGAGCCTGCATGATAACAGCTGACACAAAGGCCGCGATTGTCCTCGTTCTGCTCATTTTCATCCTGCAGGAACATTTCATCAGGCTGTTAGACACAGCTGATCCAAATCAGCTCTTTTCAACCCAGGGAGCTGTTGTGTCTCTGAACGATCGTCATTTCTAACAGCTGAGAATAAACCAAACATCATGGTTTACAGATCTGATATGACAAAGATGGAGCAGGACCACTTCAGGGACAACCAGGACATTTGAATTGGGAAAAATCAGCAATAAAATCAAATTTCAATGTGCACAAAATTTTTCCTCAGGTTCATCAGGCTCGACGATATATCATTATCGGATCTATACTAAGATATGAACATTCAAGATATTAATATCGAAAAAATGTCATTATATACATTATTTAGATCAGATTTTTACGATTGCCCTTGAATGCACCACTTGTTTTTCACCAAACCCGTAGTCATATCGTATCGATATCAAGATATCTGGCATGAATATCGAGATATTAAATTTTGTCTATATCGTTCAGCCCTAGCTTCAACCAGGGCTGGAAAAACAGCCAGTGCGTTAATCTATTTTCAAATGATTTATAAGACAAGAAATGATCTTTCTTATCGAAGTAGTTTATATAAAAGTTTATTGCTTGAATAGTTACCAGTGCAAATTCAAGCTGAAAATAAACCACCAAGAAAGTTATGCAAACTGACTACGAGATAATCTACACTTTCTTCTGTTCATTAACTTCTTTTTATTTCAGGAGAAATGTCATTATTAGTAAAAATAAACCCATAATGAGACATGTTTGCATCGTGAGCTTAATTAAGAGGATGATTATTACTTTTTAAAATTACTTTACAAACTTGTCTTTATATTCCATCTTTTATTATCCTTTTTTTATAGATTCATTTTTGATTAACATTGCTTTATGCAGCAACATAATTAATTTCTATTTTATATATTCATCTACATTTATCTTTTATTTTGTAATTTGTTACTCTTTCTGCTCCAAACTCTTATTTTACTTGGCACAAAACATCACATTAAGCTCATAATCGAGCTGACGGCACATTAAACGGGAAGATAAAGCTTCTCCTTCCTAACACAAAGAAGAACTAAACTCTCTGCCTCTGCCATGTTTTATTTTTCTATCCATCAGGACTGGATCTTGACCAACACGGCCCCGAGGCGATGAGGTGGAGGTCTGCTTTAAACAAAACATGAAGCCTCTCCAACAATGATCTCAGCCACAGATCATAAAACAACACAAGATGAAAAGTCTGCTGGGTTTTACAGCTGAAGGAAAAATATATTCACTTCATGTTAACATGAGAAAACCTGGAGCTGAGTGGGATTACATCACCTGTGATCACAGGTAAGAACAGCAGGGAGGGCTGATAACAGGTGGAGCCACAGTCCTGTTACTACAGAAAACACGGAGCAGATTAGGAAAGCAAACACGAGCCGGAGGATCGGGAAAAAGAGGATTTATATCTGCTGGAAAAGAGCGAGCAGTAATCTGAGTCAGGCTGTGAAGAGGAAGTGCCGATTCAAGATTATTTAGGAGGGCAATGAGGAAGGAAAGGAGAGGTGAGTCAGAGGAGTAATGAACCCAGAGCAGATGAAAAAGGGGAAGCTGAGGTTTCTGAGGCTTGAAGAGAAACCACAGGACCACCGTGGCAGAGGAGTTACAACGTGAACTGTATGGGCTTTTAAAGCCCTGAGAAAATTATATCAACGTTTGAGGGAGTTTCTGCAGTCTCTGATAGACTATAAACCATCAACTCGTCTACTCTTAACTAAGCTATGCTAGACTTTTAAAAAAAAACTATTAATCCAGAGTTACAGTTTGGCTGAAATTCAAAGGAATCCTTAAAACACTGCAACTTCTTAAAAAAGCTGCTGCAACATTTAGCATTTTTTCCTACAATGAATACAAAAAAGTCCTGTGAAGTCCTTTAGTGTTTTTCGAACTTCTGCTGCAACTTCTTGTAAAACTTGCTGCAAAATCAGGTTTGTTTTCTCCCTATAATCAAAAAATCAGCAGCAAAATCCTGGAGGGATGTTGTTATAACGGGTGAGAGGGGAGCACCTGGACTCAGTGGGGGTTCGCACATGAAATCAGACGTGCAGTAGCTTGCTAACACAAAACTAAAAAGCCTGCACAGACGTTAAGTTGAACAAGTAACCTAATCTCTCTGGTTAGGGTGGCTCAGCCCCTGACTAAAGACAAAAATGAGTCTCTTATTTATTTATTTTTGTTTAAGGTGACTTCAAACATGCTAAGAAGTTCAAAGACAGATCTGCTGTGGTAATGTTAAATAAATAAAGGATTCTGAAAACACTGCAACATCTGCAGTAACTTTTTAAAAACCCTACTTCAACTTTTGGCATTTATTCCACAACAAATACAAAAATAGTCGAGCGAAATGTTGGAGGGTTAAAACAATAAAAAAAAAAAATTACAACTTTCGCTGCAACTTCTTGGAAAATCCAATGCAAAATCAGGATTTCTCAGCTGCAACAATCCCAAAAGTTAGTGGTAGGACCGGACTGTGTAAAATTTAGTGAGAGGGGAGCACCTGGACTCAGAGGGGGGGAGCAGAGCTATGACTTTAAAGCTATGGCTTGAGGTGTAATGATCTATCCATCCATCCATCCATCCATCCATCCATCCATCCACCCATCCTTGGGCTGGGCAATTTATCAAAAAATAATCGAAATCAACTTAAGACCCTCTAATCAAACTAATTTCACTCATGTCGATTATTTTGATTATTTTCCCTGTGCAAGTCACTCTACTGTGCTCCCTCCATACAGTAATCATTCACTTTCGCCAAGAGCAAAGGACATGCCACAAACATAGAGAAGACAAGCGCCAATCTATCGGGACCTTGTATCCAAGAAAAATACCGTCTCTGTTGTTTGGGCACATTTTAGATTTTGTGCAGAGGACATCGAGCAGAAAGAAGTGAAGTGTACATACTGCAGGAATACCGGGTCGATGACCATTGAAATCATCATTAATGTGTTCCAGCATATCACAAAATAACCGGTCATTAATCGTAATCGAGGTTAGACCTTCATTTAATTGTGATATTAAGATTAGGTGATATCGTCCAGCCCTAAACTATCCATCTATTAAGCCATCTATCATCTACCCATCAACCCTTCTATCTATCCACCCTTCTTTCCATCTACCCATCTACCTATCATCTGTCCATCCATCTATCTATCTGTACATCTACCTATCTACCCATCTATGTATCAATCTTTCTATCCATCTACCATCTATCTCTCTATCTATCTACCCATCTTCCTATCTATCTATCATCTATCTATCCATCCATTCATTCATCTATTTATCCATCTATCTATTATCAAATCTCTGACTCACCTACAGGAGTTGAACAGTTTTCCCGTCTCTGTAAATGTCGTCATGTTTTATTTTTCTGATTATAAGCCCATGTAGCTTCTCCACTGTCTCATCATAAATCAGCCTCCTCTCTCCACCTCCTCAGAGTCTGAGCCTTTTTTTTGTGTTTTGTTTTCTTTAAATAAATAAAAATGAAGCAAAGATGAGACTGAACCAGCCGAGAGCATGCTGCTGAGCTGTGATTCTTCAAACCCTGAAACGTAAACCCTGACCCCAGGACGCCCCTCCCTGTGTGACCCCGGCGTGGGATGACTCAACATGTCCGCGTTGCCTGGTGTTTGGAGCCTTATCTCCCGCCCAGGCCACGAGGCTCCTGGGGGCCTCGGTCACAGCAGAAACACAAACAGCAGCGGGGCCGGGTCAGGCCGCCCCGGGTCGTCGGATAAACAGAGCGAGCGAAACGGCGAGGAAGCAGACGGATCCTGCGGAGGGGACTGTGACATAAGGGCGACCCCGGGGGCGGAGTCAGCAAGCGGAAAGGTGAGCAGGTCGATGGTCGCTGACATTACAAACCTTTGAACCGTTACGTGTTCTTCCTCTGCAGGGATGAAATCGATGCTCTGACCTTCACGTGGACCTTTATCTGTCGTTTCCAGAATTACTGGGACACCCTGCTCTGATCAATGCCAACGAGAAACAAAACGTTGGCCAAAACTTCCCCCTCAGCCTGATGTTTAATCATATTTATACTGTTAACCCTTTAACCACTGGCTCAACTGTGTGGCAATACATTCTGGGATAATTATTGTTTTAAAAAACAGAACAAATCAACTCATAGTTTGATTCTGTTACAAACAAACCAGGAACCAGACATTTTCTCGGCGTAGGAGTTAAAGATTTAGAAAGCTAACAGTTGAAAATGTGATGGCATAAAAATCTGCAAATATTTGGGACAAAATTAATTAGTTAAGGCAGAAATGTATGTAAATAAAACAGTATTCAAAAATAACTCAAAATAGATGATACTGAATTTAACACACAAAAAAATCATTATGAATGACAGATTACTCATAAATCATCATATCTGTAAATAGTTAAGTATTTAAAATAAAAAACGATGGCTATAAAAATAATAGCTTTAAGTTTTTAAACCTAAAAAACTCACAAGAGAAAATATCTGTTCTTTTGGTTTGTTTGCCATTTTTTTCTGACTCCTAAAACACTGACAGAAACAAACAACAAGGTGTTAACACATTAAATATTAAGGTGAATTTATTCACCTCTGGAAAACAGTTGAGCTGGGAGTTAAAGGGTTAAAAAGATCAGAATGCAAATAACAAATATTAAGCTTTCCTCAAAAAGAGATTTCCTCGCTTTACCACACTTTAGTGGGATTCAAGCTTCTGTATCAAGATGCTCCTTCACTGCACTTTCTGTATTTATTTTATTTGTTGTTTTTGCACCTATTTTACATTTTATATTTCTGATACAGCTTATTGTATTTATTTACATATTTACTTATCTTAACCTCTAGTATTTTTCTAGTATTTTTAACGCTCATTTTAGTTTTAGCTCCTGTGTTTCCTGAGTCCTCTAATTTAATTTTCTGTCAGAATTTCCTTGTCATGTCTTTGTGTGTTTGAGTGAGTGTGTATATTAAATGTGGATTGGGGAGGGGGATTGTGGATGTCTTATGTTTTCATTTTATGCATAACTGTAATTTTCTTATTTTGAGAAATAATCATTGCAAAGTAAGTTCTTCAATGACTTGTAAAATCAAAACATCTAAGTTTTTTTTTTAAATACTAATCACCTGTCCTAACATGTGCATTATCAAGTACTGTTTACTCATGATGAACCATATTTAGCAGTAGGGCTGGGACGATATGCTTTTCTCCCAATTCGATTTTTTTACGATTTTTCTACAATATTGCAGATTTTTGTAATCTTCAGTTAGCTTTTTTAACACCAGTGAAAAAGATGAACAATGATGATGAATACAGACTACATCAGAAAAAACACACATCACATGTGAGTCTGTTTTTAGGATTTATTCAGCAATATATTTGAACCAGCTGTTTATACTCTCTCTTCAAAAGCCTGGACTGCATTTAAAAGTGAATTATTAACACAGACTAAAATGAAGCAGTTAAATTTGGACAAAAATCGTGTTTTGAACAAAAAAATCTATTTAAAATTCGTCAAAAAAATATCCCAATACCTATGTGAATCGATTTTTTCTCCCACCCCTATTTAGCAGTTTATGTCTTTTCTTCAAATTTATATTTTGTTGTGAAATGAAGGGCCGTATGCCCACCCCTGGTTAAGAGGGTGTTAATTCCTCGAGAGGGAGAGCTCCTGATCCTCGAGCTGGAGTCTCTGCGAGTGAAAACGAGGCTCTGCCGACTGAATTCACAGGAATCCCCCTGAACGCTCCAGAGTCTGATAACCTGGACACAAACCAGGGCAGCGTCGTCCAAACTCGCCCACACACCCCTGAAACTCCCTCCCCTCCTCTCCTGTCCCGTCGAATCGCTCGCTGCTGGAAAAGTGAGATGAAAACAGGAAACAGCTGCTGCTCGTCCTGCTCCATCTCTGATTCTCCTCTTCCTTCCTTCTCGCTCCTCTCCTCTGCGCTCACGTCAGGACAAATGTCAGAGCGAGCCGACGTCCTGCTCACGTCAGGGTGTAACTACTGCGAGTGTCGCTCCTGTCGCCCTCATGCTGGACATTTGGCTGATAGAGACCGAGACAAACTTCAGCACAGAGGAGCTTTCTGACTGTCCTGCCTAAAGACTGAGGCTGATAACCTGGAGATCTCTTCCTGTTACTTTCTTTACTTTTTACCTCTGACATTTGTTAATATTTATTAATAATATTACTCTGTGCAACGGAGACAGTTGCACAGAGTGAGCCATCTTCTCATCCAGCCTGTTTGGTAGAACGAGAGGATGAAAACAAACACGCATCCATGTGCCAATTTATTGAGGCTGGCAAACTAGCCAAGGATTTTTTTATTTATCGTGCAGTTAATTCATTTATTGATTATCATGACAGGGCTAATAATAATAGTTTAACCAAAAATAGTCACAGAGAATTAAAGGGATAGTTAAGATTTTTTTTTGTTTTGTTTTTACGGGGAAAGCTGAGTTCTCCATGATGCACGTCTGTTTCTGCATCAAGGGAAGCATCACAAAAACCCACCTCAGAAATATTTGTCATATAATGTGCTTTCAATTAGTCTTCAACAGTCTCTGAGGCCGCTAGCTAACTACGCTGGAGTGATTTAGCAGAGGGACACATGACGTGAGTCGGCTTAGGTCCAGATAAACTTTATACTTCCGAAATGTTAATGCCCTAAAAAACACTCACATGTAGCGTACTCTTAAACTGTGGTATTACTTTTTGATTTGAGTTCTTGTAGGCGGAGAAAATAGCCTTTGTCTTTGGTACGGTACTTTCCTGTTTGTGTCTTTTTTTCATCTCCAACGGTTACAGACTGTGGCTTACTGAGGGAGAGGAGAGAATTTTCTACTGTATCTAATGTAATTAGTGCCATATGGAGCTCATACAACCCCACTTCAAAAAAACCTGAACTGTCTCTTTAAAGAATTATATTTATGTTATAAAAGTGTTTGTTCCCAGGAGCCAACATTACACCAATTTATTCTAAAGTGAGAAAGAGGTCAGGGCCATGTAGTAACATAGTTAAAATGTTAAGACTACTGAGCACTCAGTCAACTGCTAGTTCATGCAAATAGCCTATCAGCTAATCACACGGCAGCATCTCAACGCATTTGAGCATGTACACGTTATCAAAACAACCTGCTGAAGATAAAATGAGCATCAGAATGCAGAAGAAATGGATTTAAGAGGCTTAACATGGCAGAAACTGCTGATCTACCAGGATTCTTACTTACAACTATGTTAGAGAATGGTCTGAAAAAGAGAGAATGCCCAGTTAGAGGCAGGTCTCAGGGGGAAAATGCCTTATTAATTGATTTTCACAACTGTATGAGGCAGTAATTGTGATTGAAATTCACATTTGATTAATTGCCCAGCTCTAGTATGCAGCTTAAATTACATATCGTGTTAGTTAGTAGACTGCAGGAGGTGTAGGAGGAGAAAGTGGTCATAGTTTCAGCAGATGTTTCTTAAAACAAACCCACCAGCAGGAACCTCTCCTCTGTTTCTGTCTGTGAAGCAGATTGTTGTGCTCTCTTCTGTTCTTATGGCTGATTTAATGTTTCATAATGGCCTCACTGTGCTGCAGCAGCCACGTGGCAAACAATAGCACATTTTTTCATTTCATCCAGATTTATAACATCAGCATGCACACACAGTCATTGTGTTTGCTTCGACTGCACTTTGAGCGATCAGACTTAAATCTGGTCTGATAAGGTAACTGTAAAATCTTTTCCATATGAAGCACTTCAAACTGTAATGTAAACTTCCTGCCGTGGAGGGGTAGTCCTTGTGATGCAGATTTCGCCCCGCTGACATAATCCACATGTCCGCGAGCGTGACGACTCAATGTGACGGGGAACATGTGAGTGTATGTTTCCCTCGGTGTGGTATGTGGAGTACGGCGTGTGGCGGGGGAGCGTGAATGCAGGGCTTAAGAATTCACAAAGGTCCAATTACAATGTCAGGAATAATGCTGCAAACATGGAGGGGGGGGCTCACTCTGATAAAAGACAAAAAAAGATAGAAGAGACACATCTGATCCTCTCTACAGCCTTTTGTATTTGTAGATGGACCTTCTGGAGCAGGATGAAGACGATTACTACTTCAGAAAAAATTCCACAAGGTCATTAATAACAATCCAAACTCATCACGACAGGTAGGAAGCTCTGCCACCTCCACCCCGGAGTTCCTGGTACCCTTCAGGTTCCACATCCTGAACCTTCACACACTGGGAAACACATCCTGACAGCTTCACAGCAGCACTGAGTCACACTGCAGGTACAAAGAAAACAGGAATTTCAGGCTAAATTTAGAAAATTAAGAGGCTCCCACGGGGGTGATGTGGAGTTATTTTAGCCTGAATAGAGCCGCTATGAGCTGTTAATGCAGCAGCACTAAAATCACAGTTCTGTTTACAGCTGTGATGCTGCACAGGAAAGCAGCCAGAACAGAAACAAGAGTGAAACACAGACTGTAACATAATGAGCTTCAGTCTGAGTGACATCAGTCGTTTGGTAACAAGGACACCAAGAGTCCGGTCTGCTGCCACCAAAACAACAACACCATCACAAACGTACATTTACAATGTACATTACAATGTACATTTTGTACACCAGTAACATATACAAGAGTAAGAAATGTTATTTTCATTTCTTTTTAATTTAATGTTATTTAATTTATATACTTCTTTAAATTCTTATTTCCTTTGTACAAAAACATCTGCCGGAGTCAAATTCCTTTTATTTGTTGCATACTTGCCAATAAAATCTGTTTCTGATTCTTTCAAATAAGCAAAGAGGAGGAGATCAACGGATGAACAAACAAGCATGTTTTCTGTTGTTGGAAGAAACCACAGCACCTTCAGAAAACCACACATGCACAGGGAGAGTCAATGTGGTGCTAAGATAAACAAGTTCCTGAGTCCACATTTAAATCTGGATCACCACCAAAATCTGGTCCCTTCTTCCTTTGGCCACGACGATCCATCACTATACATGTCATGAAAATTTGTTCAAAACTTTTTAAGTTATTCTATTCACAAAAAACACAACACTGGTGAAAGCATGAGCCCCTTTCAAACAGCTTTTAAAATAATTACAGAACTTGTGACAGCTCTGGCTGTAGGGCTGGGATGATTCACTTTTCTCCCAATTCGATTTATTGCGATTTTTTAGGTGCCGATTCGATTTAAATTGCGATTCTACGATATTGCCGATTTTGCTATCTTTAGTTAGCTTTTTTAACACCAGCGAAAAAGATGAACAATGATGATGCCTACAGACTACATCAGGAAAAATACACATCACATGTGAGTCTGTTTTTAGGATTTATTCAGCAATATATTTTAACCAGCTGTTTATACTCTCTCTTCAAAAGACTGGACTGCATATAAAAGTGGCTTAATATCCCTTCAGGCACCAGAGTTTTTTCAAGAAATTATTACATTTTTCTATCAAAATTTAAAAAGACTATAGTTTCAAAGTGGTTAGTTTTCCCACCCATCATCATCACTGTAATTTACGGGCCGACCATGAACGCCTCTGCTGCCTTGACTGTGCCTTTTACTCCCGGCTTCTCCCTGGTCTACCCAGAGCTCCGCGGTCTCATTCCCGCTAACACCATCACTTTTCACGGTGTTTTGAGCTTCCCTGCAGCCCGGACCGGTCCCCTTTTCGGCGCTCGCCGGCCGTGGAGAGGCAAAGCCTCGGCCTTGTATGTGCTGCTTGGGGACTGTAATGGCGCGCGGACCCGCTCCCGCTGCGCGCACACGCGCCGCCAGTTTCGTTCTCACTGGACAACTGACCGTCATCCACAGAGAGTAAATACTCCTCAGATTCAGAGTCAGACAGTACTTGACGAAGTACTCTCGGCATCGTGAGTACTCTTACTGGCTCTCTCTCACTCTGTGTGTGTCTCTCTCTCTCTCTTTTTTCCTCTCTCTCTCTGCTCCGCTCTACAGCCACACTCGCGTCCCTCTGTCCGGTGTGTGTGTTTCAAAGTTAATATACACCAAAACTTTGAATAGAAACCTGTCACCTGTCCACTATCTGCTGGTGAAAAGTAGTAACACTATTCAGCACTATTTTATCAGCTATCGCCTGTTTTATTCAGCAATGTCGCTTGCCGTAATTTTGCGACTTTAGCGCCAGTAGAGTGTGTGTGTGTGGTGTGTGTGTGTGTGTGTGGGGGGGGGGGGTATGTATCGATTTTTGAACAAAAAAATCGATTTAAAAATCGGCAGACAAAAAATCGCGATACTTAGGTGAATCAATTTTTTCTCCCACTCCTATCTGGCTGCATCTGTAACAATAAGATTCACTTTGTGATCTTTAAATCAGAATAATTGTGTTCAATAATTGTGCTTATATTTTCCTCTATAATGGCGTAGCACTGACCTTGGACAGTAACGAGCCTCTGTACTGGACCCTGCTGTCTAAAAAGATAAATATTCAGTTGCAGGCTGGTCCACCAGTTAAAGTTTGTCTGTAAACGGAGAAAGTTTGTGACTTTAGTTCCTGCTCTGAAGCTGGATGTGATTTTATTGGAGCATGAGAATCAGCAGCTTGGTCTGAGTTTGGACAAAAATGCTAAAACAAAACAGATTTGAAGAAAAAGTTTGTTTCTTTTTAACTTTTAGTCCCAGGATTGTTTATTTCTGTTGGTGGAGTCGTCGTCTTTATTTCCCGACTGCACACGTGAGCGTGGTTTGTGCGTCCCTGAATCTGGAGAGGAAATGGAAACCATCCGTCCACATCTCCACGTCACAGACCTTCAGCAGGCTCTGCGTGAGTCAGCTCAGCTCTCCAGTCTGTTTTCGATCGTGTCCTAAACCAGGCACATAAAAATCTGAATGATTCTGCTCATGTTCTTTTTCTGGAATATCAACTTCTGCCTTTGGAGAGACGATGCAGAGCAAACAAACACAAAACAAACCGCCATAAGCTCTCTGCTCTCCAAACATCCACGTCTCTTCTTTAGAGTCGAAGGGATACTGCTCCTGAAACATGATGTTTGTATATTTATTCAGCTTATTTATTACCACCAGTCTCTTATCTGTTACTACTAATCCGCTTTAATCCATGTTTTTATTTCCTCTCATCGTCCTTCCATTTTTAACTTGTTTCTACTTGTTTCTTATCTGTTATTACTATTCTGCTTACATACATGTTTCTATTTACTTTTGTCGTCCTTCCTTGTTTTAACTTGTTACCTCCGCCAAGGAGATTATGTTTTTGGAAAATTACTCAAAAATTAAAGGATGGATTTTGATGAAATTATCAGTAAATGTTCAGCATGGGAAAAGGAAGAACTGATTCGATTTTGGTGTTGATCTGGATCAGCGTCTAGCCGCCATGACGAAAAATGCAATTTTTGTGAATAACTACTGAACTAAAATAGATATCATTATGAATCCAGTTGCTAATGGTATGTTTTCATGGTCAAGGAATCAAAATATTTACATGAAATAAAGGTAGGACTAATATTTATGGTAAAAATCACAATTTGGCAGAGGACTGTGGTGCTGGTGGAGGTCTGCGCTCTCCAAGTACTTTTCTAGTTTCCACTTATTTCTAATCTGTTAACATTATTCCACTTTAATCCATGTATTTATTCTTCTTGTTGATATTCAAATTTTTAACTTGATTCTACTTATATTCTTATTACTTGTTTCTTATCTGTTATTATTATTCCACTTTTATCCATTGTTTTTTCTCTTGATATTGAATTTTTTTACTTGTTCTACTTGTTTTTAACTGTTATTATTATTCCGCTTTTATCCATATTTTTTACTCCTCTCTTTGTATTTGGTATTTTAAATTTTTTTCTCTTTATTTCCTTATTTGCTTCTTATCTGTTATAATTATTCTGCTTTTATCCATGTTTTTATTCCTCTCTTCATTATTCTGTTTTTTAACTTGTTTCTACTTATTTCTAATTGTTTGCTTCTTATTTGTTATTATTCCGCTTTTATCCATATTTTTTATTCCTCTCGTCATTGTTTGTTTTTTTAACTTACTTCTATTTATTTTCACTGCTTATTGTAACAAGAGCTGCACTTTAACCTACTTGTGCAACAACTTCTGACCATGCTTGTCGTCGACCTCTTGCTTATGTAACGGTTTTATGTTGTCTACTATTTTTTTTTTTTTATGTATATCGTGCCATTAGCCTGCTGTCAAAGACAAATTTCCTGCAAGGACAATAAAGTTGATCTATCCAACCTGCACATCCAGCTCAGTCTGAGTCCCTCCACCTTCTCTGTCTGATCATCTGAGGACAAACCCTCTGTGTGTTACAGCCGTTTTCATGCTCTGAAGAAATCATCAGCCGATGTCTACTCCTGCTCTAAATGTCAAACCAAAGAGCTGGACTCAGCAGATAAAGGCTGAGCTAAGATCAGGTCCATTTCCTGCCAAACCAGGCTGCAGACCATATGGTTTTCAAAGCTGCAGAGAGGACCTGATCTGAAGGATGAGGGAGATAAACTGATCTACAGCAGGGTGGATTCATTCCTCTGCGAGCTATAAACTGACAGAAAGGGAGCGAACAATGAATTCATGAGATATGAGATATTATGGCTGCAGTGGAAAAGTCCCTTTTTGCGTAGAAAGGCTCTTAACTGAGTGAAACAATCCTGAAGTAGAGCTGTTGGAATAGTCTAAATGCTTATCTCCTTTAGCATAGGATACACCGGAGCATCCTTTAGGAAAGGAGAGGAGAATATTCTGTCCCAGAATTCTCTGCAGCAACAGCTTTTATAAACAGCGTGTTATCTTCAGAATTCAGCTGAATAATAACAAACAAATCCCTCAGACCATGTGAGTTCCCACTGCTGTTCATCCTTTCTAAAGTTTACCAAAACCTGCCTTAACTTTCCAGCAGTCTGATTCTCTGAAGAGAGCAGGATATGAGACATTTGATGATGATTGTAGGGATGGGTACTTTTCACATTTGAACCGATACCATACCGATGCCCGGTACCTGGGAATCGGTATCAGTACTCAACGGTACCAATTTTTGGTACTTTTGCGTGTGTTTATGGGGTAATAAATATTAATTTGTTTAATATTAAGATCTCAAATTTTTTCAATGTAAATTTATTTCTCAATATATAAAATTTGACAGATATATATCAAAACAACATTTAACTGTTTGTATTGTAACATTGCAGTTGTTCCAAAAATGTCTTCAACATGAAAACCAATAACTAAAATGAACCACAACTTAATAAATTAACTGCAGCTCTCACTTTAACTTTAGGGCAGTTTAACAATGGGTCAGACAGAGCTGTAAATAAAAAAAGCATTTACATTAACGTTACGAGGAACCGACCTGATAACGATAGCTGACGCAAATTAAAATGCCAAGCTAATACCACCTTAAACATGAGGCTTATTTACCTGGACCAGGTATCCTCCTTGTCCCATTTGCTGCCATCACCAAATGTTAAAGACATTTCTTTTCCTGTGTTTCTGGCTGCAGACGACTAGTCTCCATTGGACACAGGCGTGCTAACAGTGCTGAATGAATCCTTTGTGCTTGTAGATCTGAGGCTACAGAAAATTGTGCACTCTTCAGCTTTAAGGAAAATTTTGTGCGTCACCAGGTGCTTCCTCAGATTTGAAGTATTTCCTGGCCTTACACTTGGCGTCACAAATATTGCAGCGAGCATAATCTCCATCACATTTAATAAAGTAGAGCCATACTTTAGAGCACTTTCTCTCAGCCATGCTTGCTTTGTTGACTGAGCCCGCGGCTGCTGACGTCATTACGCTATTGCTGTGCTGCGTTCAAGTCCAGTATGGAAATTCACCTACTCTACCCAATAGTATGCCTGCTTCTTCCACTCCCTCACAGTCACAAGGATGTGTTTAGGTACCTAAACATGGCACCGTTTGATTTTACGTGAATCAGCACTCGGCAGTACCTACAGAATTCGGTCAGTACCTCTTAAAGTACCAAATGTGGTACCCATCCCTAGTTGATTCTGTTTTAAACTTGGTTCAATATGAATCATTTGTACTCTATTAGATTGTGGTCTTAACAGTTTGTGCCTTTCTTTCCTTCAGTTCATTTATTTTCATGCACTGATTGGTGTTCATGTTGATAATGAGAGTACAGATTTAGCTGTGGGGGGCCGGATGTTTTAGAAATCGGAATTTCTCTTAGCTCATCCCTGAAACTGGGTGAACACGCCATCGAAGTAAAAAAAAACTCCCTCTTGGACTTCAGAAGATATCACACTCACAAGGCCATGAACGAGACAGATGGAGGAACATGATGCAGAGGCAAAAAAAAACAGATCTTCAAGAATGTTTCTGCACTAATCCGGACATTAAAACACTGTTAAGAGATCTTCTCTGCATAAACAGATCAAACTGTTGGCAGATTAAATTATAAAGAATTATTCACTGAACATAAAACTTCATGTAAGCTTTTCTTCTTTATCTGTAGTTTTTATTTGTTCATGATTTCCATTTGTGATAAAAAAAAAAAAGCTCTGCTTGATGTTACATCACAGCGACTGTAAAATCAGTAACTCCCAAGGCCTGAGCACAGAGAGTCTTTGTGCTCTGCAGGATTATTCAGTAAAAAGATTACATCACTGAGAACAAGACCACTGAATATGAACCACAGTGTTTTCCAGGAGGAATAAAAAACTTCGAGCTCGACATTATACCTGTCCCACTGGCCCTGGGGCATGATTGACAGGCCTTTGGTCAGCTGACTGAACAATCCACCAGGGACAGTTAAAGTGCTCCACTGAGAGGACATTAAAAATGTTCACAGGGTCATGTTTTCTCTTATGAAAGTTGTTGTTTTGTGTTTTAATCAGTGCACGTATATGACACAGTTCTGTGGCAGCAGACAGTTTCATAAGCCTTGGCTGAGTTTGATCAGAAGTAGGGATCTGAGCCAAAAGTCAGCACGATTGTCGGGTTGTGTGATCGCTGCTTCTCCTGAGCTTTTACAATCAAATATACAATACTGCCAAAAGTATTCGCTGACCCATCCAAATAATCAGACTCAGGTGTTCCAGTCTCTTCCATGTCCACAGGTGTATAAAATCATCACCTAGGCATGCAGACTGCTTTAACAAACATTAGTGAAAGAATGGGTCGCTCTCAGGAGCTCAGTGAATTCCAGCGTGGAACTGTGATAGGATGCCACCTGAGCAACAAATCCAGTGGTGACATTTCCTCACTCCTAAATATTCCACAGTCAACTGTCAGCTGGATTATAAGAACATGGAAGTGTTTGGGAACCACAGCAACTCAGCCACCAAGTGGTAGGCCACGTAAACTGACGGAGCGGGGTCAGCGGATGCTGAGGCGCATAGTGAGAAGAGGTCGCCAACTTTCTGCAGAGTCAATCTCTACAGACCTCCAAACTTCATGTGGCCTTCAGATTAGCTCAAGAACAGTGCAGAGAGCTTCATGGATGGGTTTCCATGGCCGAGCAGCTGCATCCAAGCCTCACATCACCAAGTGCAATGCAAAGTGTGGATGCAGTGGTGTAAAGCACGCCGCCACTGGACTCTGGAGAATTTCTGAAGTCATGTTTTACTCTTGGATAAAATCAAACATCTAATAACCCTTTGCAAATTGCAATGTCGATCTAAAGGCCATAAATCGTTCAGCCCTTGTCATTTTAGTCTAGTTTTTATTTGTTGATGAAAATGTCAGGTAATTTAGTTTTTGTCCATGTGCTCTTGTTTTTATTATTGTCTAGTTTTCATCAGGGGAAAACTGTTGTTGACGAAAACGATGATGAAAATAATTTGTCTACAAAAAGTTGAGATATGAGATTTTTGCTGTGTTGCATGAAATTTGACCAAACACAATAAATAATGAAAAGAACAAAAACATTCATCAAGCTTGTTTTTTTCTGCAGGTATCAGAGAGGACAAACACACTCGTCCCGACATGTCAGCGAGTCGAGCATCACATGTTTCTCAGCGTGTCCCGGGACCCTGGGAGGTTTTCCATGGGCAATCTCATGATAACTCCCCCCTCTGTCCTCGACCCACCACCAGGCCCTGAACAAAGAGCGGCTCACAGATCTGTGACATAACCCTAATCTGTGTCCGCCACCACCGCCGCCGCCACGGAGCGAGCCTCCCGCGCCGTCTCCTCCTCCTCTGAGAGCGAGCGACAAAGAGAGAGAGAGAGGGAGAGAGAGGCCTGTGTTCAGCCACTGAGATGATCTCTGAGGTCTGAGGCAGGGTCACGCTGTTACACAACCTTCAGAGAGGAGTGACCTCGGAGTGACCTTGGACATCGTCAGTCCTGTCTGCTGAGGACACGAGCTGAAAACGTGCTCTCCGGGTTTGCATATTCTCAGATTAAAATAAAAACTTGAAGACTGCAAATCAGGCCTGTCACGATAACAGATTTTGCTGGACCATAATTGTCCAAAAAATTATTGACAATAAACGATATTATTTCAATATAATTTTTTCATTAATGTAATTATAATATATGTCATAATAAAGTGAGTACACCACATCAAAAGCAATAAACTTTAATTTCTTAAGAGTGTTTAACTGTAATTAGAAGGTCAAGATCTTTTAAATAAAATAAACAAATAATAAAGTAAATTTAACAAACGAAAAAAAGAGAAAAAAAATGGACTCTCTTTTGGGAAAAAATGCATGTAAATAAAATTAATTATACTAATCATAAACAATAAAAAATAGATCTTGTCTGTGTAAAGATAAAAACGAAACTCCAATAAAAACACACACAAAAATAAAACAAATAAATAAATAAACCAAATGGAGTTTATACAGTTCTGGAATTGTTTGTGACATGTACATTCTCCTAGCCAATTCGTACTGTCTGTCTAATGTTTGTAACATTGCTGGCTTTTCAGCCGTATTTAAGGGCTGCATTTCTTTTGCAATGTGGAGAACGACACTGTGAGCACATCATTTTGCTGTTTTATTTATATTTACTTTGCCGACCAAACGCCTCAGTAAGCACTGACTGTCAGGACGAAGGCTCCGCTGCACCTCCTCTTCTTTGTCGCCACTACTTTCAAACAAATTCGACATATCAGCTCGTCGTGTTCATGAGCTCACACCTTGTTCATTCTGTTTAAAACCAAAATATTCCCACACTGGGGCTGTGGCAGCCAGATTAGGAACCATAGCTTTCATGCCATCATTCATATCAGTGTTTGTTTCCTTGTTACTCCTCAGGAAGCTCACTTCAGCTCAGAGATGCTCACTCTGCTATAAATCCACTAAAGAACCAATGCACTCCAGTGTTAAGATAGATGGACAGAGTGACCCATCTTCTCATCCAGCCTGTTTGGTAGAAAGAGAGGAGGAAAACAAACATGCTCGTGCCAGTTTATCGAGGCCGGCAAACTTACCGAGGACGTTTTTACTTATCTTGTGGTTAACTGATTTATTGATTATCGTGACAGGCCTAATGCAAGTCTTCAATTTTGAAAGCACAAGTCTTCATGTTGAAGCCCTGGACGTGTGGACGGCAGGGAGCAGACCTGCACTAGACGAGCTCCATCACGCACTCACTCCTGTCTTTGCATTGAACCACATCTACGTCTCACATGTGACTTGAATATTTTACCATCAGTTCATCAAAAATATGTGCAGAATGAAAGCATGGCTGTGATCATCTGTTGACGTTAAGCCTGTTTTTGTTATCACAGAAGGCTGGAATTGTACTCGGAAAAGTGTTGACTTTGTTGACTAATTGTGCTGTAGCTTTCATCAAAAACTCGACAGTAACTAATAAAGTGCACGTGGACAAAAACTAAATTAAGTGACATTTTCATCTACAGATAAAAACTAGACTAAAATGTTGGACAGAGACTTAATCCAATCAGAGCTAGGAGGTTATGTTATTGTTGGCGTCTGATTTGTTTGTTTGTTTGTTTCTCTGTTAGCAACAAGACTCAAAAAGAGAGGAACTGATGATGTACAAGGCAAAACAGAATAATTGTGGAGGACCAAAGTTTTGTTAAGAATATGAGGAAATGTGCCCAAATGAAGTTACAGTATGAGAGATAAGGATAAATTAAACTGTAGTAAAGAGTGAGGAGACAATTAGTGGTGACCAGATAACTAACCCTCCTTATTAAACTAATAGATTTGTTTATTATTCTCTTAACTCAGTCAATGTGTTCTCTCCAAATTTAAAGGTGCTATGAGGAGAATCTATTACTGGTGACATAAAGACTCTACTACCCATGAGCACGCGCGGCGACTGTCGTAATGCTGCGTTCCAGTAACCTCGGAACTGGGAGTGACATCATCTCTGACTTATTGGCGTTCCAGTTGAAGTCTAAAAAAACATGCTGATCTACCAGGCTATTGTTAGCTGCTGTTAGCACGCCCTGTGTTGTTGTTCACAGATATCACATGAAGAATGTGATTATCACTATGGCAGCATTTTTGTAAGTATAAGTCTAACAGTACTATGTATACAGCTGATCTAGAGCGACACACCCCAGTCAGAAGTGCAAATAAATGGATTATTACAGGAGCTAAATAACTGTTCACACTGGGGGCATCCATCTTCCATTGTCAACTCAGGGGTGGTGAGGTTTCACCGAGTTCCCAGTAGGAAATTCCGACTTTGGGGACGTTCCAGTTGCAGTTTCCTACTTGGAACTCGGAAATACCTACTTCTGACAACAACTGAAACGCACCAAAAGACGTGACCCAAGCCAAAGCGTGTGTTTGTTGTGATGCTAATGAATGCAGCTCGGACCTTCCTCAGAACTCTGCATTGCTTTACAACTTCTTTTTTCAACAACTTAAAGGATGCAAAGCGACGAGGTAATGTATCTCTTTCTAGTTACGTAGCGGTAGTTTTTGATGTGTGACAACAAGCAACTTTTAGAAAACTTAGTATTGCAATTTTGTAGCCAGCTATATATGTCTACTTACAGCCCGGTGCTCTAAGACGTGTCTGAATAATATAAATTTGCTCTAGTTTTAATTGTCTTGTTCCTGAAGTTGGGTATCCAGGCCAGTCCAGCCCTGTCCGACCAGACCGTGGAGCTAAGGAATAGCATTTATAGATAACCTATTTTGATGCTATAAAACTCATCTTAAAGTGTGTATTTCCATCAGGCATATATCTAAAAGTGAGACTTTTTTGTTATTACTTAGAAATTCCTTAAAGTCCCTTTAAAGTCTCATCAAAAACATTTCCCAAGAATTTTGTTTTTGACACAGACTCAATTAAGATCTGAGATATGTTTTTGTTGTGTGACTTTTCACCTTTGAAAATAATGAAATTAGATTTTTTTATGTTTAGAGAGAGTTTATTTAACCTAAACCAGTCAGCATAAGCAGTTAAACCAATATTAGCACTGTTAATACAGTCGTGAAACATTTACTGTGATATAAATTCTCTGTTGTATCGTGCAGCTCTGTTTGAACACACTGCAAAAGACTCATCAAACAGGCAATGAAAGGGTTAATAAGACACTAAAACCAAACGCAGGCCCCCTCGTTTAACATCACAGAAATGGGTTAGCATCTCCTCTGCCAGTAAAACACTTCATTGAGGGAGCTGTGTTGGGTTTAGAGCGTCTACAGCACATCGGGATCTTAAAAAAGGAAAGTGATCGAGAGTTTAGAGAAGGAGCTCGCTCTCTGTTTCAGTCTGAGCGGACAAAGCCATCATTCAGAGGCCCCTCGGCGTTTGTGAACCTGTCATGCAAAAAGAAAAATCAGCTGAAACTCATTCACTTGTAACAGGAGAGAACAAACTGTCCAGAGACTGAGCTCGAGGTTTTCAGGTCAGGGCTTTTTTTTTTTTTATTTCAAGACAAACATGGATACTGTTATCGAACTCTGCTGTGTGTGCTGTTTGCTCTGACAAGAAAAGCCCAAAGACGACGTGTGTGCTCTTTATCAGCAGGAGGAAACAGGACAGCAACAGAGAAACCGGGGCTGGTGTGTGAACGTCCACTTTAAAATCTGGAGCAAGCTGCTTTCTTATCGGCCTTTAACCATTTAGCAGATTTACAGCATGCACTTATGTTCAGTCAATTTGAAAACTTTGACAGAGAAAGTCTTTTTTCATTAAATGATTAAGTCTTGTTTTTTCAGATGACATTAGATTAAAAAAGTATATTTTTATACGTTGGAAATAGGGGTGTGCGATATGACGATATTAAATCATTAAGGATTATAACGTGGGGATGATCTCATAAAGCAGAGAGATCGTCAGATCGTCTGTGTGGGTGCAGACTTTGACGCGCACCCAACTAGCCAATCGTAGCACATAACACGCAGTGCATGATGGGATCTCCTGTTTGGTTATGTAGCGTGAAGCCATGGCGGAAAGAGAAAAGGAGATAAAAGCTTGAAGATGTCGGAACAAAAATCTGTTTTAGGTTGTTGCACTTTAAGAGATCATGTTGATATTGTTGTTCATTACCTTTTATGTTTACATTTATTGCACATTTTTATTAAAACTGCACTATTTAAATTAAAACCTGTTCAGTCTTTGGCTTTAATTGTATTTTTTTTCTTTTGAGGTTTTACATGTTTTACATGCAACATAGGGAAAATGGTCAAACATGCAAATTAGTCTGGAAAAATCAAAGTAAAAAAGAATTGTGATAAAATCGTGATCGTGATTTTATTTTGAAAAAATCGTGATATGATTTTTTTGCAATATCGCCCACCCCTAGTTGGAAAGCTAAATAATTGGTCACTGGTATAAATCACTGCAGGTGGATTTAGCTTCTGTTGTTCGGTTGTCCCCATGTTCAATCTTCATGATTATTATGTTAATTTAATATTTTTATTTCATTACATTTTTACACTCACATGTTGATGCGAATTTGATATTTTTTTCAATTCCAGAAAATATTTTTTTGACTCCTTGTTTGAACCGGAGGTTGTCCCCATGTTTTGTCTTAAGTCTATAATGTTTGTTTGTATTTTATATTTTAATACATTTGAATACCCACAGTTGATGCTATTTTGATGACTTTTTCAACAATTTAGAATATCCAATGCGGAGGCTAAGTAGTTCACTTTATTTTTTAATAGAGCATAAATAGCTTATAATACATTTTTAGATATGTTTTTAAAAGAAAGTAATTGTTTTAATGAATATTATGACATTTTTTTTCCAGTAGCCTTTCCTTTTCAAAAAAATCACAAAGTTTTTCATTCATATTAGGCCTTTAAACAAAACAAAACATGCATTAAAAAAACTAAAGTGCATTAAAGTGGATAAACCCGCAACAAATGAATTATTGTCCTTTGGGCACAAGTCTGCTTAGCTACAGTCACACGCAATGACGTATTTGATTTCGTCATTGCGTCACACGGTACTATTCGGCCTTGCTACTGACTCACTCCACCGAAGGCCGAAAATATTCGGTCACCGAATATTCGGTGCATCCTTAAACAAACTGTTTGTCCTTTTCTCTTTACTAGAAAACATATTAATAATAAACAAACTAAAACAAAATACAAGACTATGACGACAAACGCCCACTAACCACTTAAGTGAGTGGAAATGTAAAAATGGAAGGGGAAAAAAGTGTGGCAGATCAGAGTCTTATTAAAAAAAAAAGAAAGAAAGAAAGAAATGGACCAGCCCTACTTTTACAAACCCGTTCAAACGGAGGTAGTTTTTGTTTGCTGTTGTCTTGTCTGTTGCCCGATGCAATCTTTCTCAGAGAGAAGTTGCATCCAAGGGGAGAAATACTAGCAACATCACCAAACACTTGGAGCGCACGCATAGTATAAAGCTAAAGGAGTGCGGGCTGTTTGATTGCTATAGCAACACGGGTAAAGCTAGCAGCCTGGCTAACACTAAAGACTGCAGCAGCGTGGCAGCCAGTTTTGTTTCTGCTATGTCAAGTCACGGTAAGTTTTTTGTCTAGTTTGTAGTCACCATTACAGCATTGATTTTAGCCCCACTGATATATGGGTCTGTCTGTACATGCAGTCTGTTGAGCGGCATGAAGGGGTTTATGCCATCTCCTTAGCTGTGAAGCTTTATTATTACCTTGTGATAATAAAAAAAGATTGAATCTTTTAATATCTTGTAAAGTCTTTATTTTTACACAAAATTACGTGTTGTAGTATCGATAAGTATTGATACCAGTAAGGAGTATCCGTATCTGTATTCGCTATCAATAAAATCATAACTACATCCCTAGACATGACAGCAGAAATAAAAATCCTCCTCAGCCCAAACTCAAAAAGCCTTCAGCAGAGACAGGATCGCTCAGAGTGTGTGGACCTGCTGGAGTCTCCAGGTTCTCCTGGTTGTTTAGTCTGGCAGTGGAGCTGAGCTCAGAGAGGACATTAAACACGGAAACACCCGGCGTTTAAACGTGACTCAATCAGACATCATCTACCAACACGAGGAGCTGCAAACACTGCAGCAACGAACAGCTTCAGAAAATCAACAACATCTCAACACCACATGACAAAGTCTACGCTCAAAAACAACCAACAGCTTTGAAAAGTTCCTCCAACAGAAAGTGAACATTAGAGGAATCAGCCCACACCTTCACTTTAAAGAACACAAACACTGGAAGTTTTCCACATTTCTGCAAAGTCAAGAGAGAAATCAGGAGTCTGCCTGCAGTTCATCACATCAGGAAGTAAAAAAACTAATCTGGTTCATGAACTTCTCTTTGTTCCTCATGTGTCTGTTTCATTTTCACCTGAACTTTGTCAAAGTCTGAACTTCACCTACGATCCTACAGCGATGAGCAAATGAAACACTGACCCGACACGGTGACTGCAGTGGTGCTGAGGCTTATAATCACTGACATCAGCTTTAAAGACACACAATAAACTCATTTAAGAGACATTTACAGCACATTATGGTCAAAAACAAGAACTACAAGTCTTCATTAGGTCTAAATGAAGGCGTATTTACTCATAAACATAAAAAAACTGAATGTCTGGAATTAAGAAAGGGTCTGCTTGGTTGGTATTAAAACTATTTCGACATATATAAAGTTAAAACAAATGTAAATTACTTTTAAAGAAGTGAAAACTTAAAGTTCTAGACTGATTTAGATAAAGAACGCTGTGGAAACAGCAATAACGACGACTTTGGATTCTGAAGCTGTCAAATGTGTTAAAGATAAACGACTTAATATCAAAATATAAGGAACTTTTAAAGCCAATAAATCAGGAAATATCCTTTATAATCACAGCAAGATGGATGTTTGATGGTTGAACAAATGGATGGATGGATGATATGTTTCATCGAATAAATGGATGGATGGATGGATGAATGGTTTGTTGGTTGGATGGGTAATTGAATGTCTGGATCAATAGATGGATGGATGGTTTGTTGGTTGGATGGGCCATTGAATGACTGAATGAATGGATGGATGGATGGATTAATGGTTTGTTGGTTGGTTGGGTCATTGAATGACTGGATGATCGGGTGATTGGATGGATGGGTGGTTTGGGAGTCTGTTAAATAAATAAATGGATGGTTGATAGAAGAATTGTTTCCTGGACTGATAATGGATGGATGGATGGTTGAAAACATTTATGGATGGAGGATTAATGGTTGGTTGAAAAAAAGGTAGGATGGATAAAAGGTTGGATGGTGATTTTTTTGGTTGGTTGGCTTAAAGGAGGATGAGGGAGGTATTTTTGTTTGGTAAATGAATGGAGGGTTGGTGGATTGTTTTATGGTTGACTTAAACAGGGAGGGATGGTTCAAAGGATGGATGGATGGATAGATGGATGGATGGATGGATGAACTGATGGTTGGTTAAATAAATGTAGGGACTGACAGATGGACGGTTTGTTCATTGGTTTAAAAGGTGATGGTTGGATGGATGAATTGTAGGTTGGATCAGTAGATGGACAGATAGATTGATGGTTTGTTGGTTGGCTGGATGGATGGAAGGTTGGTTGAATACATGAATAGATGTATTGATAGATGACTGGTTTCCTGTATAGATAATGGATGGTTGGATGAACAGATGGGTGGGTGGTTGGTTTGGTTGGATCAGGAATGGATAGTTTGTTAGTAGTTTGGTTGGATGGACGTTTATCAAATATATTTACTTCTGTTGTCGTTACAGGACATTAAATCTTAATCCTGAAGATAAAAACGGTCTGTGTGGCTGCATGAAGCCTCGAAGGTTTAAAACTCAGGAATGACTAAAATAAACATTTTAAGAAATGTAAAGGAGATAAATCCTCTTAACATATTTACACTTGTGTGGTTTAAACCTAAACAGACCTTAAGCACATTTTAGTCCTTAAACTTCAGCCTGAAAACAAACAAACATATTTACTCTGAAGGATGCTCACTTCACTGCATTAAAGTTAATAAATTAACTTACATTCAGTGGAAGACAGCAACAAACAGATAATATATTTCACATAAACTGTCTTTAAATGGTTATACGCCCTCGCATGGCTTTTTCTAGCATAAACTGGTGTCTTCAGAGTTTTCTGTAGGTTTAATGTGTTTTTAATTCCTTATAATTGAGTTTATCACCTGTTCACTTGGGTTTTTCTGTCCATACTACTGTTTTAGGTGCTTTTCTACATGTTTAATGTGTTTTTAATCCCTTTAAATTGTGTTTTCCAGCAGTTAACTTGTGTATTTCTTGTCTAAACTCTTGTTTGAGGTGTTTCTTGCAGGTTTGTTGTGTTTTTAATTCCTTTAAATTGAGTTTGTTGCCTGTTCACTTTGGTATTTCTTGTCTGAACTTGTGTTTTGGCATGTTTCTTGCAGGTGTAATCAGTTTTTAATGCCATTTCAGTTTTTCACTTGTTCCTTTGGGTTTTTCTCATCTTAACTACTGTTTTGAAGTGTTTCTTGAAGGTTTAATGTGTTTTCAATTCCTTTACATTGTGGTAGTTAACCGGTGACATGGGTTTTTCTGATCTATTCTGCTGTTTTGAGGTGTTTTTGCAGGTTTAATGTGTTCTAATTCCTTTAAATTGAGTTTGTCGCCTGTTCAGTTGGGTTTTTCTTGTCTATACTGCTGTTTTGAAGTTTGAAGGTTTAATTTGTTTTAATTTATTTAAATTGTGTTTTTCAGCTGTTCACTAGGGTTTTTCTGATCTAAACTGCTGTTTTGAAGTGTGTTTTGCAGGTTTAATGTGTTTTCGATTCCTTTAAATTGAGTTCGTCGTCTCTTCACTTGGGTTTTTCTGATCTAAACTGTTGTTTTGAAGTGTGTTTTGCAGGTTAAGTGTGTTTTTATCCCTTTAAATTGAGTTTGTCGCCTGTTAACATGTTTTTTTGTCATCTATACTGCTGATTTGAAGTGTGTCTTGCAGGTTTAATGTGTTCTAAATCCTATAAATTGAGCTTGTCGTCTTTTCACTTGAGTTTTTCTAATCTATACTGCTGTTTTGATGTGTTTTTTGCAGAGTTAGTGTCTTTTAATTCCTTTAAATTGAGTTTATCACCTGTTCACTTGGGTTTTTATTGTCTACACTTCTGTTTTGAAGTGATTCCTTAAAGTTTAATGTGTTTTTAATTCATATAAATTGAGTTTGTCGCCTGTTTACGTGGGCTTTTGTCATCTAAACTGTTGTTTTGGGGTGTTTCTTGCAGAGTTAGTGTGTTTTAATTCCTTTAAATTCAGTTTTTTTACCCGTTGACTTGGGTTTTTCTAATCTACACTGCTGTTTTGGGGTGTTTTTACAGGTCTAATGCGTTCTAAATACAATAAATTGAGATTGTCACCTGTTCACTTGGGTTTTTCTTGTCTATACTGCTGTTTTAGGTGCTTGTCTACATGTTTAATGTGTTTTCAATTCCTTTAAACTGTGTTTTCCAGTGGTTTAACTTGGGTTTTTCTTGTCTAAACTGTTGTTTGTGGTGTTGCTGTGTTTTCAATTCCTTTAACTTGAGTTTGTCGCCTGTTCACGTGGGTTTTTGTCATCTGTACAGTTGTTTTGAGGTGTTTCTTGCAGCTTTACCTGGTGGAAGTGGCCGTGAAGTCCCCCTCCAGCAGCCGCAGCTTGCAGAACAGAACCCCGTTGACAAAAGGCACGGCGGTCAGCTCCTCCAGGGTCAGATGGGTCTGGAACTTAAACTTCTTCTTTTTCACGAAAAAGGCCATTTTTCAGACTTTTTACTCTCATAAAACTCGACTTAGACTGTTAAATACTAACTGTGATTCTTTAAAAATGCTGAAAAACCGCCCTGAGCTGCTGCTGAGATGTTTTTACTCCGTGTTTTCAGACGAACTCCGTCCGTCCACAGATGATTCAGCACACAAATCTGAGAACAAACCAAAGAATTTCGCTGAAAATCGAGATAAAATGGAGATGAAATGAAGTTAAAGGAGGTCTGAAGATGTTCGAGGACGTACCTGGAGACATGTCGGCTCTCATGAGTGTGGTCTGCAGCTTGGCAACAACAGAAACTGACAGAAAAAGACGAACGGAACGTTTTCTCTGGGAATGAAGAGGAGGAACTTTGAGCCGTTAGCATCAAGTTAGCGCCGAGAAGATGGCGGAACTTCCGGTTTAACCGCTTCAAAATAAAGGCCGACATCTATATAAATGTTTAGAATTCTTGTCTTCTTCTTCTTCTTAACTTTAGAGATGTTTTTTCTTACTGGCAGAAATGCTATCTACATCGAAGTCTTTTAAACACTTACTGGCCAATTCATTAGGTACATCCTTTTTAATGCATTTAAGTGTGTATAGTCAAGGCGCTTAGCTTGATTACAAAACCAACCATCAGAAAGAAGAAAGATAATTTAAGTGATTATGAATGTGGAATGACTGCTGGTGTCATACAGGCTGATCTACTGAGAGTTTTAAAACAAAACAAAACCATCTCCATTTTTGCAGAGAATGGTCTGAAAAAAGAGAAAGTATCCAATGAGGAAGAGATGGTCGAAGGTGATAGAAATGCTACAAGAACTCAAATGAACCAAACCGTGGTGTTGAAGAAGGCCATAACTGAACACACAACACGTCCAAACTTGAAGCAGACGTTTCTCTGATTTACGAACTTTATTGTGAAAGTCATCTCTTTTCCGTTTTCGTACCCGCTCACTCACGTCGCCTTGACGCAGCGTCCTCAACACCCGTTCATTCTGCGGCTGGTGATGAAACAGCGACACTCTGCGGCGGTCCAATGAACTGCAGCTACGATGACTGACCGTTAGTGACCCGACATGATTGTTTGGACCAGACACTGAAAAAAACAAACATAAACATCACGTTATTATTACTATACAGTAAAAGTTAATCACCGAATTATATATATAAAAAAAAAGCCTTTTATTTTATCTTCAATAATTTATCATTTATGTTGTACCAAATCATAACAAAATATAGAAATAAAAATTATAACAATAATAATAATAATAATGATAAAGAATACCTCTACTATACAGCACTACACACAACAACAATAAACCAATAATAATACAGTAATACAACAGTAATAATAATCACATTAATACAGGGTACAACAGCATTATTACTAATAACAATAATAATTATAATAAATAAATAAAAATAATAACAATAACAGTAATGAAAATAATACCTCATTGAAAATTACTTTTAAAGCTGTGGTTCACAAAGTAGTTTGACAAACACATCAAATGCATGATGGTTAGAGTAACATTCATGATCAAAACAATAATATTCATGCTAAAAAATTCATAATAGAAATATTCGTATTATTGAGAGGAATAAAGAAAATATAACAACCATTCAAATAATTCTGTTCAGAGTGCTTTAACAAACACATCAAATGCATATAATAAAAAATAATAGTAATTAATGTAATAAAATACAAATAAACAAATGACGATTTAATTTAATAATAATTAAACCAACAATGATAAGAACAGCTTTTAAATAAAACATCTCAACAATGATAATAGTTATAACAACAACAACAATAATAATAATACATTTATTAATGCTGATAATAACCTTTCAATACAGCACTTTGAAATTATTATACAGGCACTATAAAAACAGACAAAAAGAATTAAAAGGGAGAAAAGTTGAGCAGAAAATAACTAGAAATATGGGACTAGAAATACTAGGGAGATATTTCAGTGAATGGTAGAGATCAAATAAATAAATAAATAAAAATATATATAAAGATGGCATTGTGGGAAAAGAACAATTAAGTTGAAAAGTAATTCATCATTTAACATCCCAAAAGAGAAATTGACTAAATAGAAAATCAAATATCACAAGAGCCAACGAAGGCATCCAGGAAACTAAAAATCAAAATAAATAAATAAATAAGTTTAAAAAAAAGGACAAAGGCAGAGTAAAGTAAAAACATGCCTATAAAATGACCAATCCCTTCAGATTTAAGTCTGTATCAATATATGTTTTTTTTTAATATGCTATTTTATATTTAATTTTATTATTCCAAAGGCTTCATGAGTGCAGCACTGAGCCACTAAAGGGCAGCAGAGAGCTGACGGGAAAAACTGTTATCAGTGTTCAACTGTGAACACATTTATAAATATCTCTATAAAGTGGTGAAAATAAATACATTTAAAAAATGATTAAAATAGTATTAATAATTCAGCATGAGAGTCAGGGCAGTACAAGAACACAGAGTTTTTACAGAGACCTGAGGGACCAGGAATTAAGATGATGCACGTTAATAAAAGAAAAAACAGGAGGCAGGGGCTTAAAATAAAGTAAAACAGAAAAGAAACAAAACATTAAACCACTGAGGTATAAAAGAAGTTAAAAGCAAGTATAAAAAGAGGTTTATTTGTGTTCATACAACAGATTCATTCATTCATTAATTTTCTATACCCGGCTATCCCTTTCGGGGTTGCGGGGGGCTGGAGCCTATCCCAGCTCTCATCGGGCGAGAGGCGGGGTACACCCTGAATCGGTCGCCAGTCTATCGCAGGGCCACATAGAGAGACAGACAACCATTCACGCTCACATACCTAAGGACAATTCAGAGTCGCCAACATACAACAGGTTGAAAGGCAAAATTTAATAGTGTTTCCCTTTTGATTGGTTAAAGATGAAGTAAAAAATCAAAATAAATTTTAAAAAAAAGTTGAAGATTGTCCGTCCATGCACTCATCCATCTCCTGCGACATATTTTCATTGAATCATCTCCAACTCTTGAACATTTTTCCCAGTTTGCAGATTTTCCTGTTGATTTTAAATGATTAAAAACTTCAATCTGTTTCTCTGCAGGTCATGTTTTTGAAGATGTCCCAGTTTAAAGGTCTGATCAAACAGGACAAACACTCGTCTGAGGTTATAAAACCTCGTGAACATGAGCTGATAGTGAACAAACTGTCTTAAAAACACCTTCACACAACTGTCCTGCCTCCTCCTGCAGGAACAAAGACTGATTGAAGGAGCCGCTCCTCCTCCTCATTATCCTCCTCCCTCTGATAATCCCACTTTCTCTCCTTCCTGAAGATACGGCGAGGAGATACGGCGTGTTTGTCTGACCCCACGGATCCTGTTTGTCTCAGCAGTCAGTCATTATCTCACTGTGACGCAAAACATCCACCCGCTGCACAAAACATGTTTTCACCCTGCTGCTGGACTTTAACTGATGCATTCAGGGGCCTCTGCATTAAAAAACTCCTAATGCTGCATTCAGGGGCCTCTGCATTCAAAAATCTCTGATGATGCATTCAGGGGCCTCTGCATTCAAAAAACTCTGATAATGCATTTGGGACCTGTGATGATGCATTCAGGGGCCTCTGATGCTGAATTAAAAAAAACTCTGATGATGCATTCAGGGACCTCCACATTCAAAAATCTCATAATGCTGCATTCAGGGGCCTCTGCATTCAAAAAAGCCCTGATGATGCATTCAGGGGCCTCTGCATTCAAAAAACCCTGATGATGCATTCAGGGACCTCTGCATTCAAAAAACTCCTAATGCTGCATTCAGGGGCCTCTGCATTAAAAAAAAACTAATGATGTATTCAGGGGCCTCTGCATTAAAAAAAAAAAACTAATGATGTATTCAGGGGCCTCTGCATTCAAAAAACTCTAATGATGCATTCAGGGACCTCTGCATTCAAAAAACTCTAATGCTGCATTCAGGGGCCTCTGCATTAAAAAAAAAAACTAATGATGTATTCAGGGGCCTCTGCATTAAAAAAAAAACTAATGATGTATTCAGGGGCCTCTGCATTCAAAAAACTCTAATGATGCATTCAGGGACCTCTGCATTCAAAAAACTCCTAATGCTGCATTCAGGGGCCTCTGCATTCAAAAAAAAACTAATGATGTATTCAGGGGCCTCTGTATCCAAAAAACTCTGATGATGCATTCAGGGGCCTCTGCATTCAAAAAACTCTAATGATGCATTCAGGGACCTCTGCATTCAAAAAACTCTAATGATGCATTCAGGGGCCTCTGATGCTGAATTAAAAAACTCTGATGATGCATTCAGGGACCTCTGCATTCAAAAAACTCTTAATGCTGCATTCAGGGGCATCTGCATTCAAAAAAAACTAATTGTTTAGGCTCGAAAAATGTACTAAATGACCTCGTTTCGAATTAATTATGGACGTTACCCGCTCAGGACACTTGGATTACAGCAGACGAGCAGTATGAAGGAAAATAGGCACGTTTTTGTGGACTTTTATGGACCTTTTTCTTCGGGCTCCGTCGTCCCTTGTTAGATGGAAGTATGTTCACAGCGAAAATCACCCCGGACCTCCAGCTGCATTTGAGACATCAAAAAAGTGCTCCAGAGTGTTGCTCAGCATGAGGGTGAGTAGAAAATGAGGCCAAATTGTTGTTTGGGTGTAGTGTTCCTTTAAAAAGCCTAATCTTGATCCCTCAGTGATGTCTAACTTTAGACCTATTTCTCATTTGCCCTTCTGTCAAAGGTTTTAGAAAAAGTTGTTTTTAATCAATTACAATTATTTCTGGAGAACAACTCAGTCCTTGAGAAGTTCCAGTCTGGGTTTAGGTCTCGTCACAGCACGGAGTCTGCGCTGTTGAAAGTACATAACGATATAGCTCGGGCGGTGGACACCAAATCTCCTGTTGTGCTGGTGTTGCTTGACCTTTCAGCTGCCTTTGACACGGTGGACCATTCAGTCCTCCTGTCACGTCTATGTGATTATGTTGGCATTCGCGGTACGGCACTGAAGTGGTTTGAAACATACTTATCCGGCAGAACATTCTCTGTTACGGTTGGTGACTTGTCCTCCTCAAGTGCTCCTCTCTCCTGTGGGGTCCCACAGGGGTCTATTCTTGGCCCTATCCTTTTTTCTTTATATATGTTGCCTCTTGGGTCAATTATAGCAAGGAACAATCTCTCCTTTCACTGTTATGCAGATGATCTGCAAATTTATCTGCCAGTGAAGTCAAACAGCCAAAGTGCACAGAGTTCTTTGCTTTCATGTATTGCAGAAATTAAGCAGTGGTTGGCCCAGAATTTTCTTCACCTTAATGATGATAAAACAGAGTACATCATGTTTGGGGACACAGGGATGGCTGGCTTTGGAACCTTGTTTCCAACACTCAGTCGAAATGTCAGAAATCTGGGAGTGTTTCTCGACTCAGAACTTAAATTCGACAAACAAATAAACAGTCTTGTCCAAACCAGTTTTTTCCAGCTTCGTCTCCTGGCCTAAGTAAAAATGTTTTTAAATCACCACAACCTTGAAATGGCCATCCATGCTCTTATAAGCTCGAGACTTGATTATTGTAATGCTCTTTATGTTGGTGTCTCCCAGGCTTCTCTTGGTCGCCTCCAGCTGGTGCAAAACTCTGCGGCCCGTCTTTTAACCAGCACGAACAGACGAGAGCACATCACTCCTGTTCTTAAATCACTTCACTGGCTTCCCGTCTAGTACAGGATTGATTTTAAAATTTTAATGTTTGTTTTTAAAGCTCTTCATGGTCCAGTGTACTTAACTGAGCTTTTAACTGTTCGAGAACCTGGTAGAGCGCTGAGGTCGTCAAACCAACTTTTGCTGAAGTGCCCAGGTCGAAATACAAACACTGGGGTGATCAAGCCTTTTCCATCACTGCTCCAGGCTTTGGAATAAACTCCCTGTTGAAATGCGTCTCATTTCTGACCCGGGCCTTTTCAAATCTAGACTGAAGACATATTTATTTAGGATGGCTTTTAATACCCAGTAGTGTGGTGACACTTTTACTTTTACTTTTAGTCTGTTTTTACTTTTTTATTGTATTTTATTGCTTTTATTATTTTCATTGCTTTTATTGTTTTTATTGCTGTTATTGCATCTATTTGTTTTTAATTGTTTTATTTATCGCTCTTTTTTTTTTCCAACTATTGTAAAGCACTTTGGTTCACCGAAAGGGTTGTTGTAAAGGGCTGTATAAATAAAGAACATTTACATTTACATTTACATTTTGCAGAATAAAAAAAAAATAATTACGTAAGTTGATATGTTGTGCAGCCCTGATTCAGGGCATCATAGTTTTGGATTTTTGAGCCTCATGTTCATCTTTCTTATGAATTATGTCTTTTAAAGTCTTTTATCTTCTTCTTCTCTGTTTTAGTCTTTTAAGCCTTTTATTTGTATTTTAGTCTTCTTTCTGTGATTGAGTCTTCTTTTAGCCTTTTGTTTGTTCGTATTGCTCTTATCATTTTAGCTCCTTTGTTTTTATTGATTTCTTTATGCTCTGTTAACAGATTGGTGTTTTTATTTACTTTTAATTCTGTTTATTTTTTGTTTAACTTTACGTTATTCTCTTAATCTTTTGATAGATAACCTCAAAGCTTATTGTTTTATTGTTCTCTTTCTTTCTTATAATCTTCATTTTTTTAAATTTATTTTAATGTATTATTTTTCATATATTTGTTTGTTTGTTTTTTTGTATGTTTTTTAGTTTTTATTTTGGTCCTCGTGGTCTCTTTTTGCGTGGCAGGGTTCTTGTATTGCCTGAGTTGCTTTCCCACGGACTCTCAGTTTCATTCTTCCTTTTTTGTTTGGCTTAAATGTTTTTTGATTTTAATTCTCTTGTGCTTTGCTGTCTTTATGTTCCTGCCTGTCAAAGCACTTTGCAAACCTGTTTTAGAAAGTGCTATACAAATAAAGTTTATTATTCTATATCTCTATTTGTTTTTCTGGATTTCTTTAACTGTGGCACAAATATTCACTCTAAACAGAGATGAACTTCTGAATTTGGGCTCTGTAGGTCCAGATGTTTGAGCCTCATGTTCGTCCCATGCTTTAAAAATGTCTTTAAATCTCTCCCCTGACTAAACGAGCTGGTCGGCCTCCTTCCTGACTCACCTCTGAGCTCCCACTGTCCCACATAAACCCTCCAGGATGAACTCTGGTTATTGATTGATTGTTCTGCAGAGGCATGTGAGCAGCACTTTGAGTTCTGACAAACTTCCTCATGAGGTCACAAAGTGTGTCGAGTCGTCTTAACTGATAAATTACTGGAGTTTTGACATTTGGACAGCCCTGGTTCACTGTCGTTATGACTCAATCAAACCTTGAATCATGATTTCAGTCTTTATCAGCTGGGATAAAATGTTGATCCAGAACATGGTGGTGTGAAATGAATCCTAAAAACATCCTCTGTGGCTTTAAAAAGAAATAATTCAAACTCTCTAAGAGTCAGAGTTATCTAATCTGTGCTCTCCTCACAGGGAGAGTGTGTCCTCGTGTTGTGTGTAAGCCTACACCGTATCAGCTGACGGTCAGGGCTCGGCCTGCAGCTCTTGGCGTTCCTTCAGCACCTTTTTGGGCATCAGCGGCGCGTCGTTGGTGCCAGCGTTCATCCCTCAGGCCGGCTGACTCTGGTGGCTTTTGGATCAGAATTATGCAATATGTCTGCACAGATTTTAGATGCACAAAAGCACAGGAGCTAAAGACTTATAAGGGAAGAGGAGATGGAGAGTGAAGCCTGATAAAACTACAGCGAAGCTGAGGAAACAACAAACGGGCTACCTATACTATCACAAAGAAATACACTTTTAAGGATCAGCTGTAAGCCCTCAACAAACTACTACAAACATTTAAATCAATCAATCAAAGTTTATTTATAGAGCACAGCTCATATAAATTCATCTGCAGCTCAAAGTGCTTTACAGCAAGACAAAAAAATGACCAAGGATGTATTTATATACACATACACATATACACATACATTCATTTCACCACTGAGCAAATAAACACTCAGCTGAGGTCCGTCTACTAAGCATATTCCACTGTAGTTGTAATGAATAGTTTAGTAGGATGTCAAAAGGACTTAAAGACTGATGCACACCACAGAAGCTCAGTTAAAATAATAAAATTTATAAAATGATACAAGAAAAAGCAAAGCAATAAAGCCAAAAAACATCAGACAACCAAATAAGACACTAAAAACTCTATTTAAAACAAATAAAATTATATTAAAAGATTGAAATTAAACCTAAAATTATTAAATGTAGAAAGATAAGAACTATATCAAAATATATAAGCAAATAGTAAAAATGGAATAAAATGTCAGACAATAAAAATATTAATCTAAAATGTAATATGTTGTTTGGACTGCACAGTGGCAGAGCTGGTAGTGTTTTGATAGTCATTATAAAGTTCCATGATCATTACAGTCCCTGATATTAACTTTAGAGAGATCAACAACATTAAACACGAGCTAGTTTCTGCAAACAGCACACAAATATCAGTGTGACCTTAAAAACAATCCCAGACCTGCTGCTGTGGACCTGCTCCACTCCATGTGCTCTTAAAGCTGCAGGAGCTGGAGTCCTCAAATGTTTTTAAATTGAAAATGAAAGACATGGAATCAGATTCCATAAGACGCTGATGTTTTTAGCTTGGCTGTTGAATAAATGGTTCAAAGATAAATGTCATTTTCAAATTCATACTTTTAGGCCAGTTAAATAATTTCAATAACCATTGATTGAGTCTATATTCAGCAGAGACAAAAGTGATTTTACTCCCTTTTTCTCTGTCTGGATGGATGAATGTGTATTTATAAATATATTATATGTATTTGTATATATGCATGTGGTCCTGTCAGTGAAGAGTTTGTCTTCAGCCTGCTCTGTTGTAGTGTCATGAGATAATACTTGTTATGAACTGGAGCTAAACTTTCATGTTTATAGTCTGTGCTTAAAACAGAGATAAAACACTAATAAACTTTCTTAATAAATTATACTGTTGATTCTTGAAAGTGGACATTTAGTGATGATGATAAACCATCATAGTATAAATGTACATTCTGCCAGTATTACGGCCAATACATGGGATCCTAATGAATGATATGCATGACCAAATATACTTCAAAATGTTTTTTTCCAATGCAGAGTCACATGGGGAATCTGTTGTTGTATGTTCTTTACAAAGTGGTAAGATTGGTTTGAACATTAAGTATGTTTTTAGTGTACTAAATTTGCCAAAAAATGACTTGCAAATCATTGCATTTTGTTTTATTAGGTTTTACACAATGTCCTGACTTCATAGGAATTGGGGTTTGTATAGTTGTCTTAATAGTGCCTTAAAGTTTGCATATGTGACCCTCTAGCAGTGAGAAGTCTGCCCATCCTAATCCTGAATTATTTTTTTCTGTAGGAATAAAAAAAATAACAGAAATTATCCCTCAAAGTGAACAGACAGAGCTGTACTGACTCACCACAGAGGTTATATTTGATGTATTTTAGAGTGGGCTTTTACTTAATGTCCCTTTTATTCTGTTGTTCTCGTGTTTCTCCGGTAATTTGTTGTTTGTTGTTCATGTACTCACTGTAGAAAGGTCACAGCGCAGTAGCCCCGAGTCCGCCTTTTTCCTTAGTTTAAAATGAGGGAACGCTCATGATTGGTCAATCTCCCAACGTGCTGGATGAAAGGAGGAACACGATTGGTCAGGCGTCATCAGCCTCTTTGGTGAATCAGAGGGCGGGACCATGTGCGAGCCCCATCAATGAACAGGAAAGGCGATTGGTCGGTAGTAGAATGACGTAAAGAGCGTAGGCAAAGGGGGCCTATACAGCCAATGACGTGGGTGTATTCCTGGAAGGGGCGTGGCCTGTGTCATTCTTTAGAAACCGGCCGGCGTTTCCTTACCGGCATTTCAGTATTAGCCCCGTGTGGCAGCAGCCGGCTCCACTGTGGTATTTATTTATTTATTGTTTTTACTTTTTCCTGACGCTATCATGCTCGGTTTGTGCCTTTACGTCCCGGTGTCGAACTCAGACCCGGTGGAAGTGGAATATTTCGAGTCTAACGGCCTTCCGTCGGAGCTCAAGTCCCTCTTTAACAAGCTGAGCGTGTTCCTGCCGTCCGAGGAGTTCACCAGCTACCAGCGGTGGAGAAAGGTGAGCAATAAAGCTTTAAAAGTTTACTTTACATGTCTTTAAATGTGTGTTCCAATCTTACAAGCGTGTATAACTACCTCTTTATTTAATCCAGTTACTTTAAGAGGGACTTTTAATCCCTAATTTCCGAGCGGAAGGATTAGCTTGCGGTTGTAAAAAGCCTCTACGAGTAGGCCGCAAAGTTGACCCGCCTAATGGAAAGCTCTGAAGGGAGCTGCAGAAAAGTTTCAATAGCTTAAAAACAGTCTGTTATCCCGTCCAAGGTGCTAAAATATTTACAAATATCTTATGTATGTAATGCATTCTGTGTTAGAGGTAAATATGCGGATTTAAAGCATTAAACTCAATGCATATTATTAATAAACCCGCATAATATTCCATAAATCGCGATTTTATTGCACATTTATTCTTGTTCCTTGTAGAATATGGAAACAGGACAACTTAAAATAGATTTTTATTGTTTTTACCAGTAGTTCGAAGTTTTTACAAATAAACAATGTAGCTTGATATTTCCAGGGCTGCACAGTAATAGGCAGCCTCAATAGTTGATTAAATTACGCCCAATATTTGGTTCAAATAAAGTGCACAAATGTAGGTAAAAAGGCATTTCTTCCTACACAACTGCTTTTAACATAAATGGACTACACCTGTGCTTTTTACAAATGATAATGTTACCAACAATGAGTTTAATGATTTTGCTCAAACCCAGTATTGTGCATCCTTGAATCTTTTAATTGTGACACTCCTAATAGAAGTCAATAACTACTAATATTGGATGACTAACAAGGCAGTGAAGGTTCAGCATCTTTGAGCCCAATATTAAGCAAATGGTAACACAATGGAGAAACAAATTCTGAGTAAAAGATATCAGATGTGTTGATATTGGATTTTCCTTGTTCCAGGTTCATGATTGGCTCCGTCATACTTTTGGATCTATTCTTTTATTTATTTATTTTAATAGTTTTTATTTGCATTAATTTTAAGTGTTTTAATCCTACCCTGAAGCACTTTGATATTGCAAAGGTGTAAAGTGCAATAGAAACAAAACTTCTTAGTATAATTATTATCACAAGTTTTCCTGCCTGTCTCTTTTTTATAGTTTGTCTTTACATCAGCATTCCTCTCAGTACAACTCTTAATAAAAATAACCACAGGGCTCCCTGAAACTGTAAAACTGATGAACCGTGGCCTCAGATTCTTTCACTGTGACTCAGCCTCTGTAATCTGTTAGACATTGATCTGCTCTGGGTTCTTGCTTCGTGAGATAAAGTTCTTGCGTAAAAGCTGCAGGCGTTGCAGGAATAATCATTAAACTTTTACGTCCTTGTCTGGCAGTTTCTTTGGAGGACTTTCCACCTCCAGCAGAGTCGCTGTCCCATTTGTTGATTTTTGGGCAGCTGCAGAAGTGTGCCTGGTTCCCACGACAGTACAAGCACATGTCCCCCATGTGGGTAAGAATTTATGACTGTACCCTGAGCTGCAGGCAGTAAAGGTTGAGCTCAGAAATGTCCTGCAGAGGATCGTTGTTACAGTCTGGTGGTCATATGCCAATGTCAAGTATCTGCCCGGGCTGGAGCGCTGCCCGTGTCCCCTTCTCCTTTTAGATCTGGATGTTTGAGCTTGGACCGGATTAATGCAGTCTGCAGGTCGGCCTGCAGATGAGGTCAATGGTAGAGCAAAGTGTCAATACCTAATTCCCTCTTCTCTCCTGTCCTGGGCGGGCAAACTCGATTAAAGAGGTGCACTGCAGTCTTATGGGTCACCCTGTGAGGCCGTGAAACCGAAGCCTTTGGAGCATCCCGTCATATTTCAGGCTGCGTGGTTGACATTTAGGCGTAGGACAGGCCAGGACTTGATGTCCTGGTTTCATAAGACTTTAATTGTTTTTGTGTCAGCAGCAGTGACTCATGCATGCCTCCATCAAATGTCAGCTGTTAATAATACACCCCAAAGACAATGCAGCAACAATGAAATGCATATTTTAAGAGCTGAACATTCAGGACGAGGTGCTGCGTTGGGTTTTTGGGATGGGTCCACATACAGACTTGGAACTTTTCACACTTTCACTTCCATTTCAACAGTAGTTGTAGAAACCAAAGGAACTACAAACTTGAGCTCCATTTTAACCCAAAATAGACAAAAAATATAAACATAAAGGTACTGTAATTAGTCTTTTTTCTTGTAAAGTGTCTCTAACAACTCTACTGCAAATTACTTAAATTATTAAAAGTGTTGCAACATGGTTGATCTTCAAGATTGAGCCTCCTGTAATCTAAAAATGTCTATCACTGTTTTGCTCACTTTACTTTATGTTTCAAATACTTTGGTAGTATTTAGAAATGTGAAAGGCAGTAGTGCTGATGTTGCTTGTCCATATGGGCTCTACTTCTTTCTTTTGGTTTAAAGTAGCTGAGTAGCCCTTTCTAGTAAAGCTGTAATAAGGCTGACTAAAGTTGTTAAACTGGATGATGCAACATTTCTTTAAGGCTTGCAGCAGAGGTGTTCAGGCCTATATTTCATATGCACATAAATAAATATAGTGCATTGCTTTCTTGATTCTGTATGACACAACCATAAACATCTGATATCTGCTCACCAGACAGTAATATGATTATATCTGTAAAACTGATGTTGAGCCAATGTGCAGTCCTTATGTTATTTGTTTGGTGCCGACATTGCCACTGCTCTCTTCCCTTTTTGACACCATCATTTACCTTTTCATAAAGACAGAAAAGGTCCAAAAATGAATTAAGTGAATACTGTCATTCCTCTTTTTAACTACCGGTGATTTCATTATCTCAACACATCCTCATATAAAGTAGTTATTTAGTCTCTTATGATGTTCATCTCTTGTTAAAAGCATGATCTGTTTGTATTCAAAGTACTTGCCTTGAAGATTTGAATTCAAGCCTCATGTTTAGAAATCTTGCTCAGAATAACAGGTTTTAATACGTGTTTTGCTCTAAAAACGTGCGTTTAATTCTATTGTTTCAACAATTATTATTAAATACTACATACCACCTTTCAAGCTATCAAATATCAAGCCTGAAGAAAAGTCCCAATCCTTGATATTCAAGCCCTTTTACCTAGGGATGGGATTCTTGAACCTTTCCAGTTGAGAATTGATAACGACTCTCTAAAGAAATTGATATCATCAGTCCTTTAGCTCATCAGTTCCTTCCACTTCTCACACAAGAATTGAGTAGAAATGATATATTCAGAAACACAGGGCGGAAAGTGGTTGAAACTTTCTCTTCGTTTAAATCAAAAGTGTTTCTAATGTGCTTTTATTCTGCAAAAAAGTCCTGAAGACTTGTATCAATACAATCCTTCCCTAGTGATATCTCAGTTCCCATGACTTGTGTCTAATTGTTGATTTTTATTGCAGAAAACCTTAAAAAGGGAAAATGGTGACCCCGATGGACAGCTGGATTTTGAAGAATTCGTGCACTATCTGCAGGATTACGAGAAAGACTTAAAGCTCATCGTGAAAAGCCTGGACAAGAAGAATGCAGGTGTGTGTTTGAGCCTGAAGTTTGATCCTGTTTGCTTTCATTATTGTGTCAGACGATAATAACCTTTTCTTTATTTAATATCTTCCTTTTAAGGCCGTGTTGATCCCAAAGAGTTCATCCAGTCCCTGCAGGACCTCGGGGTGCATATTTCCCCTCAGCACGCAGAGAAAGCCCTTAAGAGGTAACATCCTCCATCTTCCTCATCTGTTTCACGTTTGATTTGTCGGATAAAAGGGCTTATTATCTTAATTTTCTTTATTTTTATTAAAGTATGGATAACAACGGCATGATAACCATCGGCAGTAAAGACTGGAGCAACTACCCGATGGTGGAGAAGACGGAGAACATTCCTGAGATCATCCTGTACTGGAAACACTCCACGGTTAGTACTGCAGATGAGACTGAAGTAACACTTACTGAGCTCAGTTTAGAGACTTTGGATTGACCACAACCCTTCCTTATTCTGACAGATGGGGGGAAATGAATAATCTGGGACATATTTGTGCCCTTGTGTCTAAAAGTTGACAGTCTAAATGTAGAAAGACCTAGAAAGCCTCACCTTGTTACCAGAAGTGTTATGTAAATTAATCAGAGGTCTGATAACACTATCAGTGTTAATTAAGGGTGTTCCTGTCTGTGAAAACGGGTCGATTGAGGTCCAAATTCCACGAACAGCTTCACCAGAACACGCCGTGCGTCAGCGATTAAGCTCCTCCAGGCCATGAAGGGTGTTGGTCCAATTCTGTGGGGATTAAGTGGAAGGATTTTCCAGTTTGTCTCACTGTTATGTAAACGAGGGCGGCAGTCGGCTCGCTGCAGCAGGTGGAATTTAAGTGATATAATTTGATATTTCAGAGCCTTGAACGAGTTCACTCTGCCCTGAAAACTATCTCACGGCAGAACGAGGGGCAGAAATAGTTACAGCCCTTCGGGGAGGCCCCCGCAGGAGCATCCGAATTACTGAAGAAACACGAGCTGCTGGGTCATCTGAGTTTGCTAAATATGAGGTTTAGGCCACGAGGATCATCTCTGCAGCAGGGACGGAGTGGCCTAGAGAGGCAGGGAAGCTCGGTAAGGGATATTTATGACCCAGAATCAGGCCAGGATCATAAATGAGCTGTTCTTACATCTCCATAAATGTATGTAAAGGAGAATGAAGCTTAAGCATGTATTTTATTCACACTGGAGCTAAATTTAGCCGGAGCTGTTCCATATTTGATCTTATTTACTCACTAGGTGTGTGCGATATTTCTTTCTGTAATCTGAGGTAATTGGATAACTAACAGAGCAGATAAGGTATAGCAGGTTCAGCATCTTTACATCTGATCTGAAAGGAGTGGTTCAAAATGGAGCAACAAAATATGAGTCATTGGAAGATAACAGATTTACTGGAGCAGGATTTCACAAGCAAGTCCTCGGCAATAAAACATACAAGAATGGTCAAGAAATTAGCTCAGATCAGGCTGCCTTGATCCAAAACCACCACAACAAGACTTTGTCATATTTACACGTAATTCTGCACCTGGCTCCCTCTCCTCAATATCACACTTCTGTTACTTCTGTTATGTTATGAATCAATCAAAGTTTATATGGCACAGGATTTGGAGACTAATGCACGTCACAGAAGCTAAAGTAAAAGAAATAATAAAATCTATAAGAACGGATCAGAGAAATGCAAAGCAGTAAAACCAAGAAACAAACAAATAAATAGGAGGCTCAGAATACATTTTGAAAAAATAAAAACGTGTTAAAAGATTTAAATGAAACCTCAATGATCACATGAAAAAGATAAACTGTATCAAAATATATAAGCAAGTAGTAAAAGTGAAATCAGTCGTCAGACAGAAATTGAACTATTTCTTTTTTTAATCCAAAGTAATTTTTGGATAACTAACAGAGCAGAGAAGGTTTGTCATTTTTACACTTGATCTTAAAGAAATGGAGCAACAATATAGGTTATTGGAAGATAACAGCTTTATTGGAGCAGGATTTCGCAATAAAACATACAAGAATTATTTTTTTTTGCCTAATTGCAGATCAAGTTGTCTCCCAAATCCAAAACTGTTACTACTCTGTTCCTCAACAAACTTGCCAAAATTAAAAACTTAAATCAAACCAAGCTGATACCTCAGTGAAGCCATCCCAACTGATTATAAATCCAAGGCTCCAGATGTCGAACATTTTCTTGTTTCTTCAACAAAATTTTAGCAAAACTCTCTTAATTTTAGGGGGGGGGCTACGGGGATTATCTTGAGGTCAGCTTGCATGATTTTCTTGGTGGTTTATTTTCCACTTAAATTTGCACTGCTAACTATTCAAGCAATAAACTTTTACATTAACTACTTTGATAAGTAAGATAATTTCTTGTCTTATAAGTCATTTAAAAATATATTAACACACGGGCTGTTTTTCCAGCCCTGGTTGAAGGTAGGGCTGAACGATATCATGCCAGATATCTCTATCGATACGATACGATATGACTATGGGTTCAAAGGCAATTGTAAAAATGATTGCTTATTTTGTTGCTTTTTCAATATTTATATCTTGAATGTTTATATCTCAATATAGATACAATAACGGTATATATCTCTCAGCCCGACTAAATTGAAAAAAAAACCCTTAAAACTGTGGTCAAAGTTTTCCAAAAACAGTCCCGGTTTACTCCACTATAAGCTGTCTACTTTTCTTAACTATTCTTGCTCTCAATAACTTCCAAAGTCAAAGCTTAAGTCCCCAAAAATGATCACACTTTACTGATTTAAAGGAGAGTGTTTCGTGGTGGTGTTTCTGACCCGCATCACTTTGAATCCTCCTTTTCCCCTGGAGCCTCCACAGCGTTAACGATCAGCTTTAAGTCTCCTTTTAAACTTTCTGGGAGCTAAACCGTGGTCACAGTTTGACATCCAGTGAAGTCTGGTGACACGTGTTGAGCTGTCAGAGGTCACAGACATGAAAAATGTTCATGACCATCCACGTGTGAGGCTCTTTGGTTAAGAATAGGACCTCAAAGTTTAACATATGACGTAAAGCTGAGGCACGAATTGTGGTTCACTTCAGTCCTAACAGGTTTAAGTTAGCCTTTCTGGGTCTTTCTGAATAGCCAGCCATGTTAGGAGAAGATTAATCTTTAATTTAACTTTTAAAGCATTAAAGTGCCGTGTTTTTCTTTTATGTGTTTGGGGCCACAGGTGAAATTATCATTAAGCTAAATCGGTTATCTTCTGTGAGCTCTCATGATGTTTTACCTTCATTGACATGCTTTGTCCCATTTAAATTAACATTAAACTATAAAATGCAGAAACAAAACTCATGCACACGTCGAATATAAGACGGAAAACTAAGCAGCATTTCCTTTGCAGATCTTCGATGTAGGTGAGAACTTGATGGTTCCCGATGATTTCACGGAGGAGGAGAAAATGACGGGGATGTGGTGGAGGCACCTGGTCGCAGGTGGAGGAGCTGGAGCAGTCTCCAGGACGTGCACGGCGCCACTGGATCGACTCAAAGTCATGATGCAGGTGAGGAGAGGAGCTACGATTTACACCGTAACCATTACTATTTAACTACTATTATGAATTTGTCAATATCCAATATTTAAAAATGTAAGAAAAGTGAACTGTTCATGCAGAAATAAAGTCATGCTGCATATTAAATTAAACAGGAAATGTTCAGCTACGCAACCATATAAGCCATTTTTATACACACCAAACACAGCGTCAACACCAAGCAAATGAATTATCAAATATCCAAATCTGTTTCACTTTGATTCAACCTTTGTATGGATTTCTTTGAATTAGAAAATGTAGAGTTCTGCTTGATTTTTTTTTTTCCAAAAAGAAACAAAAAAAACCATCAAAACCTGCCACTGATAAGCAGAAGAAGATAAAAACTGTTCATCCATTTTTACAAACACGGGTGTGACTGTTGTTCAGTTTTTGTCCTGGTTGATCTTTAATCCCAGGTCTGCGACAGTGTCATCTTGCGTAACTCCTTTACCCTTAAAATTTGGTTAAAGGTCGAGGATTAAGTTTGAGGCTGCGGACATTCGGGGACAAGCTGTGCAGCAAGTCTTGTTACCTTACAGTTAATTAGTGGCACTTTCAGCTTTAATGCATCACTCTAAAACCTCATATTTAAGAGTTTAAACACTTCAGATATCTCCATAAATGACTTATAAACCTTGAGCCTGCATTTGAACTTGTGTGGTAACGTCTATAAGACTCCATCAGTCGTAAACCTGAGAGCTTTCCCAACAGCCCAGTTACCTAAAGGCCGTAAAGTTAAAGTTTAATCACCTGTAAGTGCAGACGACCTGCTAATGTGTGTCAGAGCCAAGCCTCACCGCCAACCAATCAGAGCACTCCTGCACTTATCTCACCTTGGACTGCATAACGGCCCACGTCACCAGCCGAGGTCTGTCCGGTCAGGCTCTGGATCTGTGTCAGTGGCCCTCATCTGCGTCAGCTGGCTCCTGGACTTTGTGATCATCGATCAGCAGCCATGTGATTGGTTATTTGGGCAGTTTGTGTGTGTTAGTTTGGGGCAAAGAAGTCCAGTCTTGCATCCCAGAATCCCCGCAAAAGAATTACTCAAAGCTGAAATGTTTGAGTTGGTCTAAAAAAGTTTCAGGAGTTACAGAAGCCGAGTGGTTTTCATTTCAAAGGGTATCATCCCAGCCCTAGTTGATGGGGGGCTACATTAAGATTCAGTGGTTTCAGAATGATTTAAAAATAAAGTTTATGGTTTAGATAAAGTCACAAAACTTCCTTTTTAATGTGAAACTAAACACTCTAAACTCTGCTGCTGTTCCTGTGCAAATATGACATTCATGTGATTGTTTTAAATCCTCCATCGCAGGTTTATGGATCTCGAACAAACAACATGTGCATCATGAGCGGGCTCATGCAGATGATCAAGGAGGGCGGGCTGAGGTCTCTGTGGAGAGGAAACGGCATCAACGTCATCAAGATCGCACCGGAGTCGGCGCTCAAGTTCATGGCGTACGAGCAGGTAAGACGAGCTTCCATATTTTATAACCTTCACTATGTGACTTAGACTTTTTTTTTAATTTGTCTTGGTGTGACACAGGAGTTGATATTATTTGAAACATTAACAAAAAAAGTCTGTTAATCATGAGAAGTAAATAAACTAACTAAATGAGCCTCTTACACTGATTTCTGTTCTATAACATTCTTTGTCTTTGCTCCTGCAGATTAAGCGTTTAATCGGCAACGATAAGGAGACTCTGAGCATCCTGGAGCGATTCGTGGCGGGATCGTTGGCCGGAGTGATCGCCCAGAGCACCATCTACCCCATGGAGGTGATTAAACTCTCAAATATACACTCTTCAACTTAGGGCAGGGAAATTTAAGGATTAAATCCAGCAATTTGATTGTTTTCTGCAGAAAAATTAGAATAAAAAAAGGTTTATTTCCAAATTGCTCCAATCATTTTCCTACAGTGTTTGAAAATATTAAAATGGAAAAAGTTTACAGTTTAGTCCTTGTTAGGTTTTGCAACTTCATTTTATGTGAAAATTACAGCATGCATTTTAACTACAAGAGTGAAAGTCTGGTCTTGGATATTTTGATAACAAAGACAAAACTGTTTTTGTGTCACTTTGAGCTTTTGTTTTGAGGGAGGAAAAACTATTCATATGTGTTGAATATGTAGGATTTCTATATCATGTATATTTGTTTCAATTTTATTTTTATTCCATATTACCCAGCCCTACTCTAAGTATAAATCCACATTAGGAAACCTTTTATTTCGGAGCTTTAAGACTTAAAGTTAATTGAATTCTTCTCTCCAGGTCCTGAAGACTCGTCTCGCTCTGAGGAAAACCGGGCAGTACTCGGGGATCTCCGACTGCGCCAAGCAGATTTTCAGGAGGGAAGGACTGGGAGCGTTTTATAAAGGATACGTCCCGAACATGCTCGGCATCATCCCGTACGCTGGAATCGACCTGGCCGTGTACGAGGTGAGACTGTCGGCCTGTTGGGGAGTTTGTTTTCATCTCATACAGCTCTCATGTTAAAGCTTCAGCTTGTTGAGTAACTTAATCGGAGGAGGAACGTGGCTGTTTCACACTGTTGACCTAAAACTCAAACACTGATATAACAGCAGCGTTAAAGCAAACACTTAATCTCTGATATAACAGCCATGTAAAGCAAACTCTGGTCTATTTTTAGGCGTGAAAAGCAGCAGCTCATGACTTGTTTGCTTAACGATTCTGAATAATCCAGAGAAAAATGAGTTCTCACATCGTTTAGAGGACTGGCTCATGTTTAAATCTCGTTCCTCCTCAGACTTTGAAGAACAGCTACCTGCAGCAGTACGGCGCCAACAGCTCGGACCCCGGCGTGCTGGTGCTGCTGGCGTGCGGCACCGTGTCGAGCACCTGTGGGCAGCTGGCCAGTTACCCTCTGGCTCTGGTCCGGACACGCATGCAGGCACAAGGTGAGGCTTCAACCACCACAGTACATTTAAGCTTCATAAACAGGGCTGCACAGTATTATCAGACTGAGATAAATGTCTTTTTAGGCAGAGATAAAGCCTGAAAAGTTTATTTTCTGTATCAGCAGATATTCGCTGATGATACAGATTCTCCATAAATATTTAATAAACTGGCTGAAATATCAGCAGAATGTAGTTGAGCCATAAAGGTGTCCAAAATCATCACTTAAGTCCACTTTTATGAATCAAAAGTCTCATTTATTAAAGAATGAAATGTTGTTATCCTGCTTTACTGTAACTACGAGGGTCAGTCTTTTATTTTTATTTTTTTTTAGGTATGTGTTTTGCAAACATGCCCTAAAGGCAGAGGTCTTACATCTGATTATTTGTTGCAATTATTTTTAAAATTTCTATAGTTATTACTTTATTGTTAATGATAGTTATGTTGGGTTGCACACATGCTTTTTGGCATTTTTTATTTTTTTATTTTTTTAAAAACATTTAGTTTGGGGGAAAAAAAGAACAGGAAGTCTTTGTAAAGTTGTCATGTTAAATGTGTTGGCCCTGTTCTCAATAAAAATCAAGAATATAAAACAAAAAAAAAAATCTGATCTCAGGAAATCCTGTCCCTTTTCAATATGTTTAATAAATTTTATCAGTTAAAATGGGAGCCAGTAACACGTCAGACATTTAAATGTACCCATGCAGTGATGAGAAGGTGCATCAGTTTTGAACATTTGTATAATTTGACGACATGTGGCTGATATATTGGCTGTAAATATCTGCAAAAGTTGTCAATATTGGCCTATACGATATTGAACCAATAATATTGTGCACCCCTGATTTTAGTTAATTCCTGTAGCTCAGATCCAGGGAGAGGTTTAAACTTTGGAAATCTGCTCCAAAAGCTTCTTATTTTCCCGTTTTCATCATTAAACATGTATTTTTCTTCTCCGTTTCAGCTGCCACGGGCTCGTCGAACGGCGAGCAGCCCTCCATGTCCGGCCTCTTCAGGCAGATCCTGCAGAGCGAGGGTCCGACGGGGCTCTACCGGGGTCTGGCCCCAAACTTCCTCAAAGTGATCCCGGCCGTCAGCATCAGCTACGTGGTGTACGAGCACATGAAGACTCAGCTGGGAGTGACCTCGCGCTGAAGCCCGGCGGTGATGGGGAATCCCTGCGGGGGTTCTGCGGCGATCCCATTCTGTGAATGTCAGCTGGTGTAAGAGGAGAGGGGGCGTGGCCACGCCGCACGGCCCAGCGCCGTCACGGACTCTGTGAGCTCTGTGGACGCTGCTGCTATTTCTGTAAACGAGAGGACAATGAGGACCAAAGGGAGTGGGGGGGTCGCTCTGTCTGCCCAGTGCCTGAACGAAAACATGCAGTTATTTTCATGTTTGTGAGTTTTTTTGTCAAGTCAGTGGAGCTCACTGCACGAAGGCCTTTGCACACCGAGACGGCTCTCAACCAATCACAGCTCGGAAGGAAGTCAAGTCTCGTTGGTGCAATCATGTTCGACTCTCTCTTCGTTTTTAGATTCGTCCCATGTTTAGAGGGCTGTTGATTGTCCAGAGATGAAGTCACTACCTCAAACAAGCTGCAGGACGGGTGATTTAAAATCAGAGTAGAGAGCGGAGAATGACCTGCAGCAAAGAGACCACAGGTTAGACCTAAACCTAGACAGGTGCCATAGGGTAGGACGTCCCAGGTCAGTTATTCAGGTAACTTAAGGTGCATTTCCACAGTGTGGTTTCAGTTCTGCTTGTTTTATTTCATTTTTCCCACAAGAGATTTTTCTTCAATCTTCTTTGGCAAAGTTTCAAGCGAGCCACTGGTTGGTCTTGGTGACTTCTCGTCTCATGCCCTCAAAGAAACCACATACCAGGACTAACTGGGGCGTCCCAGTTGATCTAAAAAGTCTGACTTGGGTCTCATAATCCTGACATTTGTTCATAGTCCCAATTTTGATATCAGAATCGGGACTTTAGCTTCGTAATCCTGACTTTAGCTTCATAATCCTGACTTTAGCTTCATAATCCTAACTTTATTTTAAGGAGTCTGACTTTGATATCTGAATCCTGACTTTAGTCCCTGAATCCTGACTTGGTTTCAGAATCATGACCCTATTCTCAGAACCCTGACTTTACTTGAAAAAGTCTGTCGCTGCACCAGCTAATGATGCTAACAATGGAAAACAAAGTGCCTGGAACAAAAACTGAGTTGAGTCTCCACATGCAGAAGTGGCGTCGTTACAAAGTTTTGACGGAATCACAGATCAAACCAAAGTGAAGCTCTGCTTGTTCTCGTCCTCTTTTTTACTCTTCAGTAACTCAGAGCTGTTCTCGCTGCCTCTCGTCTTGTTTAACGGAGAGTGCAGCTTCAGACTCGTTTTCAGTCTTTTTCTTTGGAAAAGTATTCTAAACCGGTCGGTGTGCATAGGCCTAACCCTGCTGCTCCGGTGTGCAGAGGCCTAACTCTGCTGCTCCTGCTAAAGGCTGTGAAGCATTAATCTCTCAGAGGAGGAAGTTTTATCTGAAGCCGTTCTGCCTGTTTGAAAAAGTGTTTTCCTGACGAGAGGGATTTTGCACACGTGAGTTTGACCTCTCTCCCCATCCTGAGCGAGTGAATGATTCTGGAGTATTTATTTCCATCCTTATTTATAGTTTTTACTGTCTGAATATTTAAAGGCCGTGCAGTGACGTATTCAGGGTGGGAGGTAGCGGCCTTTCTGAACACTACGTTAGCGTTAGCGGGTGAAACGTGCTGCTGTTTGATCCGAATCTTGGTGTTTGTTCTGTTTAAGGTTTAAATGTCTTAACGTGGGCTCAGCCCGTTCTGTTTCACAACATTTCTCCTCAGAAACTAGAAGAAGACATGCGTTGCACTTTAATTGAAGCTTGAACAGCCTCTGAATGAATGTCGGAACAATCCAGGTGTTCACATCCAGTTCTTTTGTAAAGAAAGAGTTTTTAGATTTATTTTAATGGACCATTTGATGCAAATAAATGCAAATTCTTGTACCTGTGAGTCTCTGTCTTCCTTTCTGAATAAATCTTTCAGATTCTGACTTCTCCATCACTCTTAAACTTCAACCCAAACCAAGGAAAATATTCAACTTCTCTTTATTTGAACCAAAATGAAATGGCAATGCTAGGGACGGAAATATTCCCTTTTACAATCAACTACCAGCATTTTTTAGACAATGTGTTTTATGACATTTTCAGAATAAAATATTTATTACATGAAAAACAAACAAAAAAAAGAGGTTAAGTTTGAGGCGCCCTTAGAAAGTGGATCCATTTCATGACCTCAAGTTCAACTAATATATTTAATTACATTAAAAAAATGACAAAAATATTCAGGTTTTATCCAGTTAGTACAAAGTAGAAGGGTATCCTGAGATTACAGAGTAAAAGGAAAATAATCAAAGTATATTTATATAGCACACCTCAAAAAAAAAACCAATTGCATCTTAAAGTGCTTTTACATCAAGACAAAAACATTGAGAGAAAATATATACACACATATGTATGCACATACAAAGTTATAATCACTTTCTTTTAACCACTTGGCTGATAAACAGTCAGCAGAGGTCCATCTACTCAGTTTATTCCACTTCAGTTAAAATAAATAGTTGGTAGGATGTCGAGAGCATTTGGAGGCTAAAGCACACCAAAGAAACTAAAGTAAAATAAATGATAACATTTTGAAGAACAGATACGAGAAGAAGCAAAGCAATAAAACCAAGAATCATCAGACAAATAAAATGCTAAAAAAAATACATTTAAATAAATAAAAACATAAAAAGATTAAAATTTTATTGTCTCATGTGTTATTCCGTTTTTTAAATTTGCTTATATATTTTTATATAGTTTTATCTTTTAAGCTTTTTTATATTTTAGGTTTAATTTTAAACTAGAATTTAATAATGTAAGATAAAAATAGCTATAGAGAAAAAACAATTATAATAGCTCTACAAAAAAGCCAGCCTGAATAAATTAGTTTTTAAATTACGTTTAAACATTTCGATGTTTGCAGCTCGTCTCAGACCCTCGGGGAGTTTATTCTACAGTTTTGGAGCTAAAAGAGGCGTCATCAAATGTTTATGGAACGACTAAGATCAAGTTAAATAAGATAAATAACCAAAAGACAGGAGGAATAAATACAATATTGTAGATATTTACACTTTAAGAGAATATGTTTCCTTCACCTGCATTTTAATTGAGATTAAAAAGTGCATTTTAGTGACAAAAAGTCTTTGGTAATAATATTCAGTCAGTTTTAAATGAGCCATTTACTGAATATTTAACAAACACCCTTTGATTAAAATGTCTGTATTGTTAGGGAGTGTGAAAATACCCTTCAAAATGAAAGCACAGGACTCTATCCTAATATTTTTAAAGGCTCACAGCCCACTTTTTGGTCACCACCCACCAGTTAAGAATAACAGTTTTAGAGAATTTTAGCACCAAACCACAAAACCAGCAGCTGACGACACATTGAGCAACAATTATTCTGAGAAATCAGCTGCTCCAGAGTCATGTGTGAAATATTCATCTGACAGTCAGAAGGAGAAGTTAGTCTGGAGAAAACAAGTTTTTAAAAGTTTACGGGGATTTTCATAAAGAAAAAGTGTTTGTTTTTATTTAAAGGGTTTATTTCCTCTTTTATGTTGGTTTAATCTTTGTTTTACTGAATCAACATTATTGACTTGACATCAGCCTGAATTAAAGTTGATAATCTGTTAAAAACAAATCACATCTTTGTGACAAAATTAAGTTTAAAGTTGATCCATTACATGTACAGCTTTTCCTTTTTTTCAAAGGATGACAGTGGAAACAGGACGACAACCAGAACTGTTCAACAACCAATAAAATCAGTCTGTTTGTACAGTCCCAGCTCATAACAAGTGTTATTTCAACACACTTTGTCTCCAGCTCTGTTCTTCAATTCTGAAGGATTCTGACATAAATATTAGAAAACTGATTTTAGAAATTCTGATTTCAGTTTCACAATCCAGACTTTGGTTTCACAATCTAAATTAATTCTCATACTGACTTAAGTTTTATAGTCCCAACACTGATATCAAAATTCTGACTCTATTCTCTGAAACACAACTTTAGTTTCAGAATCACAACTTTAACTTCATTATCCGGATTTTTTTCTCCAAATTTTGACTTTTCCACGTCTTAATTTTTTCTTTTTCACCCTTTAATAATGTTTTTTTATTGACTTTAATGCTCTGTGGTAGAATCCAAGATTTAGATGTTAATAAACACTTAAAAAAAGAACGAGTTTGATACTTTTAAATACCGGTTTATTTTTAGCTTCGCCTTTTGTTCTTGCCTTCTGTCCCTCGTAGCTTCCTGTACCAAAACACGGAAGCAGCAACAGCAGAGTTCAGATTCATCTGGACGCCATTCACAGATTTCTTTTTTTTCACTTTAAATGGTGAAGTTTTTGTTTTTAATGATTATAAATTAACATTTTACAGCAGCGAAAGACTTTCGGACTCCGTCTGTGTTCGTGTTTTTCTCCTGTGACAGTTTTTTAAGAGAAAGAAGGACGAGCTAACGATGCTAACCGGTTAGCTTGTCCTTATTCAATGAAAAAGTTTATTTATTTATTTATTTACTAGTTTGGAAGTTAAAATGGTCCAGAACATGTTCCGCTCTGGTTTCCTGGTCCGAGCTTCTCACACCCTGCTCACCTGGATCATCACCCTGCTCCTGTTCCTCCATAACACAGGTAAGATTAATATTAATTATTATTATTAAAAATAAAATAAAACACCTGGATCATCACCCTGCTCCTGTTCCTCCATAACACAGGTAAGATTAATATTAATTATTATTATTAAAAATAAAATAAAACACCTGGATCATCACCCTGCTCCTGTTCCTCCTGTTCCTCCATAACACAGGTAAGATTAATATTAATTATTATTATTAAAAATAAAATAAAACACCTGGATCATCACCCTGCTCCTGTTCCTCCATAACACAGGTAAGATTAATATTAATTATTATTATTAAAAATAAAATAAAACACCTGGATCATCACCCTGCTCCTGTTCCTCCATAACACAGGTAAGATTAATATTAATTATTATTATTAAAAATAAAATAAAACACCTGGATCATCACCCTGCTCCTGTTCCTCCATAACACAGGTAAGATTAATATTAATTATTATTATTAAAGATTAAAATAAAACACCTGGATCATCACCCTGCTCCTGTTCCTCCATAACACAGGTAAGATTAATATTAATTATTATTATTAAAAATAAAATAAAACACCTGGATCATCACCCTGCTCCTGTTCCTCCATAACACAGGTAAGATTAATATTAATTATTATTATTAAAAATAAAATAAAACACCTGGATCATCACCCTGCTCCTGTTCCTCCATAACACAGGTAAGATTAATATTAATTATTATTATTAAAATAAAATAAAACACCTGGATCATCACCCTGCTCCTGTTCCTCCATAACACAGGTAGTATTACATATTAATTATTATTATTAAAAATAAAATAAAACACCTGGATCATCTAACTGCAAATAATCATTAAAAGTAAATGTATAGACCTCCAATAACACAGGTAAGATTAATATTAATTATTATTAAAATAATAAAATAAAACACCTGGATCATCACCCTGCTCCTGTTCCTCCATAACACAGGCCTCAAGTTTAACTATTAATTATTATTATTAAAAATAAAATATAACATCCTGGATCATCTCTATTCCTCCATAACACAGGTAAGTTTAATATTAATTATTATTATTAAAAATAAAATAAAACACCTGGATCATCACTGAGCTCCTGTTCCATCAATATAACTGCACATAATGATTGAACATAAAAATATAAAACACCTGGATCATCACCCTAAGCTCCTGTTCCTCCATAACACAGGTAAGATTAATATTAATTATTATTATTAAAAATAAAGATAAAACACCTGGATCATCACCCTGCTCCTGTTCCTCCATAACATCAGGTAAGATTAATATTAATTATTATTAAAAATAAAAAATATAACATTTCACAGCTTAATGACATCAGTGTTACTGTACAGAAATATGAAATAAAAATACTAAAGTTCCAAAGATGAATCATCAATTTACTGCATAACAAATATAACATTTCCAGAGATTTATGGAAAACAATATTACCATAAAGAATTATTACATAAATAAAAATCTAACATTTAGAGAGCTTAATGGCATGAACATTACTGTAAAGAATTTTTACAAATAAAAATAAAACATTTTAAGGTTATCAGATGTTTAACTGACTTCAGGATTATTATTATTAAAAATAAAAATAAAACACCTGGATCATCACCCTGCTCCTGTTCCTCCATAACACAGGTAAGATTAATATTTTGAATTATTATTATTGACTAAAATAAAATTAAAACAGTTTAGAGATCATCACCCTGTGATCCTCCATAACACAGGTAAGATTAATATTAATTATTATTATTAAAAATAAAATAAATCAAAAAGTGCCTGGATCATCACTGCTCTACACCTGTTCCTCCATAACTTAGGTAAGATTAATATGTAATTATTAGTTATTAAAAATAAAAATGTTTTGACATCATGGATCATCACCTCTGTGCTTTTGTTCTCTTGTTCTTCATCTACCTGTCCGCTCACCTGCTGTCTGTTGGATGGTCTCAGCTGGGATGTAATATTGGTTTTGTAGCTTATTGCATAAACTTGAATAAAACACCTGGATCATCACCCTGACTTCCTCCATAACACAGTGCTGAAGATTAATATTCACATCTATTATTGACTGCAAAAAAAAGATAAATCAGATCATCAAGTTTGCTCCTGTTCCTCCATAACACAGGTAAGATTAATATTAATTATTATTTGTTGTTAACAATAGGCAAACAGGTAAAAAGCTGTTATAAGAGTCTGAGTGGACATGCTCCTGTTTCAAACAGGTACATAAAAAGATAGTATTTATATCATATTACAATTGAGATAAATAAAAGACATACAGTTTTGTCCATATTTCCCACCCCTGAATTGTGCACAGATGTTAATGCATGCAAAAAGGGAAGTGTTAATGCTGTCAGCACACACAGGTTGACAGAAGGAGAAAAAAAAAAAAAAAAAAAAAAAAAAAAATTATATTAAATTATTATTATTAAAAATTGGATTATTAGTTATTTGGTCTTCCTATTTTTCTGAATTAAAAATAATTATTACAAATAAAATTATAATATCCAGTGAGGATCAATATTACTTATTATTAGTACAAAATAATTATTAAAAATAAAATTTAAACATTCTCAGAGATTTATGGCCTCAATATAACTGTGAAGGATTATTGAAAATAAAAATATAACATCAAGAGAGGATCAATATTATTTATTTTTATAAAAAATAATTATTAAAATAAAATTTAAACATCCAGAGAGGATCAATATTACTTATTATTACTATTACAAAATAATTATTAAAAATAAAATTTAAATATTCACAGAGATTTATGGCATTTATATAACTGCAAATAATCATTAAAAGTAAATGTATAGACCTCAATAAGACTTTGTATAATTATTAAAAATAATAATACAACATACATCTAGATTTATGGCCTCAATTTAACTGTAAAGAGTTATTGAAAATAAAAATATAACATCCAGAGAGGCATCACTATTTCTGTATATAATTATTTAGAAAAAAATTTCATATTCACTGAGCTTAATTGCATCAATATAACTGCACATAATGATTGAACATAAAAATATAATATACGCTAAGCTTTATGACATCCATACGACTGTATATAATCTTTAAAAATAAAGATGTTATATTCACAGAGCTTTATGACATCAGTATTACTGGAAATAATTATTAAAAATAAAAATATAACATTTCACAGCTTAATGGCATCAGTATTACTGTACAGAAATATGAAATAAAAATACTAAAGTTCCAAAGATGAATGGCATCAATTTACTGCATAACAAATATAACATTTCCAGAGATTTATGGAAAACAATATTACCATAAAGAATTATTACATAAATAAAAATATAACATTTAGAGAGCTTAATGGCATCAACATTACTGTAAAGATTTTTTACAGATAAAAATAAAACATTTTTAGGTTATCAGATGTTTAACTGACTTCAGAAATTCAAGGAGACATTAACATGCCGATATGCCTCATATTTTAGGCAGATTTATTATAAATTTGCAGCAGATTTCATCGACTAAAATAAAATTAAAACAGTTTAGAGACCAAATTGTGATTAAAACTAAAATATATTTAAGGCAAAAACTGTAAAATAAATCAAAAAGTGCCTTGAAGTTAACACTGCTCTACACCTGTGATTAACTTATGTATTATATTTTGTTTTTAGTTATTTTGTTTTGACATCATTTTTTGTTTAGACGGTATCCTCTGTGTTTTGTTCTCTTGTTCTTCATCTACCTGTCCGCTCACCTGCTGTCTGTTGGATGGTTTTTCTCAGCTGGGATGTAACGTGTTGGTTTTGTAGCTTTTGCATAAACTTGAATAACAGTCAAAGACTTTGATTACGAGTGCTGATGATTTTGTCACATTTTCTTTCTAATGACTGCAAGAAAAAAGGTAAATCAGAAAAGTTTCGCACAGCTCCAACGTTTTGTTTTTGTTGTTGTTGTTTTTTAACAATAGGCAAACAGGTAGTTTATTTTAAAGCTGTTATAAGAGTCTGAGTGGACATGTTTTCAAACAGGTACATAAAAAGATAGTATTTATATCATGCATTACAATTGAGATAAATAAACAGACATACAGTTTTGTCCATATTTCCCACCCCTGAATTGTGCACAGATGTTAATGCATGCAAAAAAAGGGAAGTGTTAATGCTGTCAGCACCTCCTATGACAGCTTAGAGAGGAGAAAATAAAACAAGAGCAGGAAAAATTGTATTAAACACACGTAACAGGCAGTTGGATTATTAGTTATTTGGTCTTCCTATTTTTCTGAATTGTAAGAATCATATTATTATTTTTTTGTCCCTTTATTTTTATCCCAAATGTGCAAAACCACTGTGATGCATAATTCATACAAAAAATCCAGAGAAATTCCTTGTTTATACAACAAATCAAGAAAAAATACCATAACATTATATTAAAACTACGGAAGCCCTAAAAGGCCATGGTTTTTCCATGTTTTTTTAGCACCGTTTTCTCGTGATAACGACTTAATGTCAGTCGTTTTCCAGAGATCTCGAGTTATTTAAGTCGTTGTCTCGGGATAACGAAGCTTGTTTTCTCGAGCTGTCGACTTATTATTGTCTTTATCCCATGATAACGACTTATTTATGTCGAGATCTCGAGAAAACAAGCTTCGTTATCCCGAGATTACGACATAAATAACTCGAGATCTCAGGAAAATGACTGAAATTAAGTCGTTATCACGAAAAAAAACTAAAAACACCAAAAAAAAAAACCTTTTAGGGCTTCAGATAAAGAGAATCCATAGATATTTAGATGAATAATAGCAATCATAATAGAAAAAATAAGTAAATAAGACTAAGTTAACATAAATACTTATACAGTATGGATAAATCTTAGCAGTTGATAGACTTTTTACATAGTAAAGTAAAATGATACATATAATACATATAATACATATATAGAGCTCCAACATTTAAGAGAAGATGGAGACCAGTCTGCAGCCTTAATGGACACACTTATGTCTTTATTTTATATATATTTATATCTTCCTTTTTGCTTTCTCTCCTCTCTCTTTATATATATTTTAATTATAAATTATTGATTGTGTGTGAAGGTTCAGTTTCCAGACAAATATTGTTCTGATGAATATTGTTGTGAAAAACACAATAAAGTTCAGATAAATCTTAAAAAGCAGAATCTGGACTCGGCTCGAGGCCTTCACCTGTCTGAAGGTGAAAGGTCACATGACTGCAGGTGACCTGGAACGATAATCGTCACAGAGATAAACGACATTTCAGAGCGTTCGTTCTCTCGTGAACTCTGCAGTTGCTCAATCGCTCACTTACTCGTTTGATTTGGCAACACAACTTTATTTACACAACCCAGTTTTCACAAAGAGACGTAAAGAGCCTTACATAATTCAACTTTAAGACACAAGAACGTCTCTGTGGTACAGATCATTTATCAGATTTATTAAACACTGCATTTATGTTTTATATATATGCCTCTCTTTGTGAACAAACTTTATTAAATACTAAAAAAACAGGGTTACATCAGGATTACATCAGACTCTCTACCGGTGATGTGACGCAAAAACAACTTTGACGATCCTAAATGTTCTACAGTAGTATGCAGGACTATGATATTTATCAACATATATTTTTAATAAGACCTTCCTTTTTAGTCTGGCTTTTAGCTGATTATATTTATAATTATTATAATATCTTATTTATTTATTTTAATCCTCTTAATCTGGGATTTTTTCTATTTCAGTTCAGATTTTCTTGTTTGGTATTTTATTCTCTGTTAATCAATTTTCTTGTCATTATCCAACTTTAACAGATTTTATGACACATTTAGTGCTTGACTATCTCATTTTACCATATTATTATTATTTTTAATTTAATTTGATTAAGGTTTTTATTTTTCCATATGGTATTTTTTTTTAATCTAATTTCTTATCATGATGCTTTTTCCATGGTTGTTTCATTTTAGTCTTTGTCAATCACCACCCCAAGTAATGTTGTTTTGAAACTCTCTCTATGCAAACATTACTGATTTTAATATTTTCTTTCATTTTGATTTCTGAAAACCATGAGTTTAGTTTTTTAACATTAAGGGATAATTTATTAACATCAAACAAACTTTTGAGACTTTCCAGCTCACTTTCAGTGCCAGTCCAAAGTTCTTTTAAGTTTTTACCCAAACAAACTAAATTTCATCTGTAAAAATAATTATTTAAAAAATGAGTGACCCTGCAGATATATTGTCATAATGCAGCTGTGTTGTTGACCTTTGACCCCTGTGCTGGTGCATGTGTGCGCAGACCTGCGGCGGTGCGAGGAGCGCGGGGAGCTGCTGCAGCCCGTCCTCTTCTTCATCGTGGTCATCCTGTCCGTGCTCTTGTACTTCGCCGTTTCGTTGATGGACCCCGGCTTCGTCCTCGCCGACTCTGACAAGGTGAGCCCCTGCAGGGCGGCGTGGAGACCCCACACATCCTGAGCTCTGCCGTGAAGTGATGAAGAGTTAAATCATGACTGAGGAAGAGTTTCAGAGAGCCATTTAATCTTCCTAAATATCAGAGTATTAAACGTAGTCATACTTTTCTGTCACCACGTACTGAAGCGTTAATATTCACACCTCTGAAGTCTGTCTGCAGGAGTTTGACCTTCATTTGACCTTTGTTTTTAGGGGTCAAGCGAGGAGATGGAGTCGATGATCCCTCAGGCCGAGACCCCTCGGCTCAGACGATGTGGATTCTGTCTGCTGCAGGTACGGCTGCTCAACGATACTCAGCTCTTTATCTTTAATGTTTCAGTTTCTCCTTTGTTTTTCTGCTCCAACGTTATCTGTAAAACATTTTAAACATACAGGACAGTGTGGTGTACTACAGAAGAGTATTAGAGCCACTTTATCTGTAAAACATTTTAAACACACAGGACAGTGTGGTGTACTACAGAAGAGTATTAGAGCCACTTTATCTGTAAAACATTTTAAACATACAGGACAGTGTGGTGTACTACAGGAGAGTATTAGAGCCACTTTATCTGTAAAACATTTTAAACATACAGGACAGTGTGATGTACTACAGGAGAGTATTAGAGCCACTTTATCTGTAAAACATTTTAAACATACAGGACAGTGTGGTGTACTACAGGAGAGTATTAGAGCCACTTTATCTGTAAAACATTTTAAACATACAGGACAGTGTGATGTACTACAGAAGAGTATTAGAGCCACTTTATCTGTAAAACATTTTAAACATACAGGACAGTGTGGTGTACTACAGGAGAGTATTAGAGCCACTTTATCTGTAAAACATTTTAAACATACAGGACAGTGTGATGTACTACAGAAGAGTATTAGAGCCACTTTATCTGTAGAACATTTTAAACATACAGGACAGTGTAATGTACTACAGAAGAGTATTAGAGCCACTTTATCTGTAAAACATTTTAAACATACAGGACAGTGTGATGTACTACAGGAGAGTATTAGAGCCACTTTATCTGTAAAACATTTTAAACATACAGGACAGTGTGGTGTACTACAGAAGAGTATTAGAGCCACTTTATCTGTAAAACATTTTAAACATACAGGACAGTGTGATGTACTACAGGAGAGTATTAGAGCCACTTTATCTGTAAAACATTTTAAACATACAGGACAGTGTGGTGTACTACAGAAGAGTATTAGAGCCACTTTATCTGTAGAACATTTTAAACATACAGGACAGTGTGGTGTACTACAGAAGAGTATTAGAGCCACTTTATCTGTAAAACATTTTAAACACACAGGACAGTGTGGTGTACTACAGAAGAGTATTAGAGCCACTTTATCTGTAAAACATTTTAAACATACAGGACAGTGTGGTGTACTACAGGAGAGTATTAGAGCCACTTTATCTGTAAAACATTTTAAACATACAGGACAGTGTGATGTACTACAGAAGAGTATTAGAGCCACTTTATCTGTAGAACATTTTAAACATACAGGACAGTGTAATGTACTACAGAAGAGTATTAGAGCCACTTTATCTGTAAAACATTTTAAACATACAGGACAGTGTGATGTACTACAGGAGAGTATTAGAGCCACTTTATCTGTAAAACATTTTAAACATACAGGACAGTGTGGTGTACTACAGAAGAGTATTAGAGCCACTTTATCTGTAGAACATTTTAAACATACAGGACAGTGTGGTGTACTACAGAAGAGTATTAGAGCCACTTTATCTGTAAAACATTTTAAACACACAGGACAGTGTGGTGTACTACAGAAGAGTATTAGAGCCACTTTATCTGTAAAACATTTTAAACACACAGGACAGTGTGGTGTACTACAGAAGAGTATTAGAGCCACTTTATCTGTAAAACATTTTAAACATACAGGACAGTGTGGTGTACTACAGGAGAGTATTAGAGCCACTTTATCTGTAAAACATTTTAAACATACAGGACAGTGTGATGTACTACAGAAGAGTATTAGAGCCACTTTATCTGTAAAACATTTTAAACATACAGGACAGTGTGATGTACTACAGAAGAGTATTAGAGCCACTTTATCTGTAAAACATTTTAAACATACAGGACAGTGTGGTGTACTACAGGAGAGTATTAGAGCCACTTTATCTGTAAAACATTTTAAACATACAGGACAGTGTGATGTACTACAGGAGAGTATTAGAGCCACTTTATCTGTAAAACATTTTAAACATACAGGACAGTGTGATGTACTACAGAAGAGTATTAGAGCCACTTTATCTGTAAAACATTTTAAACATACAGGACAGTGTAATGTACTACAGAAGAGTATTAGAGCCACTTTATCTGTAAAACATTTTAAACATACAGGACAGTGTGATGTACTACAGGAGAGTATTAGAGCCACTTTATCTGTAAAACATTTTAAACATACAGGACAGTGTGGTGTACTACAGAAGAGTATTAGAGCCACTTTATCTGTAGAACATTTTAAACATACAGGACAGTGTGGTGTACTACAGGAGAGTATTAGAGCCACTTTATCTGTAAAACATTTTAAACACACAGGACAGTGTGGTGTACTACAGAAGAGTATTAGAGCCACTTTATCTGTAAAACATTTTAAACATACAGGACAGTGTGGTGTACTACAGAAGAGTATTAGAGCCACTTTATCTGTAAAACATTTTAAACATACAGGACAGTGTGGTGTACTACAGAAGAGTATTAGAGCCACTTTATCTGTAGAACATTTTAAACATACAGGACAGTGTGGTGTACTACAGAAGAGTATTAGAGCCACTTTATCTGTAGAACATTTTAAACACACAGGACAGTGTGGTGTACTACAGAAGAGTATTAGAGCCACTTTATCTGTAAAACATTTTAAACACACAGGACAGTGTGGTGTACTACAGAAGAGTATTAGAGCCACTTTATCTGTAGAACATTTTAAACATACAGGACAGTGTGGTGTCCTACAGGAGAGTATTAGAGCCACTTTATCTGTAAAACATTTTAAACACACAGGACAGTGTGGTGTACTACAGAAGAGTATTAGAGCCACTTTATCTGTAAAACATTTTAAACACACAGGACAGTGTGGTGTACTACAGAAGAGTATTAGAGCCACTTTATCTGTAAAACATTTTAAACATACAGGACAGTGTGGTGTACTACAGGAGAGTATTAGAGCCACTTTATCTGTAAAACATTTTAAACATACAGGACAGTGTGGTGTACTACAGGAGAGTATTAGAGCCACTTTATCTGTAAAACATTTTAAACACACAGGACAGTGTGGTGTACTACAGAAGAGTATTAGAGCCACTTTATCTGTAAAACATTTTAAACACACAGGACAGTGTGGTGTACTACAGAAGAGTATTAGAGCCACTTTTGATGGAGAACATTTTAAACATACGTTGTGTGTGGATTGTGAGGGTGGACGGGGTCTTTAATTTTTATTAGTACGCAATTTTCTGCTTTTTATGTCATTTATTGTTATTTTATCGTTATTTTATTTCTTATGTAAAGCATATTGTTGCCCAAATTTTTGCATGAAAAGTGCTGTACAAATAAAGATTTATTGATTTATTGATTTATTGATTTATTGATTTATTGATTTATTTTCTCTCTCCCTGGAGCAGCAGCCAATGAGAGCGAAGCACTGTCAGACGTGCAAACGCTGCGTGCGGCGCTTTGACCACCACTGCCCGTGGATGGAGAACTGCGTTGGAGAGAGGAACCACCGCTGGTTCATCGTCTACCTGCTGGTGCAGCTGCTCGCCCTGCTGTGGGCCCTGCACGTCGCTCTGTACGTATGATACACGCACTCCCATGATCCTTTGTGGCAGGACGCGGCCCCGCCCCCGTCTGTGGTCGTTCAGATAAACAGTCTTGTTTCCCTCCTAAACATGAGTCAGAGAAAGTCTGCCATTATCTCAGCGCTGCAGGACAAAGTGAGGAAACTTTGGAGATTTAGAGAGACTGACGTTCTGCTCTGTGTTTATATTTGGTAAACAGGAGCTTTAAAATGTTGCACAAGAGCTGTTTGAGCCTCCGGATCGATGAATCCTGCAGGATTTAAGTTTAAGGACTCAAAGGAAACAAAGCATTTGGACTCAGAGATCAGATTTTAAAACCACAGCATCAACATGCAGCTTTTAAAGTGAAGGGAACAGGAATAAAATGCAGATTAATGAGGCAAATGTATGAAAGAAAGACCAACGCCTTCCCTGGTATACAAACAAATCAGGGGCCACTTTATTAGGTACACCATTCCAGCACCAGAGGCATATAGCACGAAGCAGGATTAATGTCTTAGCGAGATAACTTCAGGGTTAACTCTTGATTATCGATTGCACGAAGCCGGTTCCCTTTTTATCAGAGTAGATCACCATGGTGATTTATTCTGAACGGCTATCCTGCTCTGGAGCAGGAGAAGTTGGAGGTTGAATCCTGCGAGATGACCCTCGCACTAGCCAATCAACTTCTCCAAATCAATGCCCTGCCCTCTTCTCCTGAACCCGGTAGAAGGGGGTGCACAACTCTTGAGACGAGCAAGAAGATGAGAAGGAGTGTCACCATACCGATTTGACCCACTAGATCAATCTGACGACTCTGAGACGTACCTGTTCTCACGGCCCTGAATCATCTTTACCTGTGTGATATATTTAAGCCGTTTATTCCCCGTGTGACCCGCAGGAGCGGTGCACCAACTGTCCCGCTGTCGTTTTGCATCACCATGCAATTTAAACTTCACTTCTATATCACCTTTCATACATTCAAATGCACCATAAAGTGCTTGACAAATAAAAGGGATGTAATTCTTATGTGAAACAGCACATTATTTCACATTATATATCATGTCCATCATGTCCTTCCTGCTCTTTATTCATGTGTTTGAGGGATTTTTTTTTTTGCTGATTTTAAATTGTTAATTTGGGTCACACTTGAGATCGGTGTGTTTTTATGATTTAATTGAGGCGACGACTTAAATCTCAAATGTAGCTGATATGACATGAAACAGACCAACCTACCAGACACAGTTATGTTTTTGTATTTATTTTTTATCTGCTCCCACGACCTCCTCACTACAGAGGGATTACATCTGAGGGAATGGGGTGATAATTGTCAGACATTTAACACATTTTCACAGTATATTGATTCATGAGATTCATGAGTGTCAGATTTAGCCAATGATGAGTAATTTGCGCATTTTCACAGTGCGCCACGCATTTTGTCTGTGATTGACAGCTGCTACAGTGTTTCCTTTCTCCATTATAGCCTACAGGCTTTTTCATCCTCATATTTTAACATTATCAGACGCTGCTCTTCACATGTTAAATATAAAGCTCTCAGTGTCCTTGCGCTTCTCAGCGTGTTCTTCGCTCATGATTGTGATTGGTCAGCTGCCTCTGAACCCTCCCCTTATACGTGCACGTTCACGGCTCTTGATGAGACAATCCTGGATTGAGTTACCGTGTTGATAACTTGCGTCGTGCTATCGGTTATCCTGATGGCCATTGTTGCGGTTACTCAATCCTGGATAGATGTGAGTTACCGGGGATAAGTTGACCGAGCTTCGTGATATAGGCCTCAGTTTGGAGCTGAAACATCCCTCAGAGATGTTGGTCTACATCTCCATGGCAACATCACACAGAGAATCTCCTGCTCCACCACATCCCAAAGGTGGTCTACTGGACTGAGATCTGGTGACTGTGGAGACCACTGGGGTACAGTGAACTCATATATGGCCTAAAATTAAAAAAAAGACCTTTTCATAAAAGCCTGTGTTCTTATGTTGATAGATTGTTTCCCTCTCACAAAGAACATAAAAAAAGTTCATCTATTTAAAAATTGCCTTCCAATAGGCAATATTGCAATTGATTTTCTGGCTAATTATTTTTGTCATAGCTTTTGTATAACATTGACAGAGCTTTAAGGCATCAATATAACTGTAAATAATTATTGAAAATAAAAATATAACATTTAGAGAGTTTTATGGCATCAATATAACTAAAAGAAATTTTAATATTAAAATATAACACTCAGAAAACTTTATGGCATCAATATAACTGTAAATAATAATTAAAAATTAAAAACATTCATAAATCTTTATGGCATCAATATAACTGTAAAGAAGGATAAAAAATGTTTTAAATATGAAATAAATATTTAAAAAAAGTCAGATAGTATAAATAATGTTAATAAATGTTTTCTGTTTTTTTTAAGCTCAGCTCAGACTTCTGCACCTGATCCAGTAAATTTGGGATTTTTTCATCATCTCTTTTATTCCCAAGATTAAAACAGTTTATAGACTAAATTATGACTAAAACTAAAAGATATTTTAGACAAAAGACTTAAACTAAATTCCAAAGTTCTGTCAAGACTTACACTGTCCAAAAGGGACTTTTCGTCATAGAAAATATAAAACAAAAAAATAACACAACATCAAGAAAACATAAAAATGTCTTACCCTTTACACTTCATATTTTAGTCAACTAAATTTACAGCAGATTTATTTGTTTGTTTCCTTATTTGTCCTCACAATATTCAGTTGCAGCTCTCTGTGTGGATACGCGAACAGCCCAGCTTCCCCCCCCCAAAGATTGAATGACTGACAGATGGTTCACTCCGCTCATTCCGCTATATAACCAACACACCCCGGTGTTGGGACAGATGCACAGAGTGACCCATCTTCTCATCCAGTCTGTTTGGTAGAAAGAGAGGAGGAAAACAAACATGCATGCACGTGTCAATTTATTGAGGCCAGCAAACTTGCCAAGGACGTTTTTATTTATCGTGTGGTTAATTGATCATGACAAGCCTATTTGTACTCAATTTTCTACTTTTTATGTTCATTGATTAATTGGTAGTAACAACACTTTTTAATTGATGCACTTTTTTGACATCAGAGCTAGTTTTTGTTGCTCTTCTTCTCCATAATTGAAGTTTTACCTTAGAGAGTTAAGTCTGTAAAGATTTGCTCTAACACTGATTCCTTCCCTCCAGGTCTGGCATCTCCCCCAGTGCATCATGGGAATCATGGTTCAGAGCGAACGGCTTCCTGCTGGTGGCGCTGGGCGTGGTCGGTGTCTTCTCGGCGGTGGTGCTGCTGCTGCTCTGCTGTCACCTTTACCTGGTCTCCATCAACTGCACCACCTGGGAGTTCATGTCCCGCCACAGGATCTCGTACCTGAAGAACTGCGGCGACGAGGAGAACCCGTTCGACCGCGGCGTCTTCTGTAACCTGTGGGACTTCTTCTGCATCTGCAGGACGGTGATGTGGGAGAGAATGTACCAGAGAAACAAGAGCCAGAGTCCAGCGTGAGACGCAGAGAACAGATCTGCTTTTTTAAGAGGGAGGAGACGGACTTGGACCAGGAGAAGGACTTGGACCAGGCCGCTGAAGGACAGAGAGACAAACCAAAGCCAAAATGACCACCACTCAGTCTGCATCCACCACGACACCGATGTCTTCTTTCTTTTGGAGCATTTCATTTTAACCTGTTCAGCCCCAAAGTCCCTGATGTCAGGAATGCTAAATGCTCTCTGACAAAAAGAAAAAATGAACTATTCATGTAGAAATATAGTCATCAAATTAAACAGGAAGCTACACGACCATATAAGCCATTTTTACACACGCCAAACACAATGTCAACACCAAGCAAATGAATTATCAAATATCCAAATCTGTTTCACTTTGATTCAAACTTGGGTTGATTTGTATGGATTTATTTGAATGGGAAAAAGTAGAGAGTTCTGCTTGATTTTTTACAAAAAGAAACAAAAAAATCTTTCATTTATTTTAATATTTTTTTCTCAAAAACAGTCAAAAACTGCCATGGATAAGCATAGAAAGATAAAAACTGTATTCTGTGATCGTAACAGCGGTCCTGCACATTTCTGCTCTGGTTCATGAAGAAGATTTTTTTGGTTTTCTGATTAGAATAAAAAATAATCAGTGGAGCAGAGCAGCTTCTACATCAATGGAAAAACCTGTCTACGTCTAAACTGCCAAAGGAGCTTAACTCTAAGACAAAAAGTCACTTTTGGACAGAGTTAGTCCGGACAGAACTTTGTAATTTAGTTTTAGTCTTTTGCCTAAAATATCTTTTTGTTTTGGTCATAATTTAATCACTAAATTGTTTTAATTAAGTCTAGTTTCAGTCGATTAAATGTCACAACATTTTAGTTGGTGAAATCTGCTGTAGATTTAGTCGAGTAAAATATGAAATGTAAAGGGTAAGGCATTTTTATGTTCCCTTGATGTTTGACTATTTTTATTTCATTTCTTTAAAAACAGCCAAACACTGCCACAGATAAGCAGCAGAAGATAAAAACTGTTGTAATTGGGTGTAATGAACACCAAAAGTGACCTAAAAGTGAAATCTAAAGTTTGGTATATCAGAAATGTCAAATGGGACTAATGGAGCCAAACTGGTCCAAGATTGGGCCTGACCACTCTGTAGTAAAACCTCTCTAACTTTGCTCTGCATCACTTTATCAGACTCAAACTTGGCAGAAGTAATGTTCACATATTTAACATTCATTCATAGAGTTCTAAAGCTGCAGCTGCATCATTCCAAAGAGATATTCATAATAAAAACTTGTTTGTTTTAGGCGAGGATGAAATGTTCAAATGATTCTGACTTCTATCTTCATTTCCTCTGTCCCAGTAACACATATACTGATAATTCACATCTGGACAAATCTCTCAGGTGTTACTTATTATGACACCAGAATAATTCAAACAGACTTTGTGGTTGCGGAGATACACTCTTTTCTTTATGAGGATGTCATTTTCGAGCAGAATGCTAAAAAGGGGCTGAACAGGTTAAATCAGATCAAAAAGTGTTTAAACTCTCAGCAAAATTCCTCCAAATGATGAGAACTTTGTTTTTTCCTTGATGTAATTTTGTTTTTTTTCCTTCCAAGAAGATATAAGTTAACATCCACCTCTTCTGTTAATGACCTCCACCATGGAGGCTGTTTTCACTGGCTGTTTGCTTGTTAGCAAGATTACACAAAAACTACAGGATGGATTTACATGTCAGTTTTACCAGAGGAGTGGGTTGGTCTGTGGAAGAAGCTGATACATTTTGGTGGCGAAACATATATTTGTTTGGAAAAAAATGCAAACAATCCCCCACATTTTCTCAAAATCCCATAAGGTGATATTGGGCTATACTTAAAAAAATCATATCTCTGCCATCACATCGTAGATTTGCTTCAAAGGTTTCAGGATAATGTATAAAATATGTCTCAATCACCAAGGTTAATTACATCTGGATTGGATCACAAAGAAACATTGAACTTCATAATGGGAAATCTCTTTTCCCAGTTTATTTGCAAACTGACGTCAGCAATTTTCAAGTCTATGTGACTCCATTTCCCAGCGTCCCTTGCAGTGCTGGCGATGAGTAAACAAAGTAAGATCACCTGATAGTATGCCAAGAAGACCAATAAAAGGTATTATCCAATAAAAGGTATGTTAACTTTAATCATCATTGTATTATCTTCTTGTGCTACAAAACAGAATCTGCGTTTTGTTGATCTACTTCCGTGGTGGTTTGCGCTACAGATGTGACGTTCACAAACGAGTCGAGTCTTTTGAACAGCTCCTTAAGTGACCGATCAGAACTGATTCGCAATTATGAGCGAACCGTTTATTTGTGAACCACTCTTAAATTCAATATTTAAGAAACCAACAGCTCACTCACAACTGCTAGTCGTTTCTCGTTGTTCACCTAAAGTTAAAAAGACTCGACTCGTCCACGAACGTCACATCTCTCCCAAATACCAGAAGAAGTAGGTCAATAAAACAAAGCCTCTGTTTAGGAGTAGAAGATAATATGAAGATGACGTAACATAAAGGGCTAAAAAAATGAGTCACAGGAGCGTTTAGAGCTAGCACTACCCATTGACTGCCAGTGTTTGAGCTAAGCTAACTAGCGGTGGGCTAGCTCTCCCTTGTTACTGCAATACAGTCCAAAGAATGGAGTCTATGTGCTTGTCATGGACTCAGCAGTGAGGAAAGACAAGGAAAAAAAAGTAAGCTGTGCAGAAGTCTCTTTGATTGAGCTTAAAGAGGCGTGACGAATGTTGAGCATTTACAAAAAAAGGGCTGTCACCATGTTTTCTTAAACACTAACTGCCTTTCTGAGTGTTAATAACATGCCTGTCATTAACCTGGGCTGATGATTTTACTGCAGAATTACTCTAATGTAATGTGACATCGTTTCCACAGATGCAAAACTGTGACAGATTTTTTACTTTACCTTTTTTATTTGTTTGTATTTATTGACAACAAGAGTACATTAAAACACAGATGATATGCTGTTTGTCCGGCTGGACGTCTGTCTGTACACGGCTTACATACATGAATACAGAAACACGCACGGACACAGAAAGAACATGGATGTCATAATCAGCAGCATGAACTTAAAGTGCTACAGTTGCTAAATCAACGCGGCTCTGCTCTCCTGCTACATCCTTACCACCGAGCCCACATCCTGATCAGACATTCAAGAGGAACTTAACACTCCTGCTTTAGTCCAGCAGGCAGGTGCATTTTGGTCAAAGGTGAAATTGTTTGGATAGATCCTTAAAAAGCCGATATGCACCTTACTGCTGATCAACCTTCCCTTCTTTGGGCACAAAGTTGACCTTTCTGACCTTAAAGGGAGGAGCTAAACACACAGGAGTGTCCAAACTGTTTTATCTCCATCAAGAGATTGTTGGTTTGTTTGTTAGCAAGATAATGGGAAAACTACAGCATGGATGTACATAAAAGTTTTAACAGAGGTGTATTTTGGTCAAAGGAAGAAGCCATAACATTTGTCTGGATGCAAAAAAATCCCAAAATTTCAACAAATCCCATAAGTTAACATGTAAAGGTATGAGTTAAAACCTTGCTTGTCTGTTAAAAAAGAAAATATAAGCATAGAGGTCATGTTTTTGCTGGTGTATTTTTGTTTGCTAGCAAGGTTACACAAAAAATACTGGATGGATTTTGCTGAAATTTTCAGGAAATGTTGGTAATGGCCCAACAAATGATTAAATCTAGGTCGTGATCAAGATAACTGCCATCAGCAAATGATTGTTTTTGCTGAATAACTGTCTAATAATAATGATCAACATGATTCTGAATGCAAGGTGTGGATATTAAGGGTAGGGGTGTCCTGATCCGATATTGATGTCGGTCCAATATCAGCTAAAAACAAATATCAGATTATCGGCCTGCATCTAAAATCTCTGATATAAGCACTGATACAAGCAGCTCATTCCAATTTATCATTTATTTGTTTAACTCAGTTGTAGAATATGCTTATGTTTAAGTTAAGCAGTGGTTATTTTGATGTTTAAAATATATGTTTTTGTTTTATTGGATTTACTGGATCTCATCTCAGAATGACAACTCAATCTCATAATCCTTAATTTAATTCTAGAATTCTGACTCTTGTCTCAGAATCCCGACTTCAGTTTCCTGCGTCTCAAAATTACTGGATTTACTGAGGTTACTTTTCAGGGTCTTCTAATTTATTTTTTATTTATTTAATTTAAATTTGCAATATTCTTATGTTTAAGGTTAACATTTATAGAACCCATTGGTTTATCACAAATGTTATTCTCATACCTACTATTGCAGACTACTGTTCTCTGAGTAATCTCACCTGATCAAGCCTTTTCTTACAGTCCAGACTACAAAATGAGCAATAAAAGTCTGTTTGATTCCTGCTGATATCGTATCGGATCAATATCAGTATCGTCCATACTCAAGGCTGTAATATCGGCATCGTATCAGAGGTGAAAAAGTTGTATTGGTACACCCCTAGTTCAGGATAATGAATCTCATTATGATGCTAACTTTATCATGAGCTATAGCTTATAGACTGAAAAGCTGTAACAGTTTAAAATGTGTTTGGATTTGAATCGTTCTTCATCCTGGACGTTGGTTCTCAGTCTCCTCTATGGTGGAAATGTTAAGTTCCTCTTTAAAGTCCTCGGGTGAGTGTTGACGAAGTGTCTCGTCCACGCTTTGAGACTCTTCGTCGGTCTTTGTCAGGATCAGGACGTCCACGTAAAGCTTCTTCTTCTCCTTTTTTATTGCACTGACATCATCGGAGCTCAGAATATGATTTTCTACATAGACAGGACGGATATTTTCCTCTACGCTATGGCTATAATATCTTCTCTATGGCTTCTTTAAAACTCTAAAGCATGAACACACAAGTTCACCACAGTGCCATGCACTACCGCCACTGCATCAGAAGACAGCGGCTCTGAGGTCACGGACGGATGTGGACGACATTTCTGAGCATGTTGGGTCTAGAAAAGGTCGACGTAGAAGTGTTCTGGTTCTGTTGGGTCGAGGCAGTGAGCGAAGCCTGTCACAGTGATGCATAGAAAGGGCAGCACGTGGAACCTCAGAGGGGTAAATATCTGGTTAATATGGTTGTTAATATTCATAAGCAAAGGCCACCAAGCAAGCTGGCTCAATCTGTAACGGTCTGTACGTCGACCTCGTTAACAATAATTCAGTTAATGACAGGATTAACGGGCAGGTGCAGAGTATATAAAGGGCTACAATCCATTATCTGTGTTTAAAATATTTCATTATCAATCACTCTGAGGGTTTACTCCGCAAGAACAGTCAGAAAAATCAGCCATGGGGTCTGATCGAAGTCCAGGAAAGTGATCCAGCTGCACCAAGACGGACTTGGACTGGGTTTGGAGGATCACGGTGGAAAACGAGATAAAGGGGAACAAACTAATCTGGGCCTTGAGGAATGATTTAAGAGACTGAATATTGGTAGTATATGTACAGTAAGTGCATAACATCTGCATTTGTTTGTAAATAATTGTTTGGTAAAGGGGCGGGAATTAATACGTTTTTACTTCATCCCACTCCTTTTCGAATATGTGATTAGATAATGTCTGTTGGTTTTGTTTTGTATTTTTCTGTCTTCGACAGTGATTTTACTTTAACCTCATATTCCAAATAAATTTCAATCAATCAATCAATATTATTAAAGGCTGAGAAAAAGTCGAGACTATAAGACTAAAGTCTGGATTTTGAGAAAGAAGTCAGGAATCTGAAACTGAAGTCTGACTTCTGCCTGTTAAGAAACAAAATCACTACTTTGATTTCAGAATCCTAACTTTAGTCTGTGAATTCTGATTTAATATGAAAATCAAGACATTAATCCAGAATTCCTTAAATAATCACAAATTCCTAACTTTAGTTTTCAGAGTCTAGATTTCAGTTTTTGGATTCTGACTTTAATCCAACATTCTAACTTTAGTCTCACAATTCTGATTTAAGTTTTAGAATCAAATCTTGATTTTCAGAATCCCAACTTTAGTCTCTGAATTCTGACTTAATATTAAAATCAAGACTTTGATCCCAGAATCCCTCAATTATCTCAAATATCCAATTTTAGATTCAGAATCTAGATTTCATTTTTATTATTCTGGCTTTAATCCAATGTCCAAACTTTGATCTAAAAATTCTGATTTAAGTTTCAACATCAAATCTTGAGTTTCAGAATTCTAAATTTAGTCTCTGACTTCTGATTTCGTATTCACACATCATGACTTTAAGTCCAGAATCCCAAAATTAATCTTAAAATGCCAACTTCAGTTTCAGATCTAGATTTCAGTTTTTAAGTTTTAGAATCAAATCTTGATTTTCAGAATCCTAACTTTAGTCTGAATTCTGACTAATATTAAAATGGAATCCCTCAATTAATCTGAAATTCTCCCTTTAGTTTCAGAATCTGGATTTCTGTTTTTGGATTCTGACTTTAATTCAACATACTAATTTTAGTCTCATTATTCTGATTTAAGTTTCAAAATCAAATCTTGAGTTTCAGAAATCTAAATTTAGTCTCTGACTTCTGATTTAAAATTCACAACCATGACTTTAAATCCAGAATCCCAAAATTAATCTTAAAATGCCAACTTCAGTTTCAGATCTAGATTTCAGTTTTTGGATTCTGACTTTAATCCAACATTCTAACTTTACTCTGAAAATTCTGATTTAAATTTTAGAAAAAATCTTAAATTTCGGAATCCCAACTCTGAATTCTGACTTAATATTGACATCATGACTTTAATCCCAGAATCCTACAATTAATCTCAAATTACCAATTTAATTTTTTTGAAAATCTAGATTTCATTTTTTTATTCTAACTTTGATCCAACATACTGACTTTAGTCTCAAAATTCTGGTTTAAGATTTAGAATCAAATCTTGAGTCTCAGAATCATGATTTAAATATCAGAGTTAAGACATTTATCTCAAAATTCTGGCTCTACTTTCAGAATTCAAACCTGATTTTCTGAATTCTGAATTTATACTCAGATTAATGACTGTTGCAAATATGACATTAATCTCAAAATCTCGACTTTAGTCTCAAAATCATGTCTTTAGTTTCAGTATCTAGAATTCACTCTCAGAATTCCAGCTTTACATCAGAATTCTGACTTTATTCTCAGAATCACGACTTATTTCAGAATCCTGACTTTAATAATTTCGACTTTCTTTTTAAGTTAAACATTTTTTTAGTGGCCCAGATTCTCTTATCTAGATTAGAAAAGTTATTTAGTCCCATCAGTGGACAACCAGTTTGTCACAACACCAAAAACTTCACTCTTAAATGATTCCTGTAAAATCAGATCATTCTGATTCCAAAAAATTTGATATGGGGAGGATCCATGTATTTTCTTAAAACTTTGAACCAACAGTTCTGTTTTGTTGCTGTTTCACTAAAGTAATCATCTATTTTACAAGAATCATAAAAACCGTGGTGTTGAGACAGCCCTACTGTGACGTAAACGAGATCCAAGGTCACCTTTAAGGACGGCTGTTTGACGTGATGAAGAAGATCTGAAGATTAATAAATGCTAACAGAGGATTAGTGAATGAACTAAAGCAGCTCTGGGTTAAATTAAAAATACTAAGAATGTAAGGCGGTGGATTAAGTGTCATAGTTCAGGTTTACCTCGATCAGTTTAAGCTACAAAACTAAAACGTCTGTTGGTTTGTTTCCCACGGCGTCCCGTCTTCACCCGTGCAGGGCGCAGAAGTCAAAGTCAGCGAAGGCTTCCTGCTGCTCCGCCGAGAGGACGAAGGGTTTGGACGGCGGCGACAGGACGGGCTGGAGTCGAGTGAAGTCACTGTCGAAGTTACTGACGTCCATCGACGCTTTGATCGACGGCAGGAACGGCGGTTTGACCTTCTTCGCCAGGAGGGCGTCCCAGTCGATGGTCTGAGGGGAAAATGAGGGGAATGTTAGTGATGGTGATGTAGGCAGCGCTAAACCAAGGCTAAGAGTTAGCTAAAGTCGGAATTATGAGATTAAGTCGGGATTCTGAGATCAGGTCTGGATGCTGTTGTAAAAGTCAGGATTCCAAAGCTAAATTCAGGATTCTAAAACTAAGGCTGCTTTTACATGACGCTGAAAACGGTCAAATCCGATACGTTTTTGTCACGTTTGGCGTTGCGCTTAGATGAGATCGCGTTGCGTTTCCTCTGAAAACGGAAACTTTTGAAAACGGGCTCCAGAGTGGAAAGGTTTTTATCCGCCCTCCATTCAGCTCCGTGTAAACCTGTATCAGAGCGTTTCAGGGTGAAACTCTGACGTCACCACATGCGCAGTACTCTTTCACATGAAGGCTGTGCGCATACCAGGAACAACAACAGCTCCGGCCGTCTGCTGAGTAACGTGTGAGCTGCTTACCATGCTCGGTTTGTTATCCAGACAAAAGCATCCAGACAGATTTGTTGTCCAGAAAAGAAACTCCTGCATTTCTGTGCGTCTATTCGTCATTGTTGTTTGTAAAAGTTTTTCTTCTTCTTTCTTGTGTTGTAGCAGCGCTGCCTCTCTGCAGACCTACAGCGCCATCTACTGAACCGGCATGCACACTACAGCAGATTAACTCGTCTCCGAGCGTCGTCGCCTGAACGCAGAGGAATTCTAAAACACAAAGCACAAATCTTTGCGTCTTTAAAGTCAGGAGTGTCCGTGTAAACGCAGCCTAAATTTAGGATTCTGAGATTTACATCAAGATCCAAAAACTAAAGTTAGAATTTAAAAACTAAAGTCTGGATTCTGAGACTAAAGTCAGAATCAAAATCCTAAAAACATCCAAGATTACCCTAAATTCTGTCTGACCGTCCACTTTGACTCGAGGTCAAACTGGACAGATATGGTCGTGATCATGATCGTCTCCTGTCTGTGAACTTCGTATGTGAGGATTTCTTTGAGGGATTTCTGTCATACTTTGATTAAATTTGGTGAAATAAGGTCGGAGGTGATGTGCAGCGGAATAAAACCATCACGAGGAAGATCTGGTTTATAGTGAGCAACATTCTGAAGAAAGTTCAGCAGACAATGGAGGAATGTTTCTGGTGTTTACCTCGAAGTATTTGTCCCCTTTGACCTCGTTGGCGTCCCTCTCTCCGGCCCCGAGACGCTTCAGAGGATTCTTCTTCAGCAGCTGGAGCAACAGAAACAATCAACATCACAAACTTTTAATATTAAAGAGAATCAATCTTACCTCGACGTGGTAAGTCAGGATTCCAACGTACCAAGCGATGCTTAAAAAAAAAAGATTATTTAAAAAAAATAAAAATTGTTTATTTTAGCCATTATATTAAAAATAAAAGCATGAAATGAGTTTCTTTTTTTTTTTTTTTAGCATTTTTATTCCGTATCATGAAAATGAAAGTTCACATGTTGTACGATTTCCAAATTCTGCCACATGTTCTATATCATGATCGAAAAGGGTCAGGAAGAAGAAAGTCTAATAATTACCAACCCCGTTTTCAAAATAATAAAACAAGAAATAAAAAAAACAACTACTGCTTATCAAGAAAGCAGAAAAACAAACATGCACAACAACTCACCATCAACAACAACACCTACAAAGCAACAGACGATCTTTTACTCATCAACTTCAAATTTTCTTATCATTTTGTCTTTATTCTTTCTCTTGAGCTGATGAACATTGGTTCAGGCTTTTAAGTCGTAAGAGTCGTACATGTGAATGGATGTTTAAATTTCCTTCTATGATCCTTATGTTTAGAAGTAAAACTTAGATGATGTTGTGTATTTTCTGGCAGCTTTCTGCCTTTTACCTTGAACATCCGTCTCAAAGCTTCGGCTTTAAAGACTTCGTTCATTTTACCAAAGTGAAGCAAACAGCCCCTGATCTAAAGTGACTGGTACAAACCAGACGGTCACGTTTGACACTTTCTCACCTTCTGAACGATGGAGACGACGTCAGGAGGAAGAGACGCTGGATACTGGACATCATCGTTGACGATGCTGTCGAAGACCTCCTCCTCATCCTCACCGGGAAACGGCGACTGAAACAGAGCACGGAGAAAAACAGTTGTTAAAGAGATCTCAGAGTAAAATACAAAACTGTTGCTCATTATCACGCTTGTACTGCCATTTTTACTAAGTAATTTCTAGAGTGAAATATTTAACAATATGAAATAAATATTCAGCCTCATCAAGGCCTCTTCCCACAAAAACACGTTCTTAATTCAGGATAAGAGTGGTACAGTATTTCTAAGCTGGAAGTCTAAAACATCCTCATGTTTTCAAAGGTGGCTCAATGAAACGCTTCTCTTTGCTAAGATGGAACAGATTTGATTTAGCAGGCAGAAAGAGAACAGTTATTTCATTAAGGTGTGGGAATCCTTCCTGACTCTGTTGGATAAAACTTAAATGTATTTATTACGGTCTGTGCTGCTGCATTATGCCCATTTATGTACAAACTACACTATACTGCCAAAAGTCTTCACTCACCCATCCAAATAATCAGAGTCAGGTGTTCCAGTCTCTTCCATGTCCACAGGTGTATAAAATCATCACCTAGGCATGCAGACTGCTTTATCAAACATTAGTGAAAGAATGGGTCGCTCTCAGGAGCTCAGTGAATTCCAGCGTGGAACTGTGATAGGATGCCACCTGAGCAACAAATCCAGTGGTGACATTTCCTCACTCCTAAATATTCCACAGTCAACTGTCAGCTGGATTATAAGAACGTGGAAGTGTTTGGGAACCACAGCAACTCAGCCACCAAGTGGTAGGCCACGTAAACTGGGGGAGTCAGCGGATGCTGAGGTGCATAGTGAGAAGAGGTCGCCAACTTTCTGCAGAGTCAATCTCTACAGACCTCCAAACTTCATGAGGTCTTCAGATTAGCTCAAGAACAGTGCAGAGAGCTTCATGGATGGGTTTCCATGGCTGAGCAGCTGCATCCAAGCCTCACATCACCAAGTGCAATGCAAAGCGTGGATGCAGTGGTGTAAAGCACGCCGCCACTGGACTCTAGAGCAGTGGAGACGCGTTCTCTGGAGTGACCAATCACGCTTCTCCATCTGACAATCTGATGGACCAGTCTGGGTTTGGAGGTTGCCAGGAGAACCATACTTGTGGGACTGCATTGTGCCAAGTGTAAAGTTTGGTGGAGGGGGGATTATGGTGTGGGGGTGTTTTTCAGGAGCTGGGCTTGGCCCCTTAGTTCCAGTCGAAGGAACTCTGAATGCTTCAGCACACCAAGACATTTTGGACAATTCCATGCTCCAACTTTGTGGGAACAGTTTGGAGCTGGCCCCTTCCTCTTCCAACATGACTGTGCACCAGAGCACAAAGCAGCTCCATAAAGACATGGAGGACAGAGTCTGGCCTTCACAGAGTCCTGACCTCAAGCCCATAGAACACCTTTGGGATGAATTAGAGCAGAGACTGAGAGCCAGGCCTTCTGGTCCAACATCAGTGTGTGAGCTCACAAATGCTCTTCTGGAAGAATGGTCAAAAATTCCCATAAACACTCCTAAACCTTGTGGACAGCCTTCCCAGAAGAGTTGAAGCTGTTATAGCTGCAAAGGGTGGACCCACGTCAGATTGAACCCTATGGATTAGGAATGGGATGGCACTTAAGTTCATATGAGAGTCAAGACAGGTGAGCGAATACTTTTGGTAATATAGTGTATGTACAAACTACAAACTTGGCATACTGACTGATGATTTTGGCTGACTCCCACCCATGTGGGCGTGTGTTTTTGCCTTGTTAGTTTTGGACATTTAGATTTATCCTTTGTCACTTTTTTTGTGTCTGCATTATAAGAAAAGGTATTAAGTATTAAAAAAAATGAAACAGTTTGAAGATGATGATGTTCCGACCTCTCCAACCAGCATCTCGTAGATGAGGACGCCCATCCCCCACCAGTCCACCGCCCTGGTGTAGTTATCGTCTGTCAGCACCTCCGGGGCCAGAAACTCTGGAGTACCGCAGAAGGTGGAGGTTCGATCACCGTGACCCATCCCTAAGAAAAAAGTAAAGCCAAAACATGACGAGAGAGGCAGGAGAGATCCACAAAACACAATTCAACCCTTTAACTACACACTCAACGGTTTGGCAGAGGTCATCAGTAAAATCAGGGAAATTAAATGTTTAAAAAACAGAAAAAAAACGAATCATTTTAACTTTTAAGGGAACAAAAAAAACTCGAAAGAAAACAAAAGCAGATATTGTCTTGCCTTGGGATTTAAAGGTTTTAAAAGATAACAATTGGTTCATGAGGACATAAAAATGCACAAATATTTGAGACAAGATCAGTTGGAAATGGAAAAGACAGAAATTTTGATACATAAAAAAAACAATCAAAATTAATATAAAATAGATGATTGTGAGTTTGAAAAAAAATGCAAAAAATATTTTTGATGAATAACAGATTTTATATTTATACATACAGTCATGGAAAATATTAGTAGACCACCCTTGTTTTCTTCAATTTCTTGTTAATTTTAATGCCTGGCTCAACTAAAGGTACATTTGTTTGGACAATTATAATGATAACAACAAAAATAGCTCATGAGAGTTTAATTTAAGAACTAAGAACTATTCATTTTCCATGGTTTTCTTGATAATAACCAGAATTACTTAAATTCTTACATCAATAGCTATGGCATTGTACCGCCAAAAACACTACTTTTAAGCATTCCATGTTTTCTTTTCTGTTTGCTTTAAACACATGATACACACAAGAGTTAATACTTGATTGCATAACCATTGTTTTTGATGACTGCAGCCATGCGTCTTGGCATGCTCTCCACCAGCTTCTGACATTGTTCTGCTGTCACAGCAGCCCATTCCTGTTGGACAAATTCAAACAAATTTTCTTTGTTTTTGGGCTTGTGGTTCTCCATTTTGAGTTTGATGATTTTCCACAGGTTTTCAATTGGATTAAGATCTGGTGATTGAGCAGGCCAAGGCATGGTGCGAATGTTGTGGTTCTCCATCCAGGCTTTAACTGACCTTGCCGTGTGGCAAGGGGCATTGTCTTGTTGGAAAATCCAGTCATTCGAGGCAGGAAAGAGTTTTCCAGCTGATGGAAGAAGACTGTTTTCAAGGGTAGTCCTGTACATGACCTGGTTCATTCGGCCTTCACACAATTGCATTTGCCCTGTTCCACTCAGACTGAAACAACCCCAGATCATGACTGATCCACCCCATGTTTTACTGTAGGCAAGACAGTCTGGGTTGTAAGCTTCTCCAGGCTTCCTCCTAACCAGTAAGTTGGCTGGAGTGGGCATCAATTCAAAATTGGATTCATCACTGAAGAGAACCTTAGCCCAATCATCAACAGTCCAATCCTTGTGGTCTCGAGCAAAGAGTAACCGGGCCTTCCTCTGCCTTTCATTGATGAAGGGCTTCTTGCGTGCTCTGTGTGACTTCAAACCAGCTTCAACAAGTCGGTTTCGAACTGTCCTTGCTGAACAAGTCACATTTCTCGACAGTGCCCACTCATTTTTAAGGTCCCTGGAGGTCTGACGACGACGATTCCTGACACAGGAACGGATGAGTGCACGGTCATCTCGTGGGGTAGAAAGACGTTTCCTGCCACGGCCAGGTAGCAATTTGGTAGTGCCATGTTCAGCTTGTTTTTTGTTGTTGTAATGAACGGCTGTCTTGGAGATCTTCAGTTTTTTCGCTACCTGTCTCTCACTCATGCCAATTTCCAAGATGGCTGCCTTTGTGGCTTCACATAATTCTTTTGTTTTAGGCATTATGTGAGAGCTGACAACTTCTGAGTTGTGCTACGGCTTGAATGTAAGCAGGAAACCACTCTAGGCCTTTGCATGTGCAGTGCTGCTTGTGACATGAAATGGCCTCTTATATACCCTGGGAATCAATTAAGCTTAAGAATGTCAAATAGGACATAAAGTATTATGTGACCAGCTGCATTTTTTGTTGTGTTCATTGTATTATACGTTTAGTGGTACCAGATATTAGAATGAACAAGAAATTGAAGAAAACAAGGGTGGTCTAATAATTTTTTCCATGACTGTATATACAAACATACATACATTTGTATTTATTTAATTTTATTGTCACTATTTTTTTATTATATAATTATTTTTATTTGATTTTATTTATAATTTATTTTTAATTCATTTATGTTGTTGTAATTGTATGGATATTTGTTTGATTGTCAGGTTGAATGTATGTTGATGACCTAGTATTTGGGGATTGGGGGATAGGACCAGTCCATGACTGTCCTAAATTGTTTTTATTCAATTTTGTTTCTCTGCTATCTTACTTAAAAAAAAGACTTTGATAAAAAAAAAAAAAAAACATAAATACAAACACTTAAATAAAAAAGTCATCATGTCAGTAAATGGTAAAGTTAATTTTTAAAATAATAATGTTGGTAATAATAATAATAATAGCTTTTAGCTTTTCAAACTTTTTACTCACACACAAACATGATATCACTTTTTAAAAGTTTCTTCTGTATCGTGAAACACTGACAGGAACAAACAATGATGGGATTGTTTTTAACACATTAAATATTCCTAATTTTTTTTTTTTACCTTTGCCAAACAGTTGAGCTGAGAGTTAAAGGGTTAAGACAAAATTATTTTAGTGTAAAATTTTCTGCAGCTCTCAAAATAAAAATTTAAAGTTGAAAATTTAAAGCCAGCAGAAAGTTCTCCCCTCATTTCAGAGCTGTTAGTAACGTCACGCCCAAGGTGACCAACACGGCCTAAAAGCAAATCCCTGAATGTTTTCTCACCAAACTTAAGTTACTATTTTCATGAATGTTTTTCCCTTTCAAATAAAAACCTCCAAGAGACTCAAAAATAAAGTCAATCAGGTTTTTCCTCTTTGTTCACTGCTATGGCTGCAGCCCCACGACTCCAAAAGTGATAACCTTTTTTAACTTTGATAAGTTTTTTGTCCTCTTTGGTAAAATGAAAGTACCTTCTTTACAAAGTCCAAAGTCTGTGATTTTCACAAAGCCGTCTGCGTCCATCAGCAGGTTGTCCAGCTTCAGGTCTCTGTGTGAAGGAGGCGGTTAGTAGGTAATGTCGTAGTTTAATTAAACACACAGCGACCGCGCTAACAGAGAATAAACTCACCGATAGATGATTTTATTCAGATGGAGAAACTCCAAACCGAGCACGACGCACGCTGAATAAAACCTGAAAATAAACACAAAAGTAAACTGGAATATTAATCATCCCTCCACTTCTCTGATTAGAAACCACATTTATAAAACAAAAACTCTGATCTAAACCTCACCTACAAACAAACTACTACTCTGGTGTTTAAATATAAAATAGCTTTTCCCATCATGCAACACCTGCAGTTAACTCCAAAACATCAGAACATTTTCTGTTTGTTAATAAAAAAAGGATCAATCAGGAGAACTGGTGGCACAGTGGTTCAGCATGTCAGGCCTGAGCCTCACAGCAGGAAGGCTGATGGTTCAACTCCTGATATTCTCCCTGTGCATTCAAACGTTCTGTCCTGACACTCCAGCTTCATCCCTCTGACCAAAAACACGATCATGTTAACTGATAACTGGACTAATCTCAAGGCACACCTGGACTTAATTACAAGGTTAATGTGGACTAAATTTGATGGCACACCTGAGCTAAATCATGAGGAACACCTGGACTAAACATCAAGGCACACCTGGACAAATTTCATGGCACACCTGGACTAAATTACAAGGCACATCTGGACTACATTTCAAGGCACACCTGGACTGATCTCAAGACATACCTAGGCTAAATTCCGAGGCTCACCTGGACTAAATTTCAAGGCCGACCTGGACTAAATTTCAAGGCAAACCTGGACTAATCTCAAGGCACACCTGGGTTTAAGAAAGGGGCTCACCTGGGCGAAATTACAGGGCACACCTGGACTAAATTTTGAGGCACACCTGGAATTATCTCAAGACACACCTAGGCTAAATTCCGAGGCTCACCTGGACTAAATTTCAAGGCACATCTGGACTAAACTTTAAGGCACACCTGGACTAAATTTTGAGGCCCACCTGGACATATTTCATGTTACACCTGGATAAATTACAAGGCTCACCTGGACTACAGTTCAAAGCACTCCTGGACTAATCTCAAGGCACACCTGGACTAAAGAATGGAGCTCACCATGACTAAATTTCAAGGCACACCTGGACTAATCTTGAGGAACACCTGGACTAAATTCAGAGGCATACCTTACCCTCAGGTATGAGTGTGAGCATGAATGGTTGTCTCTTCTCCATGTGGCCCTGTGATTGTCTCAGGGTGGCTCCACCCCCTCTGATGGATGTTAACAATGACAGGTGAACTGAGGAGAGTCCTTGTACCTGGTTTGAGCCTCGGAGAAGACGTCGTTGTGGATGTGGATCATCAGGTCTCCTCCAGGTAAGTACTCCATGACGAAGCAGACGTGATCGCTGGTCTGAAAGCAGCCGTGCAGGTTGACCAGGAACGGATGTCTGGAGGCGTTGATCATCTCGAAGATCCTCTTCTCGCTCATGAGGCTGCAGGAGAACGACGTCTGATCAACATCGAGGTCAAAAACATTCTGAAGGTTTCTCCATGACGGACTCAGACTGAAATAATTCTGATGCTCAGGATCTACGGACTTCACAGGTTTTTATTTTAATGATGAACAACGAGCGTTTAGACGATTCAGAGATTTAAATCTGTTTTTATTTAGTCCACTCCTCAGTGTTTCATTGATCTTTGCTGCTTTTCCCTCACAGTTAGAAAAGTTACTGATTCTGATTTTTACTCTGGTTCTGATCCATATTCTGATCCTGATTCTGGTCCTGATTCTGACTCTAACGATTGATCCAGAAGCTGACTTTAACTCCGTTTTTGGTCCCGGTCCTAATTCCGGTCCTGGCTCTGATCCATATTCTGGTTCTAGTCCTGATTCTGAGCCTGGTCCTGATTCTGATTCTGATGACTGATCCTGATTCTGGTCCTGACTCTGATCCATATTTTGATCCTGATCTTGAACCTGTCTGTGGTCCTTATTCTGGTTTCTGATTCTTATACTGATCCTAATTCTGAGCCTGACACTGATCCAGATTTTGGTTCTGTTTTTTGATTCCGACTCTGACTCTGGACCTGGTCCTAATTCTAACCCTGATCCTGATTCTGATCCTGATCCTGATCCCGATACTGATTCTGACTCTGACTCCGATTCTGATCCTGACCGATTCTGGTCCTGATTCTGATCAATATTCTGATTCTGGTTCTGTTTTTTTTATTCCGACTCTGACTTTAGTCCTGGTTCTGACTCTGATTCTAATTCCTAATTCTAATCCTCATCCTAATCCTGATTTAAATTCTAATTCTGATCCTGATTCTGTTTTCTGACTCCGATTCTGAATCAGAACCTGACTCTGATTCCAATTCTAATCCAATTCTAATCCTAATCCTAATTCCAATTCCAATATAATTCTAATTCTGATCCTGTTCTGATCCTGATCCTACTCCTCATTTTAATTCTAATTCTAATCCTGATTCTGCCTCTGATTCTAATTCTAATCCTGATCAAGATTCTGATCCTGATCCTGATCCCGATACTGATTCTGACTCTGAATCCAATTCTGATCCTGATCCTGATTCTGGCCCTTATTCTGATCAATATGTATGATTCTGGTTCTGTTTTTTTTTACTTCAACTCTGATTTTGGTTCTGATTCTGACTCTGCTTCTAATTCTAATCCTAAACCTAATCCTAATCCTGATCCTGATTTTAATTCTAATTCTGAACCTGTTTCTGGTTTCTGTTTCTGTTTTCTGACTCCGATTCTGATTCTGATTCTATTTCTAATCCTGATCCTGATTCCAATCCTCATCCTTATCCTGATTCCAATCCTGATCCTGATCCTGATTCTGAACCTGACTCTGATTCAGAATCAGAATCAGAATTAGAATCAGAATCAGAATCAGAATCAGAATCAGAATCAGAATCAGAACCAGAATCAGCTTTATTCGCCAAGTATTTCCATGAATACAAGGAATTTGACTCCGGTTTAAACTGCACTCTCTCTCAGTACAATGTTTAAGAAGTAATTCCAATCCTGATCCTGATCCTGATCCTGATCCTGATTGTTGAAGCCTGCTGCAGGTTTACTTCTGGTTTAGTCGCTGGCACACTCACCTGTCCACCTCGTCCCTCGTCACGATGTCTTTCTTCTTCAGGGCTTTTATGGCGTAGAGTTTCCCCGTCTTCTTAAACTCGGCCAGCAGAACCTGAGCGGAAAAAATCAAGAGAAACTGTCGGTGAAAAACACGAGACAGAAACATTTTTAAAGTTTAAAATTAAAATGTGTTAAAGTTTTACCTTCCCAAAGTGTCCTCGGCCCAGGACAGAGATGTACCTGTAATCATCCACCTGCATCCTGAGACACATATGAGAATGATTTAGATTTAAGTATTAATAAAATAAATTAATGTGTGATTATTTCAGAGCAGAGACAGGTCAATAAGAAAGTGATGTGGATGACTATTATTTAGATTTAATTATAAATAATAAGAAAATTAACAGATGGTTGTTTCAGAGCAAAAAAAGGCCAATATGAGAGTGAGATGGATGATTGATTATTAAACAAATAAAATAAATTAATGTGGAATTATTTCAGAGCAGAAACAGGTCAATATGAGAGTGTGGTGGATGATCGATTATTAAGATTTAATAATTAATAAAAGAAATGAATGTGAGATTACTTCAGAGCAGAAACAGGCTGATCTTCACTTCCTTCTGTGCTGTTTATGGATGACTGCAAATAAAGAAATACATATATTAATATTTAACCATTGAAAGACAACAGGAACTTTTATTTTAATATTTGCAGATTTGATGTTTTTTTTAGCACAACCTGAACTATAACATGATTATGTACATCTATTCCAACTTACTTTATCTAATATTTACCTTAAAAAGCTTCAAATCAGTTTGAATCTGGTAATTTTCTAAACTTAAACTAAGATAAATGATGATAAATAAATAATACTAAAACGACCCCTCTATCCATGGTAGTTATTGATTATACTTCTATAACAAAAGTCTTTACTACCATACACATGAGGACCCTCTTGAAAACCAGATGCCACAACTAAAGGGACAAACTTTGAATAAATTTATGACGACATGATGATGAGGAAAGATTTATGATCTGGGCATCCATAAATTTATCACTGTCATAAATTCTCATTTTAGTCCCTTTGTCTTTGCCCATCACTCTTTCTCTCCGCATCCCCCACAGGATAACTAAAAAAATAAATAAACAAAATGAAATAAAAATAGGAAAAAAGTTTAAAATGAGTTAATAAAGTAAATAAATAGATTTTAAAAATAATACAAAATGTTACAAATAAATAAAAAATTAAATTAAAAAGAAAATTGATAACTGAATGAACAAAAACAAATTAAATAATAACAATAAATAAAATAAAAATAGGAAGTGAAAAAATAAAAAAAATTAAATTAAATAAAGGACCATAAAAAATAAATGAATTAATCAAAATAAATCACAAAAATGAAAAACATAATTGAATAATAAAAAGATATAAATAATAATAATAATAATAATAATGATAATAAAAAAAAATAACAATAATAATAATAAAAACAACAACAACAACAACAACAATAATAATAATAACAATAATAATAATAATAAAAACAACAATAATAATAATAATAATAACAATAATAAAAACAACAACAACAATAATAATAATAATAACAATAATAATAATAATAATAATAATATAAATCCAAAGACTTGAGTTACCAGACTATGGTGTGAGGCAGGCACGGCTGATGTTTCGTGTTCAGAGGTGATGATAGTCGGGATGTTGTTCTCCAGGTTCAGGCTGCTGGGAGACAACTGACCGTCTGTGAGGATGACCGGAGTGTCACTGGATTTAAAAATAAAACATAAAATAAACAAGCAAAGAGAAAATATCAAAGAAAGTTCAGTTTAAGTTCCAAAAGTCCAGAGTACCTCAAAAATGACTTTATTTGCATTGTTTTAAAATCTGTAAGAGGATCTAACGTTGTGGCTGTGAGCCGAGGCTCCTCAGACTAAAAACCTGATTCACCTGATCACACAGACTGCACATCGCTTAACTTCACGCTTTAACTGGAGCCTAAATATCAACAGGCCAAGATTTTTTTCCCTGTTTGTTTTCAGAACTTTAAATCAGCAGCTTCTGAAAGGCTGGACTTATATGAAAATATACTGCATATATACTTATATTCTAAAATAAATAATGATGAGTAAATATTATTTGAATAATGACTCTATCTGTGGTTGTTATTGATTTGACCTCCATAATAAATGTCCTTATTTCCAACCATATTGACATGAGGATGCTTTTGAAAAACAGATACCACATAAGAAAACAAATAAAAATAAAAAGTCATTTAAAGTTAAAACATATATATCTATATCTATATCTATATCTATCTGTCTATATATATATATATATATATATATATATATATATATATGTATATGTATATATAAATTAAACAAAAAGTCGATAAATAAATGAAAATATAACAATGAAGCATTCCAAAAATTAAAAATAAAATGGGGTCAATTAATAAATGAGGCTGCACTATTAAAAATACATGAATTAATTATTAAAAAGTGAAACAATAATTTAAAAAATGAAGTAAACAAATGCATAAATGAATGAATACTAAAAATATTGACAGTCTATCATTTTTTCCTGTTTGCAAAGTTTCCAGAGCTATAGATCAGCAGCTCCTATAGTCAGTAAATAAATGAAAATATAACAATGAAACAATGTAAATAAAATATTTTACAGCGACAGTCTTACAGTTCTATGTCACTGTAAACTTTCAGTTAAGTGTTTGACGTCAAAGAAATTTCTGTAAACTGCTATCACATAACTGGACTTACAACAATATACTGTGATTTTACAACACTTTACCGTAACTTTATAATAAGACTACTTCTAGGCAGCTGTAAAATAATGTTTTTTTGTTGTAACATTACAGAACATTACTGTGAATCCATAGTTTAACCTCCATAATAAATTCCTTATTTCAAACCATATTGACATTTAGATCCTCTTGAAAACCAGATACCACATAAGACAACAAATTAAAAACATAGTCATTAAGTCAATGTATATATATATACATATTTACACATATACATATACATATATATATAGTAAATAAATGAAGAGTTAATAAATAACTGAAAAAATAACAATGAAACAATAAAAGTAATTAAAATTAAAATGGGGTAAATTAATAAATAAGGCTACAAATAAAAATACATAAATTAATTATTAAAATAAAATTGAAAAATAAAAATGAAGTAAACAAGTGCATAAATCAATGAATACTAAAAGTTGAAAATAATTGAACTAATAATAATACGTGTCCATGCACCATGATGGCAGAGAGCCTTGAAGACTAGAAGAGATTGGGGAATGACATGCGGGTAAGGAGCCACAGGCCTCCAAACATGGAGCAAACTAACGGCATGGCCCCCATGAGGTGATCCAGACCTTGGCAGTGCAGTGGTGGGCGGGGCCTCCTTCTCGGGGGGCCGTGGCGAGCTGTGGGACGTCACGTCGCGGGTCGGCGAGAGTGACGAGCTGAAGGTGGTGAAGGAGCTGTAGCGAGGGAGGATGTTCATCATCAGGTGGCCCCACGTGGCGAAGTTCATGTTCATCTGAGCCGCTCGCAGGAAGTTCTTACCTGAGGGGGTAAAGATGGAGAGTTAACAGTCAACACGTGACGGCGTGAAACGAGCCAAATGTGCCGGTTGCCACGGCGTCACCTCTCTCTTTAGTGAAGATGCATCGTTGACGTCTCAGCTTCGGCTGTCGCTCCACAACGGTGTCGACGAACCGGAGCTGGAATCAAAAACAGGGATTTACTAAAGGAACAAACTCGGGTCATCATTCAAAAGACAAAATACATCGTCTAATGTTAAAAAGATTTTCTATGTCACTGTAAAACTGTAAAATCAAAGCAATTTGCTGTAAATATAACTGTGGATTTACAACAAAGTACTGTGATTTTACAAAACTTAACTGTAACTTTACAGTAAGATGATTCAGACTGGTAAAATCTTTACTGTAAAAAGTTTTAATATTTATATATATTAATTACAGTAAATTCTTGTGAATCCTCAGCTACATTAAAGTATTTTACAACATATCACAGAGCTCACAATAACAATGTTTCCAGGTCACGGTAAAATGACATAAAAGTGTTTTAATATTATGAGTACATTTTGTAAATACAGTTAAGTGAGAGCTTTTACAGTACAAGACTGTTTTTTAACACTTTACTGTAACGTCACAATCTGATTACTCCTTGGTCACTGTAAAATCACAGTAAATTATTGGTAATCGTTGATTATATAAAAGCATTTTACAGTAAAGATTTTACAATTTTATGTCACTGTTAACTTACAGTGAAGTCCTGTGACGTCACAGTAATTTCTAGTAAAATTCTGTCATATAACTGTGGATTTACAACAATGTACTGTGATATTACAACACTTTACTGTAACTTTACTATAAGATTACTTCTAAGCAACTTTAAAATTAAATAGAAGTGTTTTAACATTGCAGTTCATTGCTGTGAATCAAAAGTTAAATGAAAGCACAACATGCACTGTTAAAAAACTGTTGTCAATTTTACAGTTACGTACTGGCAGCAAGATGCCAGTAAGTTACTGTAAATATCTTTACATCAGCATTAATCTATTTCAATTCACAGCAGAATTACTGTGTCTTCTTTTACAGTTTCACTCCTGGGTTTTTAATTCAAAGTATCATTACTATATTGTAATTTACAACATATAACTGTATTGTTCTTAAAAACAACATCCTGACTGTTTTTTTATTTACACTACCGTCACCGAATTTTATTTCAAAACTTCTTAATGCATTTTAAACTACAGGAACTTGCTCTATTTTAGTTAATATTACTATATCTTTAACTTTTTAATGATCAGTTATTTACTATATATATGTATATATATATATATATATATATATATATATATATATATATATATATATATATATATATATATATATATATATATATATATATATATATATATATATATATATATATATATATATATATATATACATATATATACATACATACATATATATATATATAGATAGATATAGATATATATATATAGATATAGATATATATATATATATATATATATATATATTAAATAAATATCACACACTTCAATGTTTATCCAGTAAAAGACATTTACTAAAACATTTGTTTCACTAAAAAAACGGGAAACATTTTCTCAAAGAATTCTTGCCTGCTTGGGGTCAGTTCTTATCGGAAACATTAAATTTTCTCTTGATCCATCGCCCTAAGAAATTTACAATAGGAAACTGTAGATTTTATGGTAAAATGCTGTTTTCCAGAAATTGCTATGTTTTCCCACAACCTTTAGCCATTTACATATATTTACTGTATGTTGTATGTTTACAGCAGGATACTGTAGATATTATGTTAAAGGTGCTATGAGGAGAATCTGTTACCGGGGACACAAAGACTCTGCTACCCATGAGCACGGCGACTGTCGTAATGCTGCGTTCCAGTAACTTCAGAACTGGGAGTAACATCATCTCCGACTTATCGGTGTTCCAGTTGAAGTCTGAAAAAAACATGCTGATCTACCAGGCTATTGTTAGCTGTTGTTAGCATGCCTGTGTTGTTGTTCACAAATATCACATGAAGAATGTGATTATCACTATGGCAGCATTTTTGTAAATATAAGTCTAACAATACTATGTATACAGCTGATCTAGAGCGACACACCCCAGTCAGAAGTGCAAATAAATGGATTATTACAGGAGCTAAATAACTGTTCACACTGGGGGCATCCATCTTCCATTGTCAACTCTGGGGTGGTGAGGTTTCACCGAGTTCCCAGTAGAAAATTCAGACTTCAGGGGACGTTCCAGTTGCAGTTTCCTACTTGGAACTCGGAAATTCCTACTTCTGACTACAACTGGAACGCACCAAAAGACGTGACCCAAGCCAAAGTGTGTGTTTGTTGTGATGCTAATGAATGCAGCTCGGACCTTCCTCAGAACTCTGCATTGCTTTACAACTTCTTTTTTCAACAACTTACAGGATGCAAAGCCACGAGGTAATGTTTCTCTTTCTAGTTACGTAGCGGTAGTTTTTGATGTGTGACAACAAGAAATTTTTGGAAAACTTAGTATTGTAGTTTTGTAGTCGGCTATATATGTCTACTTACAGCCCGGTGCTCTAAGACGTGTCTGAATAATATAAATTTGCTCTAGTTTTAATTGTCTTGTTCCTGAAGTTGAGTATCCAGGCCAGTCCAGTCCTGTCTGACCCGACCGTGAAGCTAAGGAATAGCATTTATAGATAACCTATTTTGATGCTATAAAACTCATCTTAAAGTGTGTATTTCCATCAGGCATATATCTAAAAGGGAGACTTTTTTGTTATTACTTAGAAACTCCTCACAGTCCCTTTAAAATACTGTTAAGTTAAAAAAAAAAGTTACAGTGTAGATTTTACAACAATTTACTGTGAGTTTGCGATATGATTATTTGTGGGTCCCTGTATTATTATATTGAAGTTTCTTTAAATTACAGTAATTTACAGTAACATGCTTTCATATTTGACTAGATCACAACAACTAACTGTGAATTAAGGATACTTGTTTTTTCTTTAATTCACTTCACATCTTCCTCATTTGTTATAATTACAGCTGATTGTTTGCCCTCGTAGGCTATCCTTCATTCCACCTCAGCATCAGGGTTAAATAGTCGTGTTTGTACCTCTGCATGCAGGACCCCCTGTGGCTCCAGCCTGAACTCCTGGTCCAGGTTCTGGTTCTCCATCAGATCCTCCAGGCGCAGGAACCTGACGGCACACATGGTGGTCCGGTCTCCCCAGAAGACGCTGACCTCCAGCTCTCGAGACTGAAGTAAAAACAGTTTTCAGATTATCAGACGTCCGTTTTGACCATCAGAGACAATCAGATACAATCTCCAACGTCCAATCAGGAGCAGCCAAAAGCCAACATGACAGAATTAGAGGCACAAATGATTTTTACTGATTATTTTCTCCAAATGTTCAAGACTTTTGGGTTTCAGATGTGAAATAGCCTGTTCTTAATTTTCATGATGTTTCATCAAATTCTGCTGATTTTAAGATTTGTTCTTTATTTTATTGTTTTGGTCATACAACATCAATTTGAAAAAACTGCAGCAAAACTATTCTGACAGTCCAGGTTGTCCTGAAAAAAAGACGTCTTTAACCCGAATGTGCTGAAAAAGGTTTTAACAGCGGACTTTAAGATAGGAAGGATAAATATCAAAATGAGGTTAATTTCTCTAAAATAAAAATATAAACAAAAATAAAAAATAAAATAAACATGATTTAAAACATTCAAAGAACCTTAAAACATTTAAGTAAAAAAGCTTGTACAATGGGCATCTTGATTGATTTGTTTTAAATGCTTATTTTGAAATGTTCTTTTTCATTTTAATACAACTGCTTATTTATCACCACTTTTTTTGGTCTTCTTAGGTTTTCCAAGGAGCGACCATGTTTGTCAATGATAGAACCTTCTCTGGTAAATAGTAACAACAACAATAATAATAATAATTTTCATTTATATAGCACCTTGTGAAGCCGACATTTGCAAATTGCTGTGACAGTTCAAAGCAGAGAATAGTAAATAATAAATTCAAACAAAAGGTAAAAACAAAACTTAGTGAATGAGTCATTAAGAATGAAGAATAAAAAGATAAATGAAATAAAGGTGATTATGTCCACAGACAGGAATCATTATTTTAAAAACAATCTGATAATGACTAAGACCAATAAAACATCATGACAGGAGAAAACATGAAGATCAGAGAAATACAACAAGGTAAAATATTAAAGACAGAAAAGTCTAAAAATAATTATTGTCTGGTATGAGAGAGACGCCTGCTGGTCAGAGACAGAACTACAACAGAGAGAAAGACCAGACTGAACATTTAAGTTTGTTTTTTTTAAGATAAATGTAATGTTTGTGACACAATTACGAAGGTCAGGAAATGAAATATATTAGATAAAATATGTAGCTTTTCCATTAAATTTAAACAAATACAGAATAGTGTCAGTAAAAGAGGTAAGATGTTTTCAACCGCGGATCAAGACGATTAATCATTTTATTTGTTAATTTATGTATTCATGTATTTTAAATGCAAAATCAAGAAAACCCTTTTTCTGGCTTACTTTAGAATAAACTTTCCTTTTCTTTAGGTGATGCCAGTCATTAATCCATTTTGATTTTTATTCTGTTTTACTGAATCATTTATTTAAGTTGCAGCTTTTTATTTACGAAAGATTTTAATTTTACAACATAAAAACACAAAACCCATAGAAGCAGACATCAACCTAAAAAAATCAAAATGATGAGAAAAAAGTGTTCATCATCAGCGCAAACACACATGCACTTTTGCATGTTCACACAGAAATAAACAGATTTAGTAGTTAAACTTAAACATATAAAAAATATAAGGTAAAGAGTGCACTATGATTAACAACAATATAAAAGAAATTTCTTTATTCTATTATTTTTATCTTAACATATTAATTTTGTGAAATGTTGCATTTTAGTGTCGAATTAGTGTTTTATTATCCCCTTTTTTTGTTTGCTGGTTTATACATACAGTTTATAATTTATATCCTCCTCTTCTCTTTTACTTTAATCACTTATTTATGTATTTACTGTTATTCTCATTTTTATTTTATCATAACTAATGCTTTATTTTACTGTTTTTAATATCTGCTCCAGTGTTTAAAGGACTCATGATGGTATTTCCTCACTTTCTCACCCCTATGATTCAGTTTAATAAAGTCTTTAATATGTTTTTGTTCGACTTTTGCTCAATTTAAGTTTGTTTTTTCTAATTTAATTCATGTTAGTCTTGTACGTTCCTTTGTTTTTCTCTGTAAATGTGCAGAACTTTGTGCTGGTTCTTTTTGTATAAAAAGTGATGAAAAATTGACTCCCTGTTAATTTGACACTAAATTATTTTAATTTCACAAAATATGTTTCTAATGTTTATGTTAAATTATTAAATACATTTGTTTTTATATGAACACGTATGTGTGACTGTGTGTTTACGTTGATTATGAACACTTTTGTCTGTATCATTATTTTATTTTTTACTTTGATATCTTCTTCTATCAGCCTGTGTTTTTATATTGTAAAAATGGAAATCTTATATAAATAAAGCACTGCAGCTGAAATAAATGATTCAATTAAACAGAATAAAAATCAAAATAGATAAATGACTGGCATCATCTAAAATAAAGAAAAGTTTATTCTAAAGTAAGCCTTTAAAGGTTTTTCTTGATTTTGCATTTAAAATAAATAAATAAATAAATAAAACCTGGGATCCATTTGTGCAATATGTGAAAGGTTTACCCGGTCTGGAGCTTTAAATTAAAAACCTTTAAGAGGTCTTTTCCTTACTGTAAATTGGAGTGCACATTGTTCCTTTTTTTTATTTCAGTGACCATATGTGTTTGTTTATATACAGGCATGCATGTATATGTGTGTTTTGCGTTTATGCGTGTGTATATGCATGTTCATATATATGCACGTGTATGCGTATATATAACATTATTGTTTATTTATGTATTTATTTTGGTGTGTGTTTCTAAGGTTCTGTGTTGTAATGTTGAAGAAATTAAAATCTTATATAAATAAAGTATTGAAAAAAATTTGATATCTGCTTTCTTATTATTTCCTCTTATTTTTCTGTTTTTCTTTTTTGTTGTTAATATGTTTGAAACAAATAAATAAAATAAATAAAATAAATAAATTCATAGACTTGATCAGTGGTTGAAAGCAACTATCTCTTTTACCAACACTATTCTGTATTGATTTAAATTTAATTTTATAGGTAAAAGTTTTGTTCTAATATATTTAATTTGCTGACCTTTATTATTGTGTCATAAACACAAATTGATTGAGTAGTTTTAAACACGTGGAGACTAAATAAACAGGTTTGTCCATGTTTCTATGAATGTTGGACTCATTTTTACAACTGAACACGACTGTTTGTCTTAATCTGCTGCAGGCTGAACAATGTATTGATAATTTTATTTAATCTCTGGTCTCTTTCTGACACGGCCCACATGTCTTTAGTGAATCAGGTTCTGGTCTCACCCGCTCCAGCTGGATGCAGAAGCTCTGATCCCAGCTCGACCTGCTGACGGCAGCCCAGCTCGACCAAGCGACCACCCTGGTGTCCAGCCTGAGCACGACGCTGACGTCTGCAGGAGGAGAAGGAGGAAGACGACCCAAACAAAAGGTGAAATAAAGATGAGAGGTGTGACCTTTGAACCTGCAGCATGTCAAAGACCGGGTCACAGATTGTTCCTGCACGCTCTCCTGTTGATGGAGAGCAGACTGATGTTGTACACTGCTTTAAGTATTTGGGTACACTCTATAATCCCTTTTTGATTGACAGTGAAATGAGCCAATCAGTGATCTTGAAGTATAACCCTCCACCGGAGCATCTTCTAAGTTTTACATTCAGTTGTTCTGGAGAGGAGCTTCTCCTGTTTAAAGAGGCTCAAGTCTTACACCCACAACACAATGGGCCAAGGCCATTTAAGCAGTCTAGCTCTGCTGGCCATTGAGAGAACACTGGTAAAATCCCTGGAAAAGACACCTAGTTGGTACGACAGGGTCACAGATCATTTTCTTGAAAAGGAACAGAGGGTAGAATTCACATTTAAATAAATAAACAAATTTATGATTTAGGCCGGAAAAAAATGAGCTTCCCCTCCTTGACTGACCAGCAGACGCCACTGAAATGTATGTGTAGTATGGCAGACTAAGAAACTGAGCTGCCCTTTGGGATAAATGAAGTCTGGATCTGATTCCATGCAGACAGTCAAGCACAGAGGAGTCAAGAGGAAACACTAAAAAGAACAATAAACAAGGCTCCAGCTGGAGAAATGTACTAAACAATGAGAAAAATGGATTGTGTACGCACGATGAATAATGTGATATTATACCATGATGTATTTGTAAAAGAATACTTTGAATTTAATTGTAACACCATGATGATCTCATGTTCTTTGTACATGTAAACCATTAACAATAAACAATTAATGTCATAGATATGGTGTCATAGATATAGATTGGTCATAGACATAGTCATATCTTCAGTGAAAATATTATAAATAGTTAATACTGTGTATTCCTACATCTCATTCAGAGTCTCATTTCCACTTAATTGTTACTTATTTTCCTTCATAAGGAAATTTATATTGCTTAAAGGCTCTGCATGTTGCAACCTGTTGACTCAACTTGTCATGCTCTTTTCATTTATTTTCATTTTAGTTGTATTTATGCTATTTTTTTATTTTAGTGCCTTTGAACTGAGCTTTCTGTTTTTTGTTTCCTTGTGCTGTAATTTTTGTACTTAATTGTTCTTTGTTCTTTGTCAAAGCACTTTGGAAACTTCTTTTTTGAAAAGTACTATATAAATAAAGTTATTATTATGATTTAATTACTTACTTTTCATTTGTTTGTTTCTTTCTGATATTTCTCTTGTATCCTGCTGCTGTAAATCTGGAATTTCCCCTTTGTGGTATATCTTATCTTAATTTTAAAAAAGTAAAGAAAGAAAAAAAAACAGTAAACAGTACACAGCCAGGGGTTGTTGTAGCACGATGGCGCCCTCCTGTGGCCCCTTTAAGTATTAAAGCCCACAGGGACCTAAAACTCCTCCCACAGCCTGATGAATATGAAGTCAAAATGTAAAAATATGAAATTTCCACTTACCTGAGTCTTCGTTTGTCCTCTGAGTAGACGATGAAACATCTTTATTTGGATTCAGACCGTTTTCCTGATCAGAAACTGTCGAAGGTTTTAATAAATCCTCACATCCAGTGAGCCGGACTTCGAGTTTGCCTGTAAAATAAATAAAAGTTTAAACTTAAAGTCTTAAAGCTGAACATAAACGCTGTATTATGAACAGCTCTCAGTCCGACGTTTCTATTCCTGGTAATAAATCTCTCTGAAGACAGCTGACCAAAAGCAGGGCAGCGTTTAAAAATAAAAGCTTTCATTTTTCAGCTTTAATAAATCTTTCAGACTGCAGCCTTTAATCAGAGCCGTCTGCACTTCCTCTTTCTTTATTTCACAGCCAAGAGGCAGAAAATCAGCTCCAGGGCTGCAGCGCTCCGAGACTCGCTCTCATTATTCGCTGCCAGCCAAGCAACTCGAGGATTTGGCTCCCCGTTACGTCATCAAAAGGTTTTTTTTTGTTTAATTCGGCCTTTTCTTGGCCTGGTGCAGAAAGAGACTGGCTCCTGATCAAACGGTCCAAATCAACAGATTAAACGATGTGATCGTCGACGGCCTGAGGGCAGCGTGTCGTGAGCCGGGTTCAGACTCTGGGCACACGTGACGCTGGTCAGAAAGACCAGAAGCTTGTTTTCTTTTGCCCTTTAAATTACCTTTTGTAATTTTTGAGGTTTCCCAGCAGGGCCTCGCAGCATCAACAGACTCAGCCTGAATCTGAGGAGGATTCTTGACTCCTTCAAACTGAGATGGAGGCATTAGTGTGGCCTACTTTCTCAGGAGGGCAGGCTTATCCTGTCTTTACCCCGAGAAATCAGACTCCTGCTTCACTCGCTCGTCTCTCTGCAGACACTTTCACTTTAATCTGCCTGTGGAGCTGCGTCTGGTGGAAGCAGGCTATGACTCAGGTGAGTAAACATGTAAATAATACCACTTTAACACCAATGCTGCGTTCCACCCCCGAGTTGACAATGGAAGATGGATGCCCCCAGTGTGAACAGTTATTTAGCTCCTGTAATAATCCATTTATTTGCTCTTCTGACTAGGGTGTGTCGCTCTAGATCAGCTGTATACATAGTATTGTTAGACTTATATTTACAAAAATGCTGCCATAGTGATAATTACATTTTTTATGTTGTATTTGAGAAGTACGAGGCAGGGCGTGCTAACAACAGCTAACAATAGCCTGGTAGATCGGCATGTTCTTTTTCCGACTTTGTACCTGGAACGCTGATAACTCGGAGATCACGTCACTTGCCTCCTCTCAGTTCCGAGGTTAATGTTATGCAGAATCAAATTAGCGAGTCAACACGAGTTTTTTCAACGCGGTTTAAACCGCTAACAATTGGCAAGTGACCCTTTCCCCCCGTTAGCAGACTGTCTAATCGGCAGCAGACGAGCTGTGTGGCTGTTTTTTTTCCTCTGGCGCATCAAGATGATGTCATCACAGTGATGACATGACATTATATGAAATTTTGAATTACAGAAATTGTTCAAAGTTGTGATGACTTACCTTTTTTGGTATATTATATGAATTTGATCTACTTCATACATCCTTAGTCCAGATTAAAAAGAAAAAGAAAACAAGATTTTTGGATGCTTATGAAATAATACTTTATGTACAACATTAAATGAAATTTTGAATTACAGAAATTGTTAAAAGTTGTGTTGACCTACCATTTTTTTTTTGTATATCATATCATTTATGTATTTATTTTATGTCTTAATGTTTATTGTTTATTTGTCATGAAATGCAAAATTTGAGGGTTTTTTTTTACGGTTTTGGAATTGTAAACTTGCTTACTCTATTTGATAACTTTTTTATATGAAATGGCTCTATTGTATGTATTTTGTATTCATGTTTGAAATATTTGTAAACTGAATATGTAAATACAGTTGAAAAAATGTAAACAATGAAAAGGAGCATGGAGGCCGTGGACAAGGTTTTCTTTACTTTGTCCTTTCGTCCCTCTTTAAAAATGTACAAACTCGGCTCTGTAATCAAAACGCTGATTACACCCTTTAACTCCCAGCTCGACTGTTTGGCAGAGGTCATTAATTTCAGGAATAATTAATGTGTTAAATAAACATGACATGTTTGTTTGTGTCAATGTTTCATGCTAAAGGAAAACTGCAAAAAACAAAAAAATGATATTTTGTTTGAGTGGGATTTAAAAGTTTAAAAGAGGTTAAAGCTACTATTATTTTTACCATCATTATTTTACAATACCTAACCATTTACTGATGATATATATGATATTAAGTGTGTTATTCATCCAAAATATTTTTTGTGTTTGTCAAACTCAATATAATCTTTTATAAGTTATTTTTGCATTGTTTACAGACATTTCTGTCTTTTCTGATTGATTTTGTACCAAAATTCTTCATGTCATCACACAATACTGACTTTTAAAACCTTTCAATCCCACAAGAAAATATCTGTTTTTTGGTTTGTTTGTGGTTTTCTTTGTTCCCTGAAGTGTTAATATAGTCAAACAATGATTCGATTTGTTTTGTTTCTTAAAACATTAAACATCCCTGTATTAACAACGACCTCTGCCAAACAGTTGAGCTGGTAGTTAAAGGGTTAATCCCTGACAGGAGCCGACTGTTACAGAGTTTATCAGGTTTTTTGGCCGGTCCGAAAGAGGTATAAGAGGCTGATGCCCCCCAAAAATGAACTTAATAAATTCTACTTATATATATATATATATATAAATGCTATTTTTACAAACGAAAGTGCTGATGGTTTATTAAAGTGAGAAGAGAAATCCAGTTGTTGATTTTAGGTCCTTATTCTGTCTTTAAAGTAACTAATTACTTTACTTTTGAACACTGGGCCTCATGCAAGAACCGTTCGTACGAACAAATATGTTCGTAAGTGTTGCGTACGAAGGATTTAGGAGAATTTGTCGCATTCAGCATTTTTTTCATATTTAGAATTTTCTTTCAAGTACAAACACAAATCACGAGTGGTCCAGACTTGTCTTAAAAATCACAAACAAATGAGTCTGCTCTTTTCAAATCAAGTTCCTTACATACTGATCATACATTTAACTAATTTCAAGCATTTTTAATAAAATATAGCATAAGACGAAAAATAAATCTGAGGATCTCAAACCAGAGAATACATTAAAATCTATTAACTGAAGGTTTATTAGACTGGCCTATATAAAACGTTAAATGAGAGAGTAACCAGCTGCTTCATGGCTGAGCTTCTTTTGGATGCCCTGGCACGCCAGGCACTTGGAAGAGAGCGTGTTTGGTGCCATCTTTATAAATGAACACTCCTGTTTTATGGTGTGGGAAACGTATCCTTATATGGTATTCTCGGGGTGTTACTTATGCAAAAATGCTATCCTCGTGCATGCGCGCTTAAGTACACACAGGTGTCATTCATCATGTTTTCGCAGGTCATTTAGACATTTTTCTAAAGATAGAAGTGTTTGTTGAATCTGACGGAGCATGTTTGTACGAACACAACATAAGAAAAAAGGTAAGAAAAATTTAGGATGAGAATATGAAAATGTTCTTGCATGAGGCCCATTGTTCTTTGCAAACACAGATAATTTTGTAGCTCTTTCCTCCTCTACACTGCCCGTCACTGTTGTGATATTTCTTGGTGATTTGTGAGCACAGATCGGATAAACAAGGGGTGGGTGTTGGTGTAATGGTTTGGTGCTGAGAGCTCTCATGCTTTCAAACATTATAGAGTTTTAATAAATGTCTAAAGATCTAGATGGTGCATCTAAAAAGTTACATTCGTCAGCTTAAACCGTGAAAACAAACGCACCCGTCAGCGAAGCCGGTCTGATGGAGAAGATGGACGGGGAGCTGGTGAGCTGGCAGAAGAGTCTTTGAGGTGAGGGGGGTCTGCTCGAGGGGTCGGCGCCCCCTGCAGGCAGCTGCAGAGTCTCCTTACTCTTTTCTTTAAGACGTTTCTCCAAAGAGATCCGCAGAAGATCCAGCTTCTGGGAGGACTCCTGCACCCGGGACTGAGCCTGATAAAGATAGAAAAAAACTTTAGGACAGTTTGGTTAAAACACAAGGCGGGCAAAGTTCATCCACCGCTAGTTAGCTGTAGCTCAAACACTGGGAGTCAGTGGGTAGTGTTAGTCTGCCTCTGCCTACAGTCATCAGGTAAACTCCTCAGCAGCTCTAAACAGTCCTGTGTGCTTGTGACTCGTTTTCTCCTGCTTTATGTGACGTTATCTTCAACTATCATCATATTATCTTCTTCTACTTCAGCTGTGGTTTGCGCTTGAGATGTGACGTTCTAACCTGACACGCCAGATGGACAGATTCATATATCTGCCACAGAAATGTTTCACTAATCCGTCTGGGAAAGAGTCATCCAAAATGTTTTCAGGGGAAGAACCTTCAGAAACAACTGCAGCTTATGATTGGACAATCGTTCAGTTCGTCACACTCATTTGTTGTTTGCTGTTGTAGTGGTGTTTTGATATCAACCAGCACCCTTAATGTTCCATCAAAGGTAAATATAGAATAGACTAGAATTGGATAGAATAGAATAGAAAAGAATAGAATAGGATAAAATATATTAGAATAGAATTGAATAGAATAGAATAGAATTGGATAAAATAGAAATAGATACGATAGGATGGAATAGGATAGAATAGAATTTGCTAGGATAGAATAGAATAGAATAGAATAGAATAGAATAGAATAGAATAGAATAGAATTGGATATGATAGGGTAGAATAGAATAGGATAGAATAGAATAGGATAGAACAGAAGAGATTTACACAGAATAGGATAGAATAGAATGGAATACAATTGGCTAGAATAGATTAGAAAAAAATGGAATAGAATAGAATAGAATAGAATAGAATAGAATAGAATAGAATAGAATTGGCTAGGATATAATAGAATAGAATAATATAGAATTGAATAGTATAGAATACAATAGTATATAATATAATAGAATACAATGTAATAGGGTAGAATTGGATAGAGTAGAATTGGATAGAATTGAATAGAATTGCACAGAATAGAATAGAATAGAATAGAATTGGCTAGGATGAATAGGATAGAATTGAATAGAATTGCACAGAATATAATATAATTTATAGAATAGAATAGAATAGAATGGAATAGAAAAGAATAGAATAGAATTTAAAAGAGTAGAATAGAATAAAAAAATAAATAGAATAGAATAGAATAGAACAGAATAGAATGAACCTTTATTTGCCCCATGCAGGTAAATTTACAGTGTTACAGCAGCAAAGTAGAGACCGCTAATAGAATAAAAAATAGACTTAAGTATAAAATATAGTAACATGTAAATTATTCTATCTATATAAGACTTCTACTATGTCTCTGTTTATTAATATTTTTGTGTGATTTTGAAAATGTAATAAAAATACACATAGCCTATAAAAAAAAAAGTCTACTGTCGCCCCATCTGTGCCCCAAATGTCATCATTAAATCCCCCCTGAAGCTCTGAAACAGAAGGATCAATCATTTCTCACTGTATTATTCATTTCTCGCCTCCAGACTGCATCCATTTGTTTACTCTGCACACACTAAAGTCTCTTCAGTAAGAATCGATTTAAAGCCCACCTCCGTCAGCGCTTTCTGGTCCAGAGACGAGATTCCCTCCAGCTGCTTCACCACGTCTTTGGCCAGCACCAAGGCGTCCGCCTCCCTCTGAATGAAGTGCTGCAGCTCAGCCAGGTGAGCGTCCACGGGCCCCACGGCGAGCGGGGAAACACCTGAGAGGGGAGAGAGATCCTCCATCAGTATTTATGGAGCGGAGGAGGATTCTGCAGCTTAACATCAGCTTATGAATGTTTCTGGAGTCAAGCAGACTCTTATCTAGAACGTATGAGAAGAAACAGTTCACCTGTTGATCAGGTAACAAAAGGAGAAAAGCATTAAAAGATTCATGCTGTTGGTCTCGCTGCATGGGGATTATGTCTGATTGATTTATGAATGTCTGACTAAAAATAATTAACATTTCCACTGAAGCTTTTCAGCCTGCAGCGGCTGCATGAAGAGAGGAATCTGCATCCATTATGGCCTCACACACGAATAAATGCTTCACTGTAATGTGTCGTTTAAGGACAAAAATCCAAAAAATGTGTTTAATTTTTTATCATTATTATTATTGCATTAATAAGCAACACAGACAGAAACTAAGACATACAGCAAAAGAGGTTACATAACATTCAAACAGGGAAAATTAACCATTTGGGGGGAAACCCATAAACAAAACAATCAGAAACCAAACAAAACAAACAAAATAAAACAAAGTAGAGCAAATAAAAAAAGGAGGGAGTTATTTTCTGTGTGTATGAAGTGTGTCGGTGCGTTTGTGAGTGTGTGTTTTATTGATTATCAGAAAAACATTGTCAAAGTCAACTTTTTTTCCTTCCTTCCCTCCTCCTCGATCCTTCTTGTTTTTTTTTTTTGTAAATTATCTTTTTACATCTTTATCAAGTCATATATATATATATATATATATATATATATATATATATATATATATATATATATATATGTATATATATATATATATACACACGCACACGCGTGGGAAGATTGTTGGCACCCTTGCGTTAAGGAAACAAAAACCCACATGGTCACTGAAATATCTTGAAACTGACAAAAGTAATAATAAATAAAATTAACTAAAAATCAGCTAATAAAAATCAGACATTGCTTTTGAATTGTGGTTCCACAGAATTATTTTAAAAAATAACATCATGAAACTGGCCTGGACAAAAATGATGGTACCCCTAACCATACCCTGCATGTACAGCTCTGGAAGTCACCACAAATTTAATTTTTACGATTGCCCTTGAATGCACTGCTTAGTTTTAACCAAACCCATAGTCATATCGTATCAAAGTATTTAGCATAAATATCGAGATATGATTTTTTTTCTAATCTTTCAGAACAGTCCAGTGTTTTGTTCTGATCCATTCTTGGGTGTTTTTAGCTGTGTTTTGGCTCATTATCCTGTTGGAGGACCCATGACCTGTGACTGAGACCAAGCTTTCTGACACTGGGCAGCACATTTCACTCCAGAATGTCTTGATAGTCTTCAGATTTCACTGAACCTGCACAGATTTAAGACACCCTGTGTCAGATGCAGCAAAGCAGCCCCAGAACATAACTGAGCCTCCTCCATGTTTCACAGTAGGTACAGTGTTCTTTTCTTTGTATGCTTCATTTTTGTGTCTGTGAACATAGAGCTGATGTGACTTACCAAAAAGCTCCAGTTTTGTCTCATCTGTCCAAAGGACATTCTCCCAGAATTTTATTTCTAATCTCCTGAGACAGCTCTCTCCTTAGCTTTCTGTGGTCCATGTTCACTGTGGTACACACCATGATACCAAACAGCACAGTGACCACTTTTCAGCCTTTAATCCTTTAACTACTTGCTCAAGTGTATAGACCATACCAGTAACTACTGTAGATATTTTCTTGGTGTGGGACTTAAAGGTTTGAAAAGCTAATTACGTGACAAAAATGTGCAAAAATTTGTGGCAAAATAAAAGGTAGAACTGTTTGTAAATGAAAACAAAATCAAAAGTAACTTAAAACAGATGGGACTGAGTTGGAAAACACACAAAAAATATTTTTAATGAATAACAGATTCTTGTATGTATATAAATCATATCAAAAATGGTTAAGTATTTACAATTATAATGTTTATAGTGTTAGTGTGTAGTGTAGTGTATAATGTTTATAATGTTTAACAGAAGGGTACCAACAGTTTTTGCCACTTGTGTATATTGCCAATCATTTCTGTCTAAATGTAAAGCACTGTGCTACATAAAATAAAGTTGAATTGATTGATAGTTTATGAACACAAACTGAATTTAACTGTTAAATCAGCACATTTAAACCACATGCAGTCGGTTTATCTTCCTGCAGGAGTAACACGGCCTTAACTTCCCGTCAATAATCAATGAGAGGAAAGGAGGGAAGAGGTCGAGGAGAGGAAATATGATCCGACGAACAGTCAACCAGGAAGTCTCCAACTGCTTTTGAATTTGACTCCCAAACAAGACGTATGAATATTTTTTTATTAAGGGTTAAACTCTTTTAGCCGCAGAGTCAATCAGCAGCTTCTGTGGGCGAAGATGGATCATAAATCAATAACAGTGACTCAGTGATTCTTGATCAGCTTTAAATCAGCACGGCCATTTCAGTCCAATAAACTTCAGATGAATTTATGAGCCAGAATAATCACAACACTGTGACAGATTTAGAATATGTAATAGTATTTTACTGTAATATCATACAATGTAAGGCATATTATCATATACAGTTAATTACTGTAAATCAAAATGGGTTGTGGGGAAAACAGAGATTTTTTTAAACTACTTTAAAATCTATTGTAAAACGTCTTTACAGTAAATTACTGGATAAAAGGAAAACTCTATTTGAATGAATACAACAGAATAGCTGTTTATTGTCTTTTTACAAAACCATGAAATTAGGGAGAAAGCATCTTACCACTAATACTGAATAAAAAGAATTTTGGCATGGAATAAATAAAATACAACAGAATAAACCAGAAATTATAAACCTAAAAAAAGCTCTTTCTATATACATATATGTAAAAAAAAAAACCTGACCAACAGCCAGCAAGATTTTTCTAGTATTTTTTTCCACATTTTTTGGTTAAACAAATGTTTGTTTAAATATATATTTTTTAAAATAACTATATATTGCTAATACATGGTAAAATATGTTAAAATAAACTAAAATACAACAAATTCACTGTAATTTAAACTGCATTCAAAGTTGTAAAATTCAATACAGCAATGATACTGTTTTTGAAAAAAAAATACTACTCTGCTGTAGATTAATAAATATATTTATGACCTATATATTTTTATTTACATTTATGTATTAATATATTTTGTTAATATCTATCTTTTGTATATATATTTATAGCTGTAATACCTAACTGCTACTGAATTAATTGATAAATTGAAACAGTAATGATACTCTTTTTAAAAAAAAAAATCCACTCTGCTGTAGATTAATACATGTATTTATTTATCTATATATATCCTACTGTAATTAGATAATTAAGACAGTAATTATCCTGTTTTTCAAAAGACATGAATTCTGGTGTAGGTTAAATACAGTTATGATAAACTTGTATAAAAACACAGTAGTTAACCTGTGACTGAAAATACAGTAACTAAGTTGTAAATTAAATCGAGTGGCTCCTGTAAAGTCATTGACCTGCATATTGTTGCCAGTGAGTTTCTGTAAATTCACAACAATCCTTTTACCGTGTACGTTGTATAATTCAGTCCTGTTTCTGGAACATTTTGTCTTAATAAATGCACGAGCCAGCTCCTGAAAATCTGACAGCAACACGGTGCTATTTATATCGGCACAGAAGTGTCAAAGTTGTTTCTCGTGCTGACGGTGACGGAGGCTTTCATGTATCAGACGGGTTATTTAAAGAGAGAACTTTCATAGTTTCACGTGTTTAAATGTCAGTTTAAGTAAATCTATTACTAATACATAAAACAGAAGCACAGATTAGCTGTGTGTGCTAATAAATATATTAAAGGTTTGAATGAGATGTTGCTTTGCAAACTATGAGACATTTTTTTATATAATGAGCCTGTAATCTTCTTTTTTTTAAATAATTTGTATCATTTTTGGGGGGGTAATTGTATGCCTTTATGAATAGAGAGAGAGAGAAAGTGGAAAGCCTGTTATATAATATTTAATCGATTTTTGAAGTTTATTTTTGTCCTCCAGTTTGGTTTGTTTCGAGGGATATTTTCAGACTTCTTGCGATTGTTGTCGTGCACTTCAGGGATGAAGTCCTGGTGTTTCTGTGGTTTTGTTTCATATATTTTAACCTCCTAAAAGAAGAAGATCAAGATTTCTAACCGTTTAACTCTCATCTCAATTGTTGCCAGAGATCAATATATTTAGGAAAATATAATGTGTTTAAAAAAAACTACACTTTATTGTTTGTTTCTGTTGAACCAAAAGAACTGAAATTTTCTTTTTTGGGGATTTATAGGTCTAAAAAGATAAAAGTTAATATTTTTATTACCACCTCCCTTATTACTTTAATTACATAACCATTTACTGATATGATATATACAGACATAATCTATTATCTGTCAAAATAACAGAGCCAAACGCAATATCGTCTATCTAAAGTTATTTTCGATTTCTAATTAATTTGCAAAAATGTCTCTTTCCTAATTGATTTTGTCCAAAATGTTTGTGCATTTTTATGTCATCACGTAATCAACTGTTCAAACCGTTAAATCCCACACCAAGAAAATATCTGGTTGAGCAGCTATTTGTTTATTTTTTTGTATTTAGAGGTTTATTTTAATGAGGAAGTAAATCAAAGTATTAGTTGTTAGATTTAGCTACAATTCCCTTTCTTATAATCAATTTAAGGTAGATTTTTGGGGTTGAATATATAAGTAAATATATTTTGGCTGGTCATTTGTTTACTATAATTAGATGTTTTGTATATTATTATTATTATTAGTTTTGTCTGCCATGATCTCCATTGTCATTTTGTTTGTTTGCAAAAAAACTAAACCATTGGAAATCACAAAACTTTTGGACATTGGACTTCTTTTGCCTCCGTTAATCACATCCCCATGGTGCATCAGTGATCCTTTCAGTTTGATATTTCGATTTTTCTTTGGGATTTTTAAACAAATGGTCACTACATCTGGTTTTTGGTTTGTTTGTTTGTTTGTTTAAGGAATCAAACTATGATTTGATTTGTTCTGTTTTTCCCAAAAATAAATTCCCCTGAGTTTATAGATAACCTTTGCCAAACAGTTGAGCTGGCAGTTAAAGGGTTAATGTTGGAATATGAAGGAAAGAATCATATCGACCATTAAAAGTGATGATATATTTGATGAAAGAACATTTTAACCACAGAGACATAAAAACTCTTCTTTGATAACACTGAGGAAAAATTAAAGGATAAGTTTGGTTCCTGCAGCTTTCACATTGTTTATAGAATGAAGTAGAACAATATACTCACCCAGAAGGCTTTCCTGATCCAAACAGTGCTTCAGGAGATATTTAGATCCAAAATCGAGCAGAGGACATCCGTATAATGGTAGCACATAGGGCATACAGCGCCGCCGCTAAAACTGCATTAATCGTCCAAAAACTCATTAGTTTCACCAATATTTCATCATGGTCCACTCACGCTACTCCTCCATTACAGTCTGTGTCGCCCCAGACATGTTTTTGTGACTGTGCTGACCTCTGAACTGAAGACTTTCTTTAAGGCTACCGCGCATGTGTAGTACTGCTCATTGTTTCAGGGGCGACCGGCAGCTACTCAACGACTTTCTTCTTCCAGTTTTGTGCAAAATGGACGAATATCTATCGGATGAAGATGTTGTGGAGGAGAACTTTGAATATGATGGGTGTCCTTACAGTTTCGAGCCAGAGTTTACAGATGAGGAGCTCATCCAAAGGAGGAAGCCGTACCGTACATGCGCGGCAGCCACGAAGAAAGTTTTCAGTTCAGAGGTCGGCACAGTCACAAAAACATGTCTGGAGCAACACCGGACTGTCGTGGAGGAGTAGCACGAGCGGACCATGATGAAATATTGGCGAAACTAATGACTTTTTGGACGATTAATGCAGTTTTAGGAGCGGTGCTATACATGCCCCGTGTGCTACCATTATACAGATGTCTGCTGCTCGATTTTGGATCTAAATATCTCCTGAAGCACTGTTTGGATCAGGAAAGCCTTCTGGGTGAGTATATTGTTCTACTTCATTCTATAAACAATGTGAAAGCTGCAGGAACCAAACTTATCCTTTAAGACAATTACACTGGAACTGATTTTTGTAAATATCTAAAGCTACATGCAGTAAAAAACAAACAGTAAACCACTGTAAACAACAATGTTTTGTGGGAAAACATACAGATTTATAAAAACTAAACAGCATTCAACCATAAAATCAGTTACAGGCTGTAAAATGTCTGCATTGTAAGTTACTGAAAAGGGCAGCAGGAGTTATTTCATTAAATGTTTCACACTTTTGAGTGAAAGAAATACTTGATTAAATGTGTTTGATGTATTTTCTTTGTTTTAACAAAATATCTACAAACTGATACAAACTAAAATACAGGGACGTCAGTTTATTTTAAAGGCATAGAATAAAATAAAGGATGATATTTGGAATGAAATAAAGTATTTCTGCTGTAATCATGTTACAGTAACTTGAATAAATATTCAGTAGTTATCCTACGGTTGAAATACAGTAATTATGTTGCAAATTAAAATAAATTAATGCTACTGTAAAGACATTTACAGTAACTTACTGGAATCTTGTTGCCAGTAAGTTACTGTAAAATTTTTCAAAAAGATGTTTTTAATAGTGAAAATGTTTTTTCTGAATTAAAGATTCTTGCACTGGCGTGAAGCCTGACCCCTTCCCTAACAGGATGACCCCACAGTCTGACCTCCATGTGCAGCAGAGCTGTCGTGGTTGCCTCCACATTCGTCTCCGCCGCCGCCACCGCCGCTGCCGCCGCTGCCGCCGGCCTGAGTGACTTTGATTATCTGCATCCGGATCAGCTCGATCTTGGAGCGGCTATCCTGCAGCATCTGCTGAGCCGTGGACAACATCTGATCCTGATAACGACATTAAATCAAGACACCGTGAGCTGCTGTCATCGCCAAAGGCACGAACAACACAAACACTCAGGGTTTAATACGGCTGGGAAACACGGACCAAAGCATTTTTCAGTCTTTCAGCACCTTACACCTGTGCTTTAATATGAGTTTATGAATTTAATATCAGAGCTTCACCATCCAAAATGATTAAAACAGAGGCTTTGAGAAAAAACAAATAAATTCTTATTTATTGATGTACTGATGTTAGCTAAGGGCAAAAAAACATCCAGCAGCAGAGGCAACATTTTCTTCTTTGGATTTGTAAAGCCCTAGTCAATAAGATTCCGGCTTTCTGCGCTCTAGTGGCCTCTGTGGACGTTGAGTGTAACTGCAATGACGTGAAACAGAGTGCTGCACACCAACCTGCATTTGCTGACATACAGAGGGAGGAGAAGCCGACAGGACGTCCAGAGAGACAAATAAACCATGTGGACTGATAAGGTTCAGTCTGATCATGTTTCTTTTCAAGCCTGAACTGTCAGCTGTGAGCTCAGCATTAGCATGTGTGTTCAGTAACTTTGACCGTAGCTCATAGGCTACACCGAATAAATTACACCCGGCGTTTATTTGGGACCCAGCGATTAATTGGAATCTGAAATACATTTAAAAAGTTGTAGGCTAAAATATGATCATAATACTGTAAATAAACAACAGTAAATATTTAGCTTTAGATAATGCTGTAATTATGCAGCAAATTAAAAATCAGTGATGCTTCTGCAAAGACATTTACAGTAATTAACTGGCATCTTGTTGCCAATAAGTTACTGTCAATTTTACAACAACCCTTTCACAGTGCAGGCACATACATGAATTGGACCTACACTGTAAAAAGCACTGTAACTGACTTTTGTAAATGTAACTGTATTTTACCGTAATATCTAGAGTTACCTACTGTTAAAATCTATGCTGTAAGGCAAAAGGTTGTGTGAAAACATTTTTGATTTTTGCAAAATTAATATCATTTTATCATTAGATCAAAGTTTCCTGCTGTAAAATGTCTACAAAACTACTGAGAAGGGTGATGGATCAAGAGAAAATTTCATTTTGACCATGAAATCTGACCAATAGCAGGAAAAAAAACAGCTTGTGGGTTACACCGAATAAATTACACCCAGCGTTTATTTGGGACCCAGCGATTGATTGGAACCCGGCTTTCATTTGGTATTTTAGGGTGCAGCAAGTTCACTGTAATTTAAAATACATTTAATAAGTTGCAGACTAAAATATGATCATAATACTGTAAAAACAAAAACAGTAAACATGCTGCTTTTGATAATGCAGTAATTATGTGGTACATTGAATGACAGTGATACCTTGAATTAGAAAAACAGTAGTAAAACTATTATAGAAAATACAGATTAGTGCTATAAGCTAAAATAGAGTTAAGCTATGTATGTAATTTACTGGCATCCAGTAAGTTACTGTAAATTTTCCAACAGCCTGTTTACAGTGTTGTTTTTGGCCGGGCAGTTTCATTTCTCCAAACAAACATCTGCACCCACCCGAGAGCAGCTCCACAGCCCACCAGCTGAGGACCCCTGGTGTAAACAACAGTGTCATCCTCAGGACTGGACCGTGCAGCCCAGTCCAGCAGCAACAGTGCCGCGCGCACGAACGCCTCCAGGACAGCGCGTCCACGATGACTCCGCACTTGACTCACCTCGGGCTGGTGCTGCTCCTCGCTGAATCGGGACTATTCTGTCATCCTCTGGAGGTGGAGGTGGAGGGGGGGAGCTTCTCCACCTTCACTATCCTTGAAACGGGCTCGCTGGATGTGGTGGTGCGTTCACGGTCACGCTGCTGCAGCTACATGTCCACAGTCTGCAGCCTCCCCTACCCTCTGCATCCTCCTCCTGCTCCTCCTCCCCCTCCTCCTCTTCCTCGCCTTGTTTGTGTCTCTTTAGGTGTTTTTCTCCTCCGCAGAGTTCCTCTCCGGTGCCTGCTCCTCCTCTGCTGCTGCTTCAGTCCTCTGGGCTCCGCATTGGCCGACGCATGACCACATGTGCGCGTGTCACCGTCCAAAAGGCGAACACATGCTGCTGAGGAGGAGGATGATGAAGATGAAGATGATGAAGATGCTCTCTTTGGGACAACCCAGAGGCGAGCCCGCAGCATTCATTCACTGGACCTGCCCCATAGGGATGTCCTGATACAGAGATTTTTTTATAATTAACTTTTTATTGCCTTTTGAACATCGAAACAGTAAAACAAAAAAACACACTGTAACCGATTTTTATAAACTTTACAGCATCATACTGTAATATCTGCAGCTACTGTAAATGCAGTAAATTACTGTAAATGTTAAAACATTGTAGAAAAACATTCAGATTTTTGTAAAATTTACATACCTTGAATAAAAACACATCAGCGAAACTATAATAAAAATACAATAATCATGTTGTTAATTAAAATGGAGTAATGCTGCTGTAAAGACATTTACAGTAACTTATTGGCATCTTGTTGCCAGTAAGTTACTGTAACATTTACAACAACCCTTTTCACAGTATGGTTGTGGTAATTTTTACAGTAATTATGGCAACAAGATGCCAGTAAATCACTGTAAATGTCTTTACAGCAGCATAACTCTATTTAAATTAACAGGAATACTATTGTTTTTCTGTAACTGTTTAACTTCTGTATTTTCATTCAAGGTAGCATTACAGTCTTTCAATTTACAGCATTATTAATGTTTTATCACAAGCAGCATCCTTGCTGTTTTTCCATCTGGACCATTATTCCACAACTTTTTTAATGCATTTTAAATTACAGTGAACTTGCTTTGTTTAAATGCATTTAAAATATCTTTAACTAATTTAAGGACTAGTTATTAGGAAGATATAACTTTGTAAATAAAATAACTAAATCAATAAATACATCATTTTTTATCCATTGAAATACATTTACTCAAACAATGGTTTCACCCAAATGTGTGAAACATTACCAAAAAAAAATCAAACTTAGCTTCTGCTGGTCAGTTTTCCTGGGAAAAAATGTTTTTCCCCTGATCATTGCCATTTTCAGTATTTACTGTGTGGACACTTTACTGTAAATAACTGTAGATTTTACTGTAAATGATGTCAATTGTACAAAAATCTCATTCTTTCCACAATATGTTGCAATTTACTGTATAGCTGTTTACAGTAGGTAGCTGTAGATATTACAGTAAGATGCTGTAAAGTTTACAAAAATTAGTTACAGTGTAGGAACCAGTCCTTACAACTACAACAGCTACAAAGAAAAGAAGAAAATGAAATACCACTAGAAAAGCTCTCGGAGAGCACAGACCTCCGCCAGCACCACAGTCCTCCCCATATTTTGATTTTCACCATAAATATTAGTCCTCCCTTTATTTCATCTAAATATTTAGATTCCTTGACCATGAAAACATACCATTAGCAACTGGATTCATAATGATATCTATTTTAGTTCAGTAGTTATTCACAGAAATCACATTTTTTGCCATGGCGGATCCTTGATAACTTTTATTTATAAAGCACCTTTTAAAACAGAAGTTTACAAACTGCTTTAACAGACAAAACAAAGGCAGAAAAAGGCAAAATAAACAACAAAACAATATTGTAAATTTGACAGATTTTACTGTACTTCTTTTTTTTCTTTTTTTTTTTTACCAATTTTACAGCCGATAGCCGATATGCAAATATGTTTTAGATTCATTATCACCAATACTGGTATTTCAGGTCAAGAGCACAAGCTTGGTGCCTAACAAAACAGACTTGTTTCTTTTAGTGTTACAGCATATTATCACATAAACAGATGGAAAACAAGAAAAACAGATTTTAATTCTTGAAAAAAATGAAACCCTGATATTTAAATGTACCCATGCAGTGAGGAGAAGGTGCATCAATTTTAAACATTTGTATAATTTGCTGATTTTCCAGCCAATAAATGGTCGACATGTGTGGAAATATTGTGACTGTTTTTTTCATTTACACTATTGTATAACTTTTTAATACATTTTAAACTACAGTGACCTTGCTGTATTTTAGTTTATATTACTAAATCTTTAACTTTTTAATGATCATTTATTTGCAATATATATTTTTGATAAATATCACATACTTCAATGTGTATCCAATAAAATAAATTTACTCAAACATTAGTTTCGCTAAAAAAAAAAGGGAAATATTTATTCAAAGACATTTTGTCTGCTTGGGTTCAGTTATTCTAACATTATATTTCTTTTTGATCCATCGCCCTTAGAAATGTTTCAGCAGGTAACTGTAGATTTTACTGTAAAATGTTGTTAGTTTTAAAAAAAACAGTTTGTTTTCCAACAGTGTTTGGCCATTTACAGTAATTTACTGTATGGATTTGTTTACGGTAGGTATCTGTAGATATAATGGTGAAACACCGTTAAGATTACAAAATCTGTTACAGTGATGTTAAAAAGTATGAATGTTGACACTTGTGAGATATTACATGTAAACACAGACTAAATGCCAAAATTATCCTTTTAATAGAAATGTTAGATTTTTAAACCCCAATATGATACTGATGATATTCCATTTTATTGATATCTGGAAAATTTAAAGGATGTAAGGGAAAATAGTGAAGAATAGAGCTTCTTTGCACTTAACATTGTCATCAAACTTTTTTTTTTCCAAAAAGATATTTTGCAGTGGCTACCGAGAGTCACAGCAAATACAAAATAAAACACACTGCTCAGTTGAGAGATGCAAATATTACCAATTAGATCAACAGATGGCAGGGTTTTAACTTTTATTTATTAATTAGTTATATATGTATTGTTTTGTACGGAAGCCCTAAAAGGCCATGGTTTTTTCACGTTTTTTTAGCACCGTTTTCTCGTGATAACGACTTAATTTCAGTCGTTTTCCCGAGATCTCGAGTTATTTATGTCGTTATCTCGGGATAACGAAGCTTGTTTTCTTGAGATCTCGACAGAAATAAGTCGTTATCACGGGATAACGACAAAAATAAGTCGAGATCTCGAGAAAACAAGCTTCGTTATCCTGAGATAACGACATAAATAACTCGAGATCTCGGGAAAACGACTGAAATTAAGTCGTTATCACTAGGGATGGGTACCGAATTAGGTACTTTAAGAGGTACCAACTGAATTCTGTAGGTACTACCGAGTATCGATAAATAAAATCAAAAGGTACCATGTTTAGGTACCTAAACGCATCCTTGTGACTGTGAGGGAGTGGAAGAAGCAGGCATACTATTGGGTAGAGTAGGTGAATTTTCATACCGGACTTGAACACAGCACAGCAATAGCGTAATGACGTCAGCAGCCACGGGCTCAGTCAACAAAGCAAGCATGGCTGAGAGAATTGAAAAAATTGAAAACACACTGAAAAAATTTGAGATCGTAAAACACAAGCAAAAGTACCTCATTTATTATTATTCTTTTGTCTGTTTTTTCAAATGAAGTTCCACATGATGATGGCATATTGTGTAGTTGTTTTTAAATATTGTAAAATGTTCAATAAAATGTCTTGGAAAAACGTATCTCTGCAATTTAGATAATATTCAGGGCACTGACAACATTTATTATTAAAACAATATAATCTTCAACACTGATGGGGTCTATGACTTCTGTGTATTCTTGTAATATCAACATTTTTCTTTGGTCCTTGTTTCAAACTATTTAAACTCTGATGTTGGCACATCCCTAGCACTTACATGGCAGCTTGTTGCTACTCAATTCTTTGTCGTTTATCGACGTGATGAAGTGTTTAAATGTCAGTTTATGTTAAATTAATGTAAGGACGGAGTTAAATCGGACTTTTGTTGTGTGTTGTTGTTGTAATTAGACAATTAGACGTCCGCTAGCTTGATTGTTGACCTCGGTAAAAGGCGGAAAACCGCGTCCCTCGGTGAAAAACGAGGCCTGTTCGGGATTTTTGTGTCTTTTTCGGACAATCGTGTCGATCGGATCAAACTGTGAACGATCGGCTGATGAGCACTGACCACAGGGAGAAGCTCGTGCGTCCTGACATTCAGCATCTTTTTCAAGTGCGCAAGTGCGAGTCGGTCCGAGCAGGTTTGGCCAGGCCACCGAAAACGCATCACTGAGAAGATACTCGATAAAAAATCACGTCTGGTGAAAAACAAAGCGACGATTCGCAGTTTGGTTCGTGTTTGGAGGGTTTGGGTTGGAAACAGAGGACGGAATCGTCGCCCGGGACTCGGGCTGTGAGACCTATTTTGAGAGGCGGAGCTCGCGCGCCTTCATTCGCCGAGGCGCGTTCGGAATGAAAGGAGCGCGTGAGCAGCGCTCGCTGTGAGTGATGGGGTGTTCGGCTCTTTTTAGTGAACCGGATCATTTGGCTCGAATAGCTCATGATGAACCAAAACTTTAAGGTTTCAAACGATTCTTAATTGGACTTCCTCCTCTCATCTTTGTTATAGTTTGAAAATAGATTTTTTTATATGGCTAAAAATAACCTGTATAAATGTAAACATCTACAGATGTATATGTATGTCAGGGATAAAAAAATATTGAACAAACTTTAATGTATTTTTTGTAATTTGCAGGATAGATGAAGGTAGATTTTGTGATTTGTGACTTTTAACTATTTAAAATAACTGTAATTCTAATGTTTAGAATTGAAGTAGTGAGATGCATTCATTGATATCTTGTGTTGATGTTAGGGATTCACAATACTTTTTATACAATATTGCTGTTGGGAGATAATTGCTTCAAAAGCTAAATATCCATAATGGCAAATATAACAACTGCTGCCATTATTTTAACCTTAGATATTATCCCGAAATAGGACTGATTTGCTGTAAGCAGGTATGTAAATCAGTGTTATAACTTTTAAAATGGCAAATGAAGCTTGGTTTTACTGGTACAGTCAAATATGTTTTTACATAAGATGTAGGTGTGATCGAAAACAACTGCTTCCAGTCATTTCCATACACTGATATTAGTACTAGCAAAAATATGTTTTGAAATATTGGTGAATCAGACATTGCCAAAATCAAATATCATACATCCTCAGTTCATATATCTACAATAATTTGAATTGGAAATGCACAGCATTATCAAATTTATATCTATATCTATTGATAATAGCTTAAAAATTAAAATATCAGAATCTGCAGATAAGAAAAATTCGGCCTAAATTTAAAGCTGATATAGTGAATTTTGCATAGAATTCTCTTGTTTGTTTCCTTTCTCTTTTTCTGTGAAACACCATTTATCCTTGAACTCCATGCACTTCAAATGAAATTTTCTTGATTCACACTGACAGACTGTTTGTACATTTTTTTCTCTTTTCTCCATTTACCAACTTCTCCTGCAGCTGTTAATGCAAATTTGTTTTCTAGTTTTAACTACTTGGCAATAAAGACAATTTCTGATTCTTAATCACTCTATATTTTGGCTCTGTTAGGTTTCTAGTTTTCTTAAGATTAATGTGTTAATCATTGTTCATTTCAATCTCGCATGCTGCTGCATTTATTGTACATTCTATAATTCACTTCTCTTTTTGCAGTTTTGCTGTTGTGTCTTCAAATTGACTTAAGTACACAAAAGTTTTTCCATCCTTGGGAAAGCAAACATAATCTCTGAGGTCTAAGAATGTTCGAAAAACAAGCAGTTTAACACACAAGTATTATAAGATATATTGGTAGTACATTTAGTAGTTATTATTAGTTTTTATAAGATAAAAGTGTGCAATAGTGTGTACATATACATACATCAAATTCTAAGATAAGATATACCTTTCTTAGTCCCACAGGGGGAAATTCCAGATTTACAGCAGCAGCAGGATACAAGAGAAATATCAGAAAGAGATTTACAAATGAAACGATAAGTAATTGGAATGAAAATAGAAAATAGCATAATACAACTAAATAAAAACAAATGAAGAGCATGGGCCTTTCAGCAGTATCAACTTCCCTATGAAGGAAAGTAAATAAAAATTAAGTGGAAATAAGACTGATTGAGATGGAGGTATACACCGTATTAACTATTAACAATAACAACAATTCTCAAAAAACAAAATAAACAAGCAAAACAAACAATTTTCTATATATAATTCCCTTTTTGTGTGACTAATTCATAATAACTAATGATTTTCTTAAACATAATAGTCGAAAAAGACATAAGATCAATCTGAAAAGAACAATTCGATTCATCAACCTAAAAGATCCGGTTCCCGGAGCAGAGTCGGCCCGAATGAACAGATCACTTCTAGCCGCGGATCGCCCGCTCCGTCGGCAGCTACATTGTGTGGAGAGCAGCACGTTGTTGGCTTCTGCACGCTGAACTTTACGCCGAATTAACGTTCTCCTGCTCAGGGAGAAACCAGATTCAAAGCTACCAGCTATTTTCTCAGACGTCTGTGAGTTACCCCTGCTTGCGAAAACATGTCGGCCTCGGCGGCAAAAGTGAGTAAAAAGGAGCTGAACTCAAACCATGACGGAGCGGACGAAACCTCCGGTAAGGGGAATGGCGGCCTCCTGTTCACCGCCATTTTCACTTTCTTCTCTAACATTAATTTGCATTGCCACAGGGTGCGATACTGTAATTATACTAACACGTATGTTATCAGTGTAGCTCAGCTTCTCCCCGTGTTGCCCCTGGGTGGTTGTAATTGTCCCTGCGTGTGCTCACCAGTCGAAAACATCCGTTAGCCCGTTTGTTAGCATGCCGCTGTTGTTCAGCACAAGAGGCCATGTTAGCGCGCTAGCTTAGCCCCGTTAGCATCATCAGCGTGGCCAGTGATGTCGACGACTCTTCACTGAGAGGTCGTGTGCAACACTGTGGGGCAATTGTCCCGTGTGCTACTGATAAAGTACTCTAATCATGCCTATCGGTGCCTGAAGTGTACCAAATGTGCCGAAACACAGTGAAAGTCGGCTGTTTAATTGAAGCGTTAGCCGTTAGCATGCTGCTGCTGTTGTTGTTGTAGTATTACCTAACGTTAGCTGACGACGTTTTGTTGTTGTTTCTGGATAAATCACGTTAAAGTCCTCCTGCTCCGACATCAGTGCAGCCACTGTTTCACCGTGGCAGACCATCAGCAGCAGCAGGGGGGACAGTGTGAGGGTCCGGGGTCTCCACTGTCCCGGGTCGGGCTCTCGGTCTCTGCTGTCCCACATTTAAACCACGCGGCCTGTCGGGAACAGCCGGCAGGAAACAGCCCGAAGCCCCGGGAGCTGCAGCCATTGGCCGCTGCTTTCACCCCGACCCGGGACTGTCCCGGGTCCGATAACCGGGAAAACTGCAGCACCTAAAACCCCCAAACGGAGCACGGAGGGATTTTAGCGCCGAAAAACCAAAACAAAGCATCTGAGAAGTAACTTAGAGTTAAAGGTAGGGATGTGCAATTCAGCTGATACAGACAGATTCACCTCGTCTGTTGTCCGGTATCAAAACAAGGGGTATCGTAACCCTTCTTTGCATACATTATTTTAATATTTCCACTATTCTTGCAAAGGACTTCGTGCTGTAGACTCAACAAGTGTGTAATACACCTATGCGCCTATAAGATGTAAACCCATAGCCTAATACCTAGGGGTGTCCCGATACAACTATTTCACCTCCGATACGATACCGATATTGCAGCCTTGAATATTGGCCGATACCGATATCAATCCGATACGATATCAGCAGGAATCAGACAGACTTTTATTACCTATTTTGTAGTGTGGACTGTAAGAAAAGTCTTGATCAGGTCAGATTATTCAAACAGAGAACAGTAGGCAGCAATAGTAGGTATGAGAAAAACTGACCCATTTGTTATTAACCAATAGTTTCAATAAATTTTAACCTTAAACATAAGAATGTACTACAATCGGAGTGCTGATATTGGAGATTTAGGATGCAGGCCGATATAATCCGATATTTGTTTTTTTTTTACCGATATCAATATCTGATCAGACATCCCTACTAATACCTTTATAAATTTTAGCCTGAATTGTGATTCCCACTTGAATAATGATACTAGTTTTTGTCTGTTTTACTGCTCAGATGTGGCTGATAGACCTATTAAAATATTGGTATCTGTTGATATCACAATGATGATGATATGCATCCCTATCAAGTAGGGATGTAACGGTTACCGGTAAAATGGTAAACCGCGATGAAATTTCCCACGGTAATTATTACCATGTCCTGTTAAAATGACCTCACGGTGATGCTGCTCTTTACCTGGAAAAGCCTGAACTGTGTGTGTCTGCTCCTTGGTGAAGCAGCCGTCTCTCACAGACACATGAGCAGTTTGCATTGTTTGGCCTCTGAAAGTCCAGCACCTGGAGCCTCGCTCAGACTCTTACAAGTTTTCACACCCCCCAACTAAAATGTGGGAGTGTTGTAAAACACTTCAATTTTTTTTGGCCATCTCAAAACTTTGAACATGTTCATTTACAATTGTTTATAAAGAGAAACCTGTTTAAAGTACAAAACCTTTTTTCTCTTCTTGTAATTACACACAGTTTAGGCATTTATAACATAATAATGACAAATACTTGCCAGAACTTTTTTTTCTAATGTAAAAAGTTTTAAAAATTTAGTTATAGGACATTTCCTGACAGTTATTGACAAAAAAGACAAAAGAACTGTTAAAATTAGAATATTAAAGGGGTTAAATGATTTCAAGACTGTGTTAAAGTACTTTTTGAACATTTTGAGCACACTGCAACAATATCATGATAATAATGATAACGTGATAATTTTGGTCACAATAACCGTGGTATGAATTTTTCATACCGTTACATCCCTACTATCAAGATGTAGTTCTGCACTCAGAGTGTAATTTAGTTTAAAGCCATTGCATTAAAACTGTTTGAAATATTCAGCCTAGAAGTAGAAATTTTTTTGCCATTGTTAATCACAAAAACAAAAAATCATCCATCTTTTGATACTCGGTAATTCTGTGTAAGTTCTGGAAATGTCAACAAAAGTATTAAAGTTGTGTGTTTATTTATTAAAAAATCTCTTAGATCAAATTAACTTTCAAAGTACAGCACAGAAAACCCACAAACAGGATGAAGAGAGTTTAAGACTGAAAAATCAAAACAAACCATCTGAGAAGTAACTTAGAGTTACAGGTACGGTTGTGAAATTCAGCTGATACAGTTTTACCTCGTCTGTTGTCAGGTATCAACACGGGGGTATCGTAACTCAGTGACGCACATTTTTTTAATATTTCTGTTTTTCTTACAAAGGGCTTTGTGCTGTAGACTCAAGTTTTTAATAAACCTATAAGATGTAGACCCTTTATGAATTTTAGCCTAAACTGTGATGTATTTGTGAGCCAATGTTTATGTTTGTGTTTTGTAATAAATGTCAAAAATCTTACACATTTGTGATAAAAATGTAGGGATGCCCAATATTGGACTTTTGCTGATTTCAGATATATTATGTCAAGAGCATAAATGATTTATTCTGCAGAAATTGAGTTGTTGCATTCGCTGTAACAGTCTGTATGAGTGAGATACAAATGTAAAGCAAGAAAGCAACGGCTCTCCTCTGAAAAATGAAACTAGTTTTTGTCGCTATTACTGCTCAGATGTGGCTGATAGAACTGTTAAAATTTTAGTATCTGTCAAATCACGATGATGTCATACATCCCATATTAAAATATGTAGTTCTGTACTCAGATTGCAATTGAGGTTAAAGCCATGGCCTCATAACAAATTGAAATATTCAGGTAGGAAGCTGAAATTTGTCTGCCATTAACAATCACAAAAAAAAAACAATAAATAGCCAACTTTTGATACTCGGTATTTCCATGTAGGTGTCGTTAATGTCAGCACTAGTATTAAAATTGTATTTTTATTTACAAAGAATTCTCTCAGGTCAAATAAACTTTCAAAGTACATGTGTGAAAACCCTCAAGCTGAGCATGAAGAGAGTTTAGCGCCGAAAAATCAAAACAAACCATCTGAGAAGTAACTTAGAGTTAAAAGTAGGGATGTACAGTTTAACTATTACAGACAGATTCACCTCATCTATTGTTCAGGTATAAATAAGCGGGATGAACTATGTTGTCTTTAATGATATTTGTCAAGAGCATACATTCTTTATGTTGCAGAAATTGACTTGTTGCATTCACTATAACAGTCCAAGGAAGAAACCTATAATCAAAAAACAAAAGTTCCCTCCTGAAAAATTGAACTCTGCATTTTTAAAAGTACCCACACAGAGATAAAAGGTTAATAAATATGGTGCTTTTGTGTATTTTGCAGATATGACTGATATGCAGATATGCATGCTTACAGTAAATTAGGTTAAAGTTTTGATATTATAACAGGTGGAAATATTCAGGCTGTAAGCAGAAATTTGTCTGCCTTTACTGATGAAAAAAAAAAAGAACCTACATATGATTTTCAGGACTTCCGTTTTTCTTGCTCCTATGTCAGTGTTGCCTTAAAATTGTTTTTTTTTATTAATATAAAATCACTGCATGGGTACATTTAACTAAAGAGTTTTTCTTGTTTACATCTGTTCCTCACAAATAACAGACTGTCACTTTGAAATCAACAAATCATTTTCATAAAGACATGCTGATGGTAAAAAATAGACTAGCAGCAAAAATCCAATATTATACGTACCTTATAGTCAGACTGTGTGTAGAAATTTCCGGCATTACTGATGACAAATAAGAGAAATGATCCAACATTTAATTTTAAGTATTTCCATTTTAGTTTCCTTTATGTCAGCGTTGGCATTAAAATTGTTAATAAATATTAGTTAATAATAATGGAGAATTATTAGTGTGCTATTTTATAGGGATTTTTAGCACATTTAATTTGTGATAGGGATGCACATGTCATATTTCTTCAGATACCCGATATATAAAACAACAACATTTAACTCTTGATTTTTAAATGCCGTTGTGCAACGATAAGGAGAGGCATTACTGTACATTCCCATAATAGGCTGTTTTTAAATATATGCCAATGTTGGTCTGTTAATATTGTGCATCCCTAATATATGTAATCACTTTTACATCATCTGATACTTATAAGTCTTTGAGCCAATATGTGCTGATACATTTATCATACTGATTATTTTGGGCTTCCTTAATTAAGATCTTTGCTCATATCAATGTTGATATTTCTGGAAAAATTACTCACTTTTGCACATTTGTTGTTGCAAAGAGTATCCTGCACTGAAAGTGTTTTTCTTTTGTCCCATTGCCATTTTTCTGACTGTCTGTCTTCATTTTAACTATTTCTGTCAGCAGATAATATTTTTAAAAGTGGATTATTGGTTTTGCCAGATACTCATTTATACCCTACCTTAATGATTTCCCTTATCTTTAATGGATGTTCACTTTTATAACTAAAAATGTGATTTATTTTAGGAATAAATGTTTTCTTCCTGTACCTCTGTTTCTGACAAACTATAATGATATCGTGACAGTGAGACTGGAAATATTGGGTATCATCAGCAAAAATTCAATTTTACGCATCTCTAGAATTTTTATTTTGTCGTATGAGGTTTAAGTGCCACATGGTGGGTAAATAATTGTACTTAAACATTAATTTCTTAATAAATAAATGAGAAAATACTTTCTTGCCACTTGTTATCCAAGACATGCAACTAAACACCAAATTACCTTCATTAAATGTATAATGTATAATAACATTATTAAATGTATAATAACAAATGCATTCTTTTAAGATATTAATTTGGTTGGTAAAAATATGCCAGGCTAGTGATGTAACTCTTTATGTATTTTAACAGTGTCCTTACCACCTTGGCTGATGAGGCAGAAAGTTTTTTTATCCTGCGTACAGCCCTAAAACAAAGATGTTGGAAGTATAGTTACAGATGTTAAAACTTTATTTGTAAAACGATATTTTTAACTGTTCAAAACTAATGTTTATCTGTCTTTGAGAGCTACAGCATCCTGACGAGCAAGCCACAAACAGACCAAAATAAAAATAACCCTTTTTATTCAGATAAACCACATTACTAAAATCTGGGCAGAGATGTTTGAGACAATCTTGAAAGAAGTTGTTGAAATAAAACAAACACGTGGAGCTGATAAATCAGGTACACAGTGTCTAAAAATGTTTTGTCTACAAACACCAAATTTTAATTTCATGAGTGATTCACTTTGGTAAATAAGGCTGAAACATCTGCATTAAGCTGTTTTCTGTTGATGCTGAGACTTTGCTCATATTAATTCTGCTTTCTGTTAAACGTGTTTTCCCATCAGACTTTAATAGTTTATATGTGTAGTTTATAAATTAACATAGTTTTATTTGTCTTAATTTCTTTAGATTAATACCAGGTTTCCTCTGTCTGAATGAAGCTGCAGATGTCTGTTACAAACTTGTTTTTATGACTAACATGATCATTCAAACTTTCTTTTGCAGAGAAAGAGCAGCAAGAAGCTATTGAACACATTGACGAAGTTCAAAACGAAATTGACAGGTAATTCAAAAAGGTCTTTTGTAAATAAATGTCAAACTTTTTATGTCAAGGCCAATTTTTCTCTCCCTAAGAAAACGAAGGAGTTTGTTCTGCACGTCTGTTAAAGGAAGAGGAACTAAATCAGATGTTGTAATCTGTGGTTGAAGAAGAAAAAAAGCATTTCCAAAAATGTTGGTTAAATTATTGTTGAAAATGTGGGAACCTGCCCTGTTGTGCTGTGTTAATGAATGATTATAAACGTTTCCTGATTCCGGATTCTGATCACCATCACAATAAAATTACTTCTTCCTTTTGCTATGACCTACATTATCTAAAAACTTTACATCCTTGGAGTTTAAAATTAAATTTATGCTCTTTTCAGAAACTGTTTGGCCTACATGTGCTTAGAAATTCTAGTTTTTATGCTAACAAAGCTGAAACAAGAGCAATAAGGTTATTAAGTTCTGTTTTTTAATGTCTTTTTTTTGTCTTTAGGTTGAACGAGCAAGCCAGTGAAGAGATCCTGAAAGTAGAACAGAAATACAACAAACTCCGTCAGCCATTCTTTCAGAAGAGGTCAGAACTGATCGCCAAAATCCCAAACTTCTGGGTCACCACGTTTGTCAACCATCCACAGGGTAAGCTGCACATTTGAGAGGAGTGTGCTTTTATTATTGTTATTATTGTTATTAAAGTAAGTTTGACCCCTAATGTCCAGTTCATGGTTTAAGGGAAAGGACAAACAAGTTTTTTTTGTGTTTATTGTTTGTAATTTATTGCCTCGACCATTTTTTAAAATCTTTTTATTGGGGAAAAGAATAAGCAAAAAAAGAATACATCACATAACAGCAAACATCCCCGCCTTTTCCTTTTTATTTTAAAAAACAAATGACACAAATAACATGGTCTCTTTGCAAAGCGCCAGTTTTAAAAAATTAATAACAAATAAAGTGAACAATGAATCTTTATACATGAGCAACCCACTAAACAAAACATACTAATAAAGGACAAGTTAAATAAAACAGTGTATAGCGTTACAAATGGTAAATTAAAGAACATTGAAAAACAATAAAAAGGATTGAAAATAAATTGTCCGTACCAAGCTAAGCAAAAGAAATTAATTATAAGAATTTAAAAAAATAACTAAATGGATGAAGTGAGTGTAGGAAAAATGAAATGAAAATAAAATAATTAAATACATAAAGATAATTATAATAAAATATATATATATATAAAGGGGGGAAGGTCACACTACAGAGATGGTTGGTAGTTAAAATATCTAATGAAAGAGCTAAATTTTCTGTAGAATTATTAGAACAGCCCTTAACAGTTAGGCTAATCTATTCTAGTTTAAGAGGCTATCACACCTTTTAGCCATGTAGATGTAGATGTGGGCTTAGGAAATTATTAAAGAAGTAAAATGCAGCATCAAAAGAGGTAAATCCTGGTATTTCTAACTGCAAAGAGGTAATTTTGGCTTTTTCAAATTGAACTCCAGATACAGTAATATAGAGATTCATCTTGATCTCAACACGCCAAACCTTTTCCAGAATTATTGCCTTAATTTTTCTTAAAATTTTCTTAAAATTTTCTTTATCATGGCGTGTGCTGCTGACCTCTTGGCCGGGTCGCCCCTGTGAGTTAGATCCTAAATTTCAATGGCACTTCTCTGATTAAATAGAAATAAATAAACTCCTGTGCAAAGTCTGACACGCAGGCACAAGTATTTGGCATTTCGGCTGCGCGGTGTCAATTCACATTGACTGCACAGGTTTCAACCCTAAAACAAAAAGATAAAAACAGAATAAAATGCCCTTTATTGTCATTATATAAAAATGTACAGTGAGGTTGGAGAGCTTCTTCTTTTCCTGTGCAAACAGATAGTTAAGTAAAAACAGAAGCACAGTATAAAATAGTAATAAAGTACAAAATATATAAAAGATAAAATCCTACAGGACAGTGCAATTGAAAATCTGTATACAAGTGTAAGATAAGAAAAAAGGAACAATGTTATGTGAATGTTTTTACCAGTTCCATTTTTAAGACTTATTTGTTCCTTACATGAAAGCTGACAAAATCCATACACATGTGCACATCACACCCTCAAACAAACACATTCATGATGGGAAAGGAGCAGCAAGAAGAGACATTTCTGATATTTCTCTGCTTCTACTTGAACAATTAAAAAAAGAAGAAAAGGTCTAACATCACATACAGTTGATTTTAAATAACCTACACCAACCAGTCTTACAAGTAAATAAAATAAAGAACCCATGGATATAAAAAGTTACATCTTAAAAAAATTGATGCTGAACATCCAGTTTAAGGTTCAAGTGTCTATTGACAGATTTTTTGAATGTAGTTGGACTAGTAATGCAAAATTGTCCACTAATAGAGAATTTGGCTTTACTAGTTGGGTCTACTCACATACTAGTGCATACAGAAACCTTTAAGTGAAACAAAACTTGTTAACTAGTACTACTGATAAACTCCAAAATTCACTGTTAGTAAACTGTTTTAGGTCTCCTAGTACTACTAGTGAGTTAAGAAGATGAACTAGTAGTACTAGTAAACGTAATGCAAATGAAGTAGGAGGGATTATAACCAAATACAGCCCCCTGATTGGTTGTACTAAAGCCAATAGGAAGTCTGAGTTTGCTTTATCCCGCCCCTTTATTAGCATATAAGGCTTACTAGTAGTTTGGGCTGGGATGATGCTTTTCTCCTGCTGATTCGATTTAAATTGCGTTTCTACGATATTGCCGATTTTTTCAATCTTTCTTTAGCTTTAACACCAGTGAAAAGATGAACAATGATGATGCCTACAGACTATATCAGGAAAAATACACATCACATGTAACTGCATTTAAAAGTGTCTTATTAACACAAACTAAAATGAAGCATTTAAATTAAAAAATATATATATATATATATTTGAACAAAAAAATCAATTTAAAAACCATCAAACAAAAAAATCATTTTTTTTGTTCTCCCACTCCTTCTAGTAGTTTCAGTGAACATTTTGACTTCATTAGTAAAGTCTACTTGAGCACTGTTTGACCAAATCTGAGTACATGTACCCTACATTTGAGTACTAGTAGAGCTGAACCACAGGTGATACTTCTTTCCTCGCTCACGTTTTGGACGAAGCTTTTCTGTGATTTCCTGACCCGTGTTGAGCTGCTGTAACACCGTCTGTTGTTGTTGTGAGGATGTCGCAGCAGTTTTGGAGCTCAATATGACGACTCTACCCACTTTAAAATGTACTGTCACATTAACCGTGCAGAGCTGAGCAGATGCTACACGTCTAAAATCATCATTTATTAATTTTACCCTGTCATGGGTGTGTCTCATATTTCAGAGCATAAATGTTAAAACTGATCAGAGGACGTGGAAAATAATGAACCCAGTGCTCAAGTAGTGATCCTCACAAAGAACAATAATTGAGGGAGTGTAAGTGAGAAAAATGAGGGAGCCTGAAGATAAAACTGTCAATATTATATAAAGTTTTTTTTCAAATTAGGCTTATTTCAAAGGAGGTCATATAAATCTTGAAAACTAAGGATTTTGTAAACCTGAAACTGACCTTATCTAACTCTAAATGTGTTTAATGTTAAATAGAAACAACAAAACATTTGATCATATTTTGGATACTGGATATTCACTGATGTGCCTTTATCTAAACTCATTATTGCCAAAACCCTTTTTTTGTTGTCCAGTTTTCTGTCTTTATGTCTCTAAAAATTGATCTGATTCTTCTGCCGTGACAATTCCTGCAAGAAAAAATATTTTACTATCTGCTGAATAGTACTTTTGTTTTGTTAAATGTAGACACAGCGATGTAGACTCTTCTGATAATTTAGCCAACATATGGATGTAAAGTTCAGTCTGTAAATATCAGAGGAATTTTCTAAATCTCTGCTTGTTTAACCTTTTTGAGCGATTATAAACAGGGATGGGAATCAACGAATTTCCAGTCGAGAATGCAGGACTTTGCTCTCATCAGAGGCAGTCAGCACAAACAACAACAAAGAAGTTAATAATATAATCATGGAAGAAGCTGTGGGAATTAGGGCTGGATATTGTTTAGAACCACACGATTCAATTTGATTTTTATTCTTTAGGTTACTATTCGATACAGTAAGAAGTAGAAATACACAAATAGAGTACATGTTGACATCTTATGAGTTTTTATTTTTTATTTTGATGCCAAAGTGAGCGTATCTGGTAGGTTGCCTCGCATTTTTGAGCAATCAGACATTGGAAAATAAAAATTTGTACAAAAATAACTTATCTTTGCTTATGGAGTACTAAAGTAAAAAAAAAAAAGTTAATACTATAAATATTATCGTCCACTTGGTCTTTTTTGTCAATAAATGTGTCAGGAAAAGTCCTTCGAATACATTTTTCTCAATTTTTTTTAACAAGATAATAAAAGTAAAAAATTCTGTCAAGTATTTGTTATGATTATTTCAGTATAAAAGTGTGTAATTACAAGAAAAGAATAAAAACAATTTGAATTTTCAACAGGATTATCTTCATAAATGAGTGTACACGTCGAGTCAATTACAGAAGAAAGTGAGAGAATACAAAACAATAAAAACAGGCATGTTTTAACAAAAGGGCACCAAAATCATCAGACCTGTGATGATGAATATGACAAAAGGCACACTTAAATGAAACAATTAGACACATAAGGTTGGAAATTTAATATAACAATTCTTAAGAGCCCAAAAGGTAGAAGCTCATCGGACATTTTTATTTGCCTACAGCATTTACTGTCCATGTTACAGCTCGTTATATTAGATCATGTCCAGCTGAAGACAGATCTCGACATTTCTTGCTCCAATATTTCTAAAATTACTGTTAATGGAATCTAAAAAATGAACTATGATGAAAAAGATCAATGAAAAAAAAAAGAGTAAAACATGAGGAAAATCTGTCAGAAATATGGCAAAACACAAAGAAAATGCAGCAAATGAAAAGAAGGAAAACACTCCAGAATGGTACTATTGTTATTGTTAATAAGGTTTTACAGTATTTGCACAGAAAATACAGATAAACAACTTTTAAATCACTTAAGTTAGGCTTTTAAAGAAATACACAGCGCCCCCTGCTGGCCCAGAGGTGAATCGAATCAGATTTGCTGAATGGATATTGAGTTAGGAGGGGAAACGTTGCAATGAACTGATCAATTGATATTTCTTCCCACCCCTGGTGTGAATTGTGGCTTAATTGTCCCAAAAATGATTGCCGATAAACAATATTATTGTCAATATTATTTTGATATTTTTTCATTAATGTAATTATAATATATGTCATCATAAAGTGATTACATCATGTCAAAAGCAATGAACTTAAATGTCTTAAGAGTATTTAACTGTAATTGGAAGGTTAAGAGCTTTTAAAAAAAATAAATTAAACAATATAATAAATTAAACAAACAAACAAAAGAGGGAAAAAACTATGAGAAAGAAATGGACTCTCTTTTTGGGAAAAACTGCATGTAAAAAAAATCATAATAATCAGAAACAACCAAGAAATAGACCCTGTCTCGGTAAAGAAAACTCCAATAGAAACACACAACAATGAAAACAATAAATAAGATGGAGTCAGGTCGAAGGCTCCACTGCACCTCCCCTTCTTCGTCGCCACTACCTTCAAACAAATACGGCATATCAGCTCGTCGGTGTTCATGAGCTCACACCTTGTTCATCCTGTTTAAAACCAAAATATTCCAACACTGGTGTCTCACTTCGGCTCTCTCTCTGTGTATGCGCGAGTGGCTCCACCAAAGATTTATTCCCTGACAGATGCTCACTCCGCTATAATCCGCTAAAGAACCAACGCACCCAGGTGTTGAGAAAGTTGCACAGAGTGAGCCATCTTCTCATCCAGCCTGTTTGATAGAGAGGAGGAAAACAAACATGCATTGGTCAGCTTATCGAGGCTGTCAAACTTACCGAGGTTGTTTTTATTTATTGTGCAGTTAATTGATTTATTGATTATTGTGACAGGCCTAGTAGTAGGCCAATTCAAAGGCAGCCAGTGTGATTATTATGGTCTGTTTCCTGCTCAGTATCTGCTCTACTGGGGGAGGAAGATGAAGAAGCGCTTCACTATCTGAGCCGGGTCGAGGTGACAGAGTTTGAAGACATCAAGTCAGGCTACAGAATAGATTTTGTAAGTATCCCAAAGCTCTGAAACAGCATGGATGTCGTTTTTCCCCTCTCGTCTCACCTTTGCTCTTCGTGTTTTCCAGTATTTTGATGAAAACCCGTACTTCGAAAACAAAGTCCTTTCCAAAGAGTTCCACTTGAACGAGAGCGGAGACCCGTCTTCTAAGTCGACAGAAATCAAATGGAAATCAGGAAAGGTACGTGCACCAGTTTGTTTTCCCAGCGATGCAGAGAGAGTTTCGTGTGTTCATGTCCTCCGCCTCCGTGTGTTTGAAGGATCTGACCAAGCGCTCCAGCCAGACACAGAACAAAGCAGGAAGGAAGCGGCAACACGAAGAGCCGGAGAGCTTCTTCACCTGGTTCACCGACCACGCCGACGCCGGTGCCGACGAGCTTGGCGAGGTCATCAAGGACGACATCTGGCCAAACCCTCTGCAGTACTACCTGGTACGCCAGTCACACACTTCTACACCTCATGTTTGGGAACATCGCAGCTTCTCACTGGCCACTTTATTAGGAACACTTTGCCTCCATTATATAGGAGCTCCTTAACCCTTTAACTACCAGCTCAACTGTTTGGCAGAGTTCATCAATAATTTCATGGATATTTAATGTTTTTAAAAAACAGAACAGAACAAATATTTAGTTCATTCCTTTAACATTTAAGGGAACGAAGAAAACTACTTGACCCCAAAGACATATTTTCTTGGTGTGGGATTTAAGGCTTAAAAAGCTTACGGTTATAACGTGATGACATAAAAATGAACAAATAGTGGGGAAAATATTGGAAATTCCCCCCCCCCCCCCCCCCCCACGCTATAAACCTGGCCTAACATATGAACACCAACTGGTCAAGTACAAACCACTCCCTTCTCAACAGGGATGAATGTATATGCAGTTAACTTGACTTTAAAAAAAAAAAAAAAAATCAGGACCAGAGGGAAATTTGATCTCTAGTCCACATCCTAGGGGCTGTTTACATGGAAACTCCTGACTTGAAGACGCAAAGATTCTTCCTTTCCGTTTTCGAATTCTTCTACGTCTAGATGACAACGCTCGGAGACGAGTTAATCCCCGTGAATCCGCTGTAGTGTGCATGCGGTTCAGTAGATGGCAGTGTAGGTCTCTGCAGAGATGCAAGCTGCTACAACACCGCGAGCGAAGAAGAAAACCTTTCACAAACAACAATGGCGAATAGCGGCACAGAGAAGCAAGAGTTTCTTTTTTGGACCATAAATCTGTCTGGATGGTTTTTTCTGGATAACAAACGACAGGTAAAACCCTGCGTTACTCGGCCGGACGGAGAGAAGCTGTTGTTGTTCCTGGTATGCGCGCAGCCTCCGCGTGAAGAGTACTTTCGCATGCGGTGGCGTCAGTGTTTCCCCTGGCAACTCTGCTCTGTATTTACGAGGCCCGGATGGAGGGGCAGTTCAAATCTTTCTTTCCGCTCTGGGGAAACAGTTTCAAAGTTTGCGTTTTTTTCGGTGGAAGCAGCGGCGTGGTCTACTTCTCATACACTGAAGACACGTTTGGCACATTTTCACCTGATTTATACACCGTCCACTAAAAACAGCTCTGAGACCCACTTATGGGCCTCCACCCACAGGTTGAGAACCGCTGCACTCGTACATTGTATTTGGCGCTTGATCCTTCAAAAATTGTTTTATATCATGGACAATATGTGATGGAGGAGACCTCAGGATGAATTTATAATTTAGAAGACAGTTAGTGAGTGAATGAGAGCTGGACTGATGAAGAATGTTCAGTTTTGATTCATCCAAAGGCTGACTCTTCATTCTTGTCTTTATGTTCACATTAAACAGCGCGCATGAGCTATCCAGACACCGCTTGAATCATAAAATCACACAAAGTGACCGATGATCCCTCACTGTCCCAACGAAGCGCGTCTGTCTGCGTCTTTACGCTCACCGGCACACGGAACAGCGCATGCCAAAAGACGGCGAGCAATTCAGGAGGCATTTAGATCAAATGTTCACGTGCATCGGCTGCACCGCGAAAAGACATTACTGACAGACAACAACGGTAACAGCCACACTTTAAATGGAAAATATCAGGCCTGTAGTCCACATCGTGGCTACATCAGACGGCGGAGAATGCATCCTCGTTTGTAAAATGGGGCTCGCGAGGGACAGCGCTGTGCGTAGTGGCATAATATTGGTAGGGACGTGTCCGAGCTGAGGCTGTGTTCAGGAATACTACCGGCCACAACTTCCAACATATTCAACACAAGATAAAACATGTTTTGAACGGTCATTTTTCGTAGTCGCACGGGTGCTACCAAATGCAAATTACAACTCGCACTGTAATATTTTTAGTCGCAAATGTGAGTACCTCCTCGCACTGTCGAGCCCTGCTGAGTTTGACAAACACAAAAAAATATATATTTGAAGAATAACATCCTATCAGTAAGTGGTTAATTAAAATAACAGCTTTTAAATCTTTCAATCCCACACAAAGAAAATGACAGTTCTTTTGGTTTGTTTGCAGTTTTTTCTGTATCCTAAAAACTGACAGACACAATAATGCGTTACTTTTTAAAAAACATTAAATATTCCTGAACTTGTTGACCTCTTCCAAACAGTTGAGCTGGGAGTTAAAGGGTTAATTCTTGAAGGTGCTGAAACAGCCCTCATAGATGTTTGACAGCGTCACACAATTAGTTCACATTAATGAAAGTCTCCTGCTCCAGCACATCCTGAAAGTGCTCTGTTGAATTGAGATTAAGGCTGAACAATAAAATATTTTTTTGCCAATTTTTCCCCATTTTTTTTTTTTTTTTACAATTTCATACCTATTTTGCTTCTGTTCTTCTCTTCTCCAGTTTGTCTCAAATCTTTTATCCTTAGATTAATTTAATGTCATATTGGTTTAAAAAAGATCTACTGCTTATGTTTGTTTAAGAATACATAAGATGAGGAACATTAAAACAATCGCACAGTAAATCACAACATTGAGGAAAAAAATCACAATTAGAATATTATCTCAAATCGTTCAGCCCAAATTGAGATCTGGTGTCTACAGTGAACTAAGTGTTTACAGTGGAGAAACCAGTTTGAGATGATTTAGTCATACAATAAAAACTTATCTCAAATCTCAATTGAGTCCGTTAAGATTGGCCCAAGTGTCAAAAACAAACTTGGGTATTGTTATTGATGAGACTTTAAGTTGGAGAGAACAGAAAAATAGACAAATCTATTGGTTTAATAAGGTGGGTTAGTTATCTGGTCACCTCTAATTGTCTCCTCACTCTTTACTACAGTTTAATTTATCCTTATCTCTCATATTGTAACTTCATTTGGGCACATTTCTTAGTATTATTCACAAAACTTTGGTCCTCCTGAAACGTTTTGTTGATCCTCGTACATCATCAGTCCCTCTCATGAAGAGACTCAAAGTTCAAACCATGTATGACATTAATATTTTTCAAAAGTGTTTTTTTATTTGTGAGGGCAATATTCACAGGTTTATTCTTACTCTACCCGTCATTCTTCTGATCTTCATCCTCTAAAAATTCTTTTTCATTCTGATATAGAGGTAGAAAATTACCTGTTAAAGAAATGTTCCTCAACAAATTATTATAAAAGATGTTTATCAATCAATCAATCAATCAATCAATCAATCAATCAATCTTTATTTGTATAGCGCCAATTCATAACAAGTGTTATCTCAAGACACTTTACAATAGAGCATAAAGCTCTTCATTTTATGGATACACATATATGCATAGATACATATATACATATAAAATACACATATACATATATATACAAATATATACATCCAACACCCAACATGAATCCATATAGCCAATCATGAATCCCTCCATCATGGCGGCAAGAAAAAACCTTCTGTTAAGCAGCAGGAAATCTTGAATGTGGATCCCAGTCTCATGATGAACAGCAAATCCACACGATGCTGTGATGGGTGTGAGGGCAAAGGAAGGGAAGTAAGAGGAGACAAGTGGACAAGTAAGAACTAAAGTTAGGGACAGGTCCATGTATCATTGGCCTGTCGTCTGATTCCTTAGAGGTTAGCCTCTTGAGATGCTACATCTCATTTCTGGAGGTCCTCATGTCTGAATGGTTGTGGTGATCATTTTCTAGAAGTATAATCTTAGATATTCAAACTGAAAATAAGAACTTATGGTAGTAGCGAACTCATGGGTGCCCAGACCACAAGTGCATCCCAACCATATTTGTCTCCGTTAAGTATAAATGTGTTAAAGGCCTCTTGAGATGTGACATCCCATTTTCAAGAGGGACTTCATGACTATGTGGTAATAAGAAATAGATACTGTAGGTGTAACGATCATGGATATGGAGATCATGCTAATAACTACATGAACAGCTATAATGATAATGAGAATGGAGTGTTCCTAATAGAATGGCCAACTATGTGTGTCATGTTTATAGCTGTAGTTTTGAGGTTTCATGACTCCACAGCAGCAGGCAGTCTCCACCAAGGATCCCAGGCCACCTACAAGACAAGAGCCAGAGACGAGTACAGGAGCAAACAAAAAGGGGCAAAAGCAGATGTGGAGAGAGAGAGAGAGTGATAGAGCCCATTGTGCCAGACCCCTCCCCCCCGGCAGTCTAGGCCTATTACATCTAAACTATGAGTCTAGTTTATGAACTAATTTATTTATTTATTTATTTATTTATTTATTTATAACCTATAAGCTGGTCCCTAACTGAAAGCTTTATCAAAGAGGAATGTTTTAAGTCTAACCTTAAAGGTAGAGAGTGTCAGACTCCCGAACTGTGGTTGGTAAATTGTTCCAGAGAAGAGAGCCTGATAACTGAAGGCTCTACCTCCCATACTACTTTTGGAGATTGATGGCACCACAAGTAGGCCAGCATCTTGGGGCGTAATGTTCTAGAGGGGTTGCGGCACTACAAGCTCTTCAAGATAGACTGGTGCCTGTCCACTGAGAGCTTTATAGGTGAGGAGAAGAATCTTGAATTCTATTCTATATTTAATGGGGAGCCAATGCAGAGAAGCTAATACAGGAGTAATGTGGTCTCTTCTCCTAGTTCTAGTCAGTACCGTGCTGCAGCATTTTGGACCAGCTGGCGTCTTAAGCGACTTGCTCGGACAGGCTGATAACAGAGATTTACAATAGTCCATTCTTGACGTTACAGAAGCCTGGACTAGCTTTTCAGCATCGCTCTGGGACAGGATAGGCCTGATTTTAGCGATGTTGCGTAGATGAAAAAAAGGCTGTTTTTGAAATTTGCTTTATGTGAGAGTTAAAGGATAAATCCTGATCAAATAGCACTCCTAGATTTCTAACAGTTGTGCTTGGTGCCAGGGTAATGCCATCTATGGCAGTTAAATCACTAGAAAAGGATTCTCTAAGGTGTCGAGGGCCCAGCACAATAATCTCTGTCTTGTCTGAGTTAAGAAGAAGAAAATTTCTGGCCATCCAGGTTCTGATGTCCTTTAAACAGGCATCTAGTTTATCTAAGTGGTTTGTCTCACCTGGCTTTAAAGATACATAGAGCTGTGTGTCATCAGCGTAACAGTGAAAATTAACAGAGTATTTCCTCATGATATTACCAAGGGGAAGCATATATATAGAGAAGAGAATTGGACCTAGCACTGAACCTTGAGGAACCCCGTAACTTACTTTATTGTACACAGAAGATTTGTTGTTCACGTGTACAAACTGATATCTATTAGATAAGTAGGACTTAAACCAGTTTAAGGCAGTCCCTGTAATCCCAAGTAACATCTCCAATCTCTGTATAAGAGATCATTTAATTACGGTTTTGAAATAGTTTCTCTCACTCACGTCGGTTATGTACACAGTTTCTGATTAATTTTTTTTTTTCATTTATGGTCATGTTATCTCTGGAGTCCTTGGCAATACGATCATACACACCGCTTATATTTTATATTTGATATTTTCATTTTTTCTTTTTTTAATTGTGTTGGTATGTATTTTGTTACTAGTTTGTCATATCTTCTGAGTACTTGTTTTTGTTAGATTGCTTTTTCTCTTTTTTTTTTGCTTGTTATATGTTCATATAATATCATGTAACTTTAATATACTTTAGGTGGAGGCTTCAAATAAGTCCTTTAGACTTTTCACCTCTTCCTGCACCTCATATATTTTTTTTGTCTTTGACTGTTGTGTATTTCATAATTGTGCAAAGTAATAAAAATTAAAAAAAATGATTTAAGCTTTAAACTCTACGGCCTCAAAGTATTCGATTTCAGGAATGCTTGCAGGCTCTTCAACAACATGTAAGAAAAAGTGAACTATTCATGTAGAAATGTGGTCATGCTGCACATCAAATTAAACAGGAAAAACTAACCACATGAACAAATAAACCATTATTACATACAACAAACAGAATTAAAACACCAAGCAAAAAACAAAAAGATAAGAAAATCAAAATCTGTAGGGCGCCACCTGGTGAAACCTGGCATCTACACATTTTCACCTCGAGCTCCGACTTACAACCAAAAACTTTCCATATACACCAAATATGTTCTACAGCCAAAACTCAGGAAACAGGCAGAGATATAGCTCTTTGTATTTTACTGTCTTTATGTGAAAAGATTTTTTTCTCCCACCCCTAGAATTGCTAAGGTTTGTTGATACCAGTGCCACTAATGATTCTACTCATTGTTTTGATTCTTTAATGATTTCTTAGCGATTCTGATCATTTCTGAGGTCAAAAGTTGTCCAACAACAGTTTTTTTGTCCAAGTATCCTGACTTTTGACTGCTTTGTCATTTATGCTGGCTGCCTCTGTTAAGAGCAGGAAGTTATTGATTTGCAAGTCATGAAGAACGAAGTGGAAGAAACTGATAAGCGAAAATAATTATATATTTTTTCCTTTTCAATCCTTTAGCTTTGTCAATTTTCAGCTGTAAATCGCATCCCTACTCAACGACGTTTGTTCTTGCAGGTTCCTGACATGGATGACGAAGAGGGAGAAGGTGAGGATGATGAAGAGGACGAGGAGGGTTTGGAGGACATCGACGAAGAGGGAGACGAGGATGGAGAAGAAGATGAAGAGGATGACGGGGAAGATGGAGAGGTAAAAGGATGGATTGTAGTAAAATATGCTGTCAACTCTTTAACTTCCAGCTCATCTGTTTGGCAGAGGTCATTAAATTCAAGAATATTTAATGTGTTAAACTTAACTTGTCTGTTTGTTTCTATGATACAGAAAAAACTGCAAACAAACCAAAAGAACTGATATTTTGTTTGTGTAGATGTTTAAAAAGCTAAAAGCTACTGTTATAATCATTTTGAATATTTAACTTAAGCATTTACTGATATGAAGATATGTACACACACAGTCTTTTTTTCATCAGTAACATTTTTGTGTTGGTCAAACTCTATTCTACAGTTATTGTTGCAGAGTTTTACGGAAATTTTTACTTTTTCTAACTGATTTTGTCCCAAATATTTGTGCATTTTTGTGTCGTCATACAATCAACTGTTGGCTTTTAAAACCTTTCAATCCCACACCAGGAAAATGTCTGTTTTTTAGTTTGTTTGTGGTTTTATGTGTTCACCGAAGTGTTATTGGAACCAGACGGTGATTTGATTTGTTCTGTTTTTCAAAACATTTAATATCCCTGAATTTAATGATGACCTTTGCCAAAAAGTTGAGTTGGGAGTTAAAGGGGTAAATGAACGATATCTAACATAAACCAAATACTTTGAAAGTTAATCTGTTAAACTTTGTGACCTTGGCAGAAGGCCATCGTTCTCCTACAAGAACCTCGTTTTGATCAACAGCAGAAATGGTGCAAAACCGTAATCTATTAACTAACGAATGAAGCTGTTAATTTAAGTTCAGTTAATTCTTAAATGGTTTTGTGAATAAATATTTAATGAGAAGTCTTCAGGCACGATCATTCATCAGAAGGGAAGTAAAAAAAAATGAAGGTTCAGGTTCAAGACACATGTCAGTGTGTCCTCGGGCATGAGTAAAATTTACCAATCAAGTGAGAAAAATAGATCAATCCAAAGAAATCTAAGACATTATGATCCATCTCATGTTTATATGTTTACACCTTTCCCACAGATACTTCTAATTGTTGCTAATTCTTCAGTATTTAGAGTGATATTATTGAAAGAGTTTGAGCTGAACACCTTTAGCAAATTTGAAAATGGAGATTTTACCCTCAAAGACCTGTTGAATCAGAATATGGGTGAACTTAAAGGGTGCTGAACTTAAATGGCAGCTCCTTAAACTGTAAAAGAGAAAAACTGGAGATGACAAATCTAAATATCTAGTCTTATTTTAGTGGTATAATGTAGTTTAGAGACTAAATTATGACTACATTTAAAATATACTACCTAAAGATTGTAAAAATCAGCAATAATGTAGAATTTAAATCCAATTGGCAACTAAAAAATTGCAAAAAAATCAAATCGGGAGAAAAGTAAGGATGCACCGAATATTCGGTGGCCCAATAAATTCGGCTGATAATGCAAAAAAAACATATTCAGCCTTCGGTGGAGTGGGGAAATAGCAAGGTCGAACAGTACAGTGTGACGTCATTGCGTGTGACTGTGGCGAAGCAGACTAAGGCTGTCACTTTTCCTAAAAATCAAACTCAAACATTCACCCAAATAATCGAAGATATTCGATTACTCACTTATCTGCCCTAAAGACCCTGCCAAAAACAACACCGTCACACGGGGTTAAACTCTTGACGAAGTGCTGCTACACTCGGCCGTATAGCTTGGATGAAAAGCCGACGGCTGAGCCCACAAATAAGAGGAGGACTAAACTGTATTTCACAGAACACACAGCCTTGTCTTTGATTTTAAGTTTGCTATCAACGGTGTAGAACCAAAACTACTTCCACACAGCTCTCCTCAGAACATTCAGAGCTGTTAATGTCCGCTCGGAGTGGAAACTCTTTGTTTACTGAGGTCAAGAGAGCAGCGGATGTGTCTGACGCCACAGCGCCCTCTATTGGACAGAACGATCCACTGCTCCAGACCTGATGTGTCGCTATACACAATATTTTACATTCAAATATTTATTTACAATTTGGTTACATGTTCGATCGGTTATTCAAATATCGAATATAAAGTGACAGCCTTAAAGCAGTCTTGTGTCATAGGACAATTATTTATTTGTTGGTTTTATTGGTTTATTGGTTTATATCCACTTCAATGCACATTCGTATTTTTTAATGCATGTTTTGTTTTGTTTGAAGGCTTAATATGAATGAAAAACTTTGTTGGGCTCCTTTTGAAAAGCAAAGGCTACTGGAATATTAAAAAAATTGTCATAATATTCAATAAACAATTACTTTCTTTTAAAAACATGTCTAAAAATGTACTCTAAGCTATTAGTGCACGATTAAAAAATATAGTGAACGACTTTGCCTCTGCCTTGTATATTCGGCTTCGGCCACAAATTTTCATTTCGGTGCATCCCTAGAGAAAAGTGTATCATCCCAGTCTTAATCAAAAAGACTCATGATGTCGATTCTTTGATGGAGCTGTTAACGATTCTCCACTGGAATTGGTTTTTGATTTTCCAACACTACTAGTTGACTAAAATTGGGTAGATTTCCCCAAAGTTATTTTCATGTTGAGATCAAGTATATCAGTTTTATGAGGAAACTCACTGAATCTTGCCCAGAGCTGTCTCTCTGTGTTTAACAGTTTGAGTGCAGCAGCATCATTGTACTGTGAATATGATGAATACGATTAATGAAGTTGTTGCTTTATTTATTCTTCGTTTATTCTGATTCCTGACTCTCTGTGTTTCCCTCCAGGACGACGAAGGAGAAGACGACTAATAAAAAGCTTCACCCACCCAGACCCTCTACCTTCTATTTCCTGTTTGGTTTTTCCACTCACATTCGGGAGCAAAGGTTTAAATTTTTTTTATTTTTATTTTTATTTTTTAAATCCGTGTGAGCTTCATTTTCCATTCTGAGGCCTCCTCACCCGTCGGTGCCATGTTTTGTTCTCCCTGACACATCTTAGGCCAATGGCACTTTGCCCTGAATTGTGAGTACCATCCCCCCTGAGTCATCTCAACAGTAAAAATAAAAAATAAAATAAAAATAGAATCAGCACGGCATCCTGAGTAGAATTGAAGACAACACACGCAGAGTTCCTCCTGTTAAAGGTTGTGTGGTAAATTTGACTAAAGCCATGGTGTAGTGACCCAGCGCTAGTTTACCTCGACTTTTCCACCATATCATTTTGTTTTTCCTTCAGTTGGGGCGTTGACCCCTTGAAAAACTGTTATTTTTCCCCTATGTGGTTAACGAGTACCAGCTCATTCCTTTGACTTGTAATGTTTGGCGGGCGGGGGGCGGGGTCAGCTGGGGAGGGGGCAGGCGGTTATCGGGGAGAGTGGTTATTTTGACACCATTTCTATGGGACTTTTTTTTTCATTGTATTGTTTTACAAATATCCATGAGATTTGAAAATGACATTTTTAATAAAGAACAAAATGGAAAAAAAAACAGCTTGTAAATTTTGGCCCCCACTGCTTCATGGGTAAAAAAAAAAAAGACGTGTTATCTCAGAATTTACATTTATTCAAACCATCGTTTCTGTTTGGGGGGAAGAGATTCTGTTTTAAATTTGAGGTGTTTAACATGCTTTGTTACAATAATAAAACTTACTGTGTTTACACAAGGGTGCATAGAACATTCTTTAAAAGTGGCGTTAGCAGCGAAGGCACCTGCAGAGTGAAAAAGGCTAAAGTCCGTCAGCTCGTGAAGGATTTCGGAGTCACCAGCAGACTCGAGGCAAAGTCTTCACTCAGCAGCCGGTGTGTGATTAACGCCAGGAAAGTCTGATCCGACTCCTCGAACTTGGTTTTTGTGATCGTGTCCGGCCAGGCGGTTGGCTGGAAACCCCAACCTGAAGGGAGAGGACGGAAAACAAACAGAAAAAACTCATTTATATCGATTTAGAAAGTTCCCAGGTTCAGCTTTAGAGATGAGGGGCTGTAGGGCTGAATGATTTTTGGGAAAGATCCAATATTTATGATAAATCTGTTTTTATTATTTAAGGGAAACTCCAACTGTAGTGACCATTTGTCTTAAAAAAATTGAAATATCAAACTGAAACAAACCAAACTTAAGGATCACTGATGCACCGTGAGGATGTGATTTACTTAGGCAAAGAAGTCCTATGTCCATGCAAAAGTTCTGCAGTTTCCAAAGATTTATTTCATAATCATCAAACAAAAGAAAGGAGATCACGACTCCTGCTGCCTCTCTTTTGTCAGTAAAAAACTATAATAATAAATATACAAATTATCTAATTAAACTGAACAAATGACTAGCCAAAATGTGTATATACATATATTTATATTTTCAACCCTAAAAATCTAACTTAAATTCCTTATAAGAAGGAAAAATGGAGATAAATCTGTCAACTCATAACCACTAATTAATTCCAAATTAAAATAAACCACAAAATACAAAAAATAAACAAATTGCTCCAACACCAACTCCCTTTATCGTTGACCTGCTCACCAGCACTTCTGTAAGTTTTAGTTTGTATAAAATAGTCTACACAACAGAAAATGATAAATCTTTCAGTCCTAGTGAGGAGCTCAGACACTCAGAGCTGCTGAAATTAAACTTAATTAGCATTTTTTATCCTCACAAATCAAGATAAAACTATATAATCCCTCCTACTTTGTTTTTGGTCCACTTCTACTACTGTTGAGTCTTTTGGCTTCACTAGCTGTACTTGTAGACTAAAAACAGGCTACATGTATGACTACTAAGATATTTTCAGAATCAACTTTATTGTCCTGATATGTAAAGCGTATAAAAAATTTAGCACCGGTTCACTTTACTCTCCAAGACCAGAATAGATACAGTGTTTTAACCTATATTATAAAGCAGAAATCACAAGGCAGGAATTAACATTTTAAATGGAAGTGTAAAAATAAAGTTAATTGAAGAATAGAAATAGAAGTGAATATGTACAAGATAAAGAAACAAGGTGCACAGGTGCATATACTCTGAAATAACTTGAAGCTGACAGAAGCAATAATAAATAAAAATTTACTGAATATCTACTAATAAAAATCAGACATTGCTTTTGAATTGTGGTTCAACAGAAATATTAAAAAAAACAATAACGAAACTGACCTGGACAAAAATGATGGTACCCCCACAAAAAATTGAACATGATTTGACCATAGGGACATGTTAAACTAAGGTGTGTCCTGTAATTATCATCACAGGGGTCTCCAAGCTTGTAGTCAGTCTGCCTATTTAAAGGCTGAAAAGTGGTCGCTGTGCTGTTTGGTATCATGGTGTGTACCACACTGAACATGGACCACAGAAAGCTAAGGAGAGAGCTGTCTCAGGAGATTAGAAATAAAATGATAGACAAGCATGTTAAAGGTAAAGGCTATAAGACCATCTCCAAGCAGCTTGATGTTCCTGTGACTACAGCTGCACAGATTATTCAGAAGTTTAAGGTCCACAGGACTGTAGCCAACCTCCCTGGACGTGGCTGCAGGAGGAAAACTGATGACAAACTGAAGAGACGGAGAATACGAATGGAAACCAAAGAGCCCAGAACAACTTCAAAGAGATTAGAAGAGAACTCCAAGGTCAAGGTACATCAGAGTCAGATCACACCATCTGTCACTGTTTGAGCCAAAGTGGACTGAATGGAGAACATCACTGTTGGAAGCAAATCATGAAGTTAGACTGGAATTTGCCAAAATGCATACTGGCATGCCACAAAGCTTCTAGGAGAATGTCCTTTGGACAGATGAGACAAAACTGGAGCTTTTTGGTAAGTCACATCAGCTCTATGTTCACAGGCACAAAAATGAAGCATACACAGAAAAGAACACTGTACCTACTGTGAAACATGGAGGAGGCTCAGTTATGTTCTGGGGCTGCTTTGTTGCATCTGACACAGGGTGTATTGAATATGTGCAGGTACAATAAAATCTCAGGACTATCAAGACATTCTGGAGTGAAATGTGCTGCCCAGTGTCAGAAAGCTTGGTCTCAGGACCAGGTCATGGGTCCTCCAACAGGATAATGAGCCAATCACACAGCTAAAAACACCCAAGAATGGCTCAGAACAAAACACTGGACTATTCTGAAGTGGCCTTCTATGATCCCTGATCTAAATCCTGTTGAACATTTGTGGAAGGAGCTGAAACATGCAGTCTGGAGAAGACAGCCTTCATGGGAGTGGGCCAACATACCTGTGGACAGGTGCAGAAGTCTCACTGAGGGTTAGATAGTTATTTTGTTTTTTAAAATTATTCTGTTGAACCACAATTAAAAAGCAATGTCTGATTTTTATGAGTTGATTTTCAGTAAATTTTTATTTTTTGTCACTTTTGTCAGTTTCAAGTTATTTCAGAGACCATTGTGGGTTTTTATTTCTTTATATGGTAATATTTAGAATTTATTAATACTTCACATATTTATATTTCTGTTTATATCTATCTTTTTCATCTATCTTTTTATCAGATATTAATGGTTGAGTCTTCCAAAGGGATAGTTCTTTCAAATCTGGTCTTAATTTCTGAAATACACCCCTAAAATTAATGGACATGAACTTAATTAGCAGATTTATAATCTGAAGTGCATTTGTGTTTCCCAGCCCTACCAGGTTACTGATAGTTTTATTTAGCCTGGGCTCAGGTGCCTTATTCCAGCTCTTACCCAGGTGAGTGTGACACCTGGGGCAGGTAGCGATGGTCCACGAGAAGCCCGGGAACCAGGAGAAGTTTGGGTCCGCGGGCCAGTGCTGGGTGACCTCTGCCCTCCTGAAGGTCATGACCTCGAACCGGAGCCCGTGTGGGTTCTCGAAGAGCTGCACGTGCACCCTGCGGCCGCCGGGCAGCGTGTGGTTCCTGCTGGACAGAGCCAGCCTGCTGGAGACCAGGACCACGTCCGAACCACGGGCCAGCTCGGCCCCGCAGGCCCGGCACAGCAGCAGGGAGGCGGGGCTGGTGTGCTGGGGCCCCCCGCAGGCCTCAGCGGGGCCGCCCGGGAGGAGGAAGAGGAGGAAGAGGAGCTTCATCATCATCATCAGCTTCAGCCTCTGACACATGGCGGTTAGCCTCACCTGGTAGCCACTTTGTTTTTAGCGCGAGGGGCTGCAGGAGCGGAGGAAACATCGACCAGGTGAGTTAAACTGATCAGGTACAAGAGCCCAGTGACGTCACTAAGGTAGGTCAGTCTCACCGTGTCATCACATCAGGTTTAAATTCAGTCAAACTGGAATTATTGTTCTTAACACGACTGCTGATTCAGCCTTACTGATGGTGCGTTCAGGTGCAACCACAGGGCTCGGAATTGTACGGAAGAGTATGAGGCCTGTGTTAGATGGAGAAATACATTTTGGGCAAATTGAGATTAAAGTCGAAATTTCGGGATTAAGTTGAAATTACGAGAGTAAAGTTAAAACACGTGATTCAAGTCCAAAAGTTGAGAAAAAAGTCGACGGGGTGAGAAAAAAAGCAAAATGTCAAGAATAAAGTTGAAATACACTGTATGTCATGTTCTTCTCGACTTTTTGTGACATTTTTACTTTAATCTTATTAGTTTGACTTTTAACACAAAGTAATTTCAACTTTCATTTCAAAATTTCAGATTTATTCTTGTCATTTCAGCTTTAATCTCGACCTGGTGAAAATTCAATTGTAAAATGAATTGATCAAAAAGTAAACAAAACATTTTTTTTAAAAAGATTAAAATCGAGGTTTTTGTGTAGAGGAGGATTTGGGCCGCTAAAATTAAACACATTCTTAATCTGGGAAGAAAGAACAGAATTCTGACTTTTTACAAATTATAAAACATATTCTCTAAAATAAGAAATAATTGATTTATAGTAATATATAGTATAGTAAAATAAAGCTAAGACGAAAGTTGATCATAGCAAGAGGAAAAGAAAACAGCAGCTATTCTGCTGACGTATAATGATCTCTTTAGAATAAGTAAAAATGTCAATTAAAGAACCCAACTATGTTTTAAAAAATGCGAGAAATGTCCAATTGTCATAGAAAAAGGAAAATGTAGATTAAGAAATGAAATGCATGTTTAAAGTTCTTGTTATATTTTAACTGAGTTCATGTTATTTTGTATAGAAGATGATTAACACCACTGAAAAAGAGGTGAAGGTTGAGAAAACTGTTTTAGCCTGTCAAAAATTTACAAAAATTTCAACTGTGACTTTTTTACAGGCTTAAAAAAATAAATTTTAGGATCTCAGACATTTCTTTCTTTGTATCCTCTTGGTAATTTTGCCCTTTCTATATCTTTATTAGTTTGAATTACAACATTACTTTTGTCATCAGTTCTTGTTATCTGGTTTGAGGATATTTTATGTCGGAAACAGGATTGAACTTTTAATTTCCGATAATTTAGACAGCATTGAACGCAACATAACATCCGGAGATCGACGAAGAAACAGGAAGTGTAGTTTTTAAATTATTCCTTCTTTAATTGTTTTAAATAAAACTACGTCCTGTCGTTTAATATTTAAGTAGTAATTTAAACACCTTAAATGTCATTAATGTCGTTTATTAATCAAGAACAGCTGAAAGATACACATCGCCTCCATTTTAGGTTTCGTCTGTTTCTTCGTGTGCTTGTGTGCGCGTGTGTGTGTTTGTTTGTTTGTTTGTTTGTTTGTTTGTTTGTTTGTTTGTTCTCTATTTCCCCCGCAGATCTCAGACGGTCGTTAAATTAATATAACAGTTTTTTTAGAAGGGAAAGTTCTTCCGGGGGCGTTTCAGCGGTTACACACCAGCCGTTACTTTCCGTGGTTACCACGGGCAACGCAAGCGGAACTCCGCGCCGGTCCAATCAGAGAGTGGCATACTGAGCGCGGACCAATCAGAGGGCTTCTCTGTAAATCCAAACAACAGGCAGCTCCGGAGACAAAAGTCCAGATTTATCCTGAAGCCATGGAGCCTTAACGCGTCTGTAACGGCCCACAGCGGGACAAATATGAGCTTATAAGAGCGAATATCCATCATAACGGAAGTCTGGATGACGAGGTAACGGGTTACCGAGATGAAAACCCGGGAATCTCCCCCTCCGGTGCACGTTCATGTACCTGAGACAACACCTGTGCACGTTCACATGAGGAGGAGTCCCTGCAGAACCCCGCAGGTGAGAGAGCTGCAGTGATGTCTGGGAAAAGGGCAAAGTGAATATTGTTATGAACATTAAGACAGGAGTTTGGGAGTTCACCACCTGGTAGGTGAGCATTAATATAACATCACATTTATTTAAACAAGGGTGGAGGTTTGATTTTGACATTGGTGAGGACAGAAAAGTGCTCCAAGGTGTCATTCCTGAAAGTTTATGACTGTTATTTCACATCATGTAGAGCTGAACTATCTATATTATATTCACAAAAGCTTCTCTATATTACACCGGGATCATCAACACATTTATACAAGGGCCAGTTTTTTCCTTGGCATATGCTCTGGGGGCCAGATTTAAGAAAACACTAATAATAATTAAAAACTATTATAATGAAGTCAGGGTTCCCGCGGATCCTTGAAAAGTCTTGAAAGGCATTGAATTCATTTTTCTTAAAATAAGGCCTTAATTGGCATTAAAATGTCTTAAATCCAATTTTCAGAAGTCTTTGAACACATTGATAAGATTTATGTTAGTTTGAACTAGGGCTGGGCGATATGGCCTAGAAATAGAATCCCCGATTTTTTTCCACAAAACTCGATTTATGATTTTAATCCATTTTTCCCTCCCAAAAGAAACAAAACTCCCAGTGACATAAAAATAAAACGAATCAAGTTTTGCCTTTGAGTTGTCTAAATGTTTCCCTCTTAAAGTCAAAGTCTGGGTCATAAAAGTTTGATTATGTAGTATAAACGTAGGCAGGTTTGTCTACATAAACACTAAAAGGCTGAGGTGTTTTTACAGTGTTAGCATGAAACTCTCTGATCAATATTTAATCTACTTAAATAACAAATACAAGCCTATAAAAGTGCTTGTGCAAACCCTACAAGGCTGACCATCATGAAAATTGTATATTTTTTTCAAACATTGCAACTACTTACAATTGGAGTAGGGCAAGAAAAAAAATCTCGATTTTTAATTTTTTAAATCTTCTGCAGAAAATAATTCGAATTAATCGATTAAATCGATTTTTTGCCCAGCCCTAGTTTGAACTAAAAAAATATTTAGTAACATTTATCTATTTTTCAAAAATAATTCGCTAATTTACTCTTGTGGCAACATCATGTAAATAGCGGAACTAACAAAATGGTGATGTGGTTGTACCCGGATCTTTTAGAGCAGACACATGTCCTGGTTCTACCTACAGTGCCTGGAGAGAGAAAAAAATGGGGAAAAATTGGCAAAAAAAATCCAAAAGTGGCTTAGGAAAATTGATAATGGCAGCAAAATTGGGAATTAAATTTGAAATTAAATTTCAAAAACCATGTAAAAATTCCAAAAATGGTTCTGACAGTGGCCAAAAAAGATGAATGGGGGCAAAATAGGCATAAAGTTTTAAAAACAAGGTTAAAAAAAGATTAAAGTGATGTTTTATTTAAGATAAACATTGGGTTAAAATTGCCTCTAACCCAGGTAATTCATGTTGTGTTTTTTTTTGTTTGTTTCAATTGTGGTTCATTGTTGACTTGGTCTTAAATTTGATTTTAAACGGCCTTAAAAAAGTGAAAAAGTCTTGAATTTAACTGTCTTGAGCTGTAGGAACCCTGTGAAGTGTTTTGGTCCACCAGTCCTGAAGCAGCCGTATGGGGTTTCGTTAATAGTTTAGGGTATCAAATGACAAAAAGCTGTCCTTAAAACAAAAACGTGTTTTACTCTGCACATTTCCTCATGTTTAGTGATATGAAAGACCAAAAGGGCAAACAAAAACTTAAAAAAAAAACAGAATATTTAAGGTTGAAGTTGTTTTAAAGTCTGTTTAAGTCAGAATTCTGGAAGGATTTTCTTTAAATTCTGAGATAAGTTTTAGTATCGTGTAGGGAAAACTCAGAGTTCTAAGATTAAATTTAGAATTATGCAGAAAAATTCTGAAATTTAAGCAGAAATTATGAGTAGGAAAGCAAGAATTTTGATAATTAATCCATACTTTACATTGCATATATTGTTAATTTTTCAGAGTCAAAGAAAAAGCTAAATCTCCTCAAAAACTTCCTTTGCAGTACCCCAAATCCTCTTCTGTAAAATAACAGGAAGGATGCCGGATGGAAAGCTCTGAGGGGCCTGATGTGGCCCCCGGGCCGCCACTTGGTGATCGCTGTACTACACCTTCAGCCTCCTCTCCTCCATCTCTACGACAATCATACATGTTGATGGTTATAGTCTGAGGAGAAAACAGTTTTACAAATGTTACCAATAAGTCTAATTTTTTCCCCAACAATACAAATGTATAAAATCATGTTTGTAATCACATGTTTTATTAAGTTTTATCCCACAAACTTTTATTGTTGCTCTTAAATGGTTGCTGCCATTCAATATACACATTTTACATGGATTATAAATAAAATAACCAAGAAGTGTGTCTCTTTGCCATTAAATGTAAGCATTTTCTAGTTATAACTGTATATACTATTCCTGTGTTTTGTGTTAGGGACCATGTGGTGGTGGCATTATATTGATAGGAACATGTCCCTAGCGTCCCTACCCAATTCTACGCCCCTGATTTCAATTATCTGTTTACTGTAGCGGACATCATGCATGAAAGAGTTAAACAGCTTAAATATCATTTAACTATAAAATACTTCTTTAAACGGAGCAGATGGAGGTCCTCAGTGAAACTCTGAGTCTGCAGTGTTGTTTAAATCTTTTATTTAACGGGGATGTTCTAATGGAAAAGTCAAACTGAAGACATTATCCTCTCTGTCTCTGTTATTCTGTTTTTCTGCAGAGGACCAGAGAAGCTCTCGTGAAGGGAGAAGAAGGGAAGCCACCGTGGATTCCTCCAGGCCGACTGTCCTGCAGGAGAAATGTGAGCTCACAGTTTCATATCATAAACAATCAGGTGAAAGCAGTGTCAGGCAGAGTCCTAATAAATCAGGTTTAACTTTGGTTTTGGCCTCCTATGATCATGAAAACAACATAATCAGTTTATATTTAGGGATGAACCATGTTGAGATTTTGTCAATACTTCCAAACTCATCATTGCAGATATTTAGTGTCTATTTAAGACAGAAACAGATGTTGAGCAAGAAAAACGACACTTTTATCTCTAATAAACTATTTTTCTTTTTGTTGTTTTCAACAGAGATTTACAGAAAATTTACAAGATTAGCAAACAGACTTTATAATATGCCATCATTATGTGCAACCATTAGTGCAGGAAGACAAACAAAGACAGTAATAAGAATTAAACAAAATAAAAATAGATAAAGACGGAAACTCTGCCATCCTTGGATCCAAAGTCTATCTTTTGTAATGACATTGCCTTAAACCATCACGGACGCTTTTGAAAAGAGAGTATAAACAGCTGGTTAAAATATATTGCTGAATAAATCCTAAAAACAGACTCACATGTGATGTGTATTTTTCCTGATATACTCTGTAGGCATCATCATTGTACATCTTTCTCACGGGTGTTAAAAAAGATAACTAAAGATTGCAAAAATCGACAATATTGTAGAATCGCAATTTAAATCAAATCAGCACCTAAAAAATCATAAAAAAAAAAATCAAATTGGGAGAAAAGCGTATCGTCCCAGCCCTAGTTCATTATGTGATGACAGAAAAATGCAGAAATATTTGGAGCAAAATCAGTTAGAAATGATTAGTACAATATACAAAATACTGTACTCTCATAACTTGGTACCTTTGGACCTCCTCAAAAATAAATGGGAGACAGATTTAAATGAGCAAATCCCAGACGACACTTGGCACAAAATAATAGAGGGAATTTTTTCATCTTCCATTTGTCTTAGACATGCTGTCATTCAGTTTGAAATTGTACATCGTCTGCACTGGACTAAATTTAGACTCTCTAAGATTAATGCTGATATAGACCCCACTTGTGATAGATGCAGGCGAGATCCAGCAACTCTGTTACACATGTTCTGGGCATGGCCAAAGCTGTGCACTTTCTGACAGCGCATCTTTGAGACCTTTTCTAAGATATTTGCAAAAAAACTAGCACCGTCTCCTTTCATTGCACTTTTTGGGGTATCTAAAATAGACTCCTATCTGGAGATGTGGGAAAAACAATGGTGGCATTGTGTTCTCTCCTGGCTAGGAGACTGATGCTATTGAAATGGAAAGACCCAGCACCTCCAACATACAGTCACTAGATTAAAGAAATCATGAACCATATCAAGTTGGAGAAGATAAGATACACAACCAGAGGGTCTACTAGAAAATTCTCTAACATCTGGCAGCCCTTCTTCATATTTGTTGAAGGTATTGAGGCAGACAATTTAGCCTAGTACTATAAATCTCTGCTGCTGTCCTCAGACATCTTTGCTTTTAGTATGTAGGTCTGTTTTGTTTTGTTTTGATTGTTGGTTGGTTTGTTTGTTTGTTTTTCTAGTCTGGCTATGTCAACTCTATAATTTTGAAACTATGTTGGTTTTGTTGTTCTTTTCTTTTTTACCATATTGTGAACTCTGTAAGTCTGGTGCTTGGGGGAGGGGTGGGGGGGTGGGATGGGTTCTCTTTTTTTTCCTGTGTGTTCTGTTGAACTTATGTTATGTTAAATTGTAAATCATAATCTGCAAAAACAAATAAAAATACCTTGATCAAAAAAAGAAATGGCAGAAATGTTTGTAAATACAATTAAATTAAAAACAATTTAAAACAGATTATATTGAGCGTGATAAACACAAAAATGTTTTGGATGAAAAACATTTTTTTTTATATAAATATCAAATCAGTAAAAACGGAAACTCTACATCCTCCCTAAACGCCCCTTTTTGTTTAAATTCATATTTATTTTTCCAAAAAACGTACTGGACAACAAACAGATAAGAGTCACCCCATGTTCGAATGTTAAGTCTAATTTTGTGTGGTTGTTGTTATTTTATTGTGGAAATTGAAAAATAAAATATAAAAAAAGGAAACAGGAACATTCCAACATTTTAATGGAAAACCTGCTGTAATTATCTCTGATAAACTCCCTATTATGTATTTGTTGATTTATGAATACGTTTTCTTTAATGTTGTGTTACTTTTATTAAATAGGAGTTGGCTTGGGAATAAAAATTAAATTAGTAAATGGGTAAGTATTTAAAATAATAATGTTGATAATAATAATAATAATAGCTTTTACCTTTTCAACCTTTAAATCCCACACAAAGAAGATGTCAGTTATTTTGGTTTGTTTGTAGTTTATTCTATATCCTGAAATAATGACGAAAACAAACAATTAAATGTTTTTTTAACACATTAAATATTCCTGAATTTATAGACCTCTGCCAAACAGTTGAGCTGAGAGCTAAAGGGTTAAATATCAGCTGTAAATATCAGTTATGTGTTATTGGGTTGATGATATTGTGCAGTCCTAGTTAAATGATTATTCAGGGTTCCCGCGGATCCTTGAAAAGTCTTAAAAGGCATTGAATTCATAATTCTAAAAATAAGGCCTTAATTGGCATTAAAATGTCTTTAATCCAAATTTTCAAAAGTATTAAAAATTTGAACACATTAGTACCATTTATGTTAGTTTGAAGTAAAAAAAATATTTAGAAACATTTATCTGTTTTTTAAAAAGAATTCACCGATTTCATGTCTTGGTTCTACCTACAGTGCCTGGAGAGGGAAAAAAAGGTTAAAAATTGGAAAAAAAACAACAAAAATGGCTTGGGAAAATTGATTATGGCAGCAAAATTGGGAATTAAATTTGAAATTAAATGTCAAAAAACATGTAAAAATACCAAAAATGATTCTGACAGTGGTCAAAAAAGATGAATGGGGGCAAAATAGGCATAAAGTTGTAAAAACAGGTTTAAAAAAGGTAAAAATGGTCCAAAAGTGGGACAAAGTGTGTGAATAGAGGTAAAAAAAAAAGGGATGAAATTGCAAAACTGGGTAAAAATGGTATGAAAGTGGACAAAGGATAATAAACAGGTGCTAAATAGGTATGAAACTGCAAAAAATTGGGAAAATTGGCCAAAAAAATCTAGAAGTGGCTTAGGAAAATTGATTATGGCAGCAAAATTGGGAATTAAATTTTCTGTTTAATTTAAAAAAACATGTAAAAATTACAAAATGTTTCTGACAGTCGCCAAAAAAAGATGAGTGGGGGCAAAATAGGCATAAAGTTGTAAAAATGGGGTTAAAAAAAGTAAAAAGTGATGTTTTATGTAAAATAAACATTAGGTTAAAGTTGCCTGTAATCCAGGTAATTCATGTTGTGTTTTTGTTTGTTTGTTTTGTTTGTTTCAGTTGTGGTTCGTTGTCGTCTTGTTTTTAAATTTGATTTCAAAAGTCATTAAAAAAGTCTTGAATTTAACTTGCCTTGAGCTGTAGGAACCCTGTTATAATGACTTTAAATAATGTGTGTGCTTCATTATTGTTGCTTGTATTTCATGTTTATTGTTTGATTTTTTTTCTCTAAGCAGAGTCGAGCGCAGCGTCGGTGTGACGGTAAAGTCGGTCGTCGGCGTGACGCAGACGAGGATGACGAAGACGAAGAGTTTGCTGCAGTGTCTCAAACCCTCAGCGCTCTCCTCAAAGAACAAGGAAGCATCCGACCATCAGACGAGTACGAGCTCCAGGAAGGTCCAGGGTTTGTTTGAGGCAGCTTTCTAACATCTGCATTCGTCACAAAGAATTTTTTTTACACGTTTTTCAACTACTAAAGCTCATATGTACTTACCGGCCACTTTATTAGGTACAACGTGTTACTTCAAGGTAGGGCTGGGCATTATATAGATTAATTCAAATTATTTTCTGCAGATAATTTAAAAATGAAAATTACGATTTTTTTTCATCCACTTACTTAAATTGTAAGTTCTTCCAAAGTTTTTAAAATATAAATACTGAAACTTTACAGTTTTCATGATGGTGGCCCTGTCAGGTTTTACACTTTTATAGGCTTGTTTTTATTTATTTATTTAAATTAGATTAAATATTGATCAGAGAGAAACATGTTAACAAGCTGTGAAAATCCCTCAGCTTTCAGTGTTTATGTAGACAAACCTGCCTGTGTTAGAACTACATAATCAACATTTATGACACACACTTTAATTTAAGAGGGACATTCTGATTGATTTAGGAATATAATTTTAAAAAATAAAGGCAGAACTTGATTCAAGTAATTTTTGTGTCAGTTGGAGTGTTTTTGCTTTGAGAGGAAAATAAGTTGATTAAAATCGTAAATTGAGTTTTGTGCGGAAAAAATCTGGGATTTTATTTGTAGGCCATATTTTAGGAGAATCCACACAGATTAAAGTGAATTATCTTAATAAACAGCCGTGTCTGCTGAACTTTCAGAATGAGCTCTGATATCATGATGTGCTGCATTTCTGTGATTATGTTTGATATTATTAATGTTTTATTTCACAGTTATCTACATTATTTACTTAGTAGATTTGAATTTTAGGTCTTCTATCTCTGTTAAAGCTGGTGTACTTTTTAATAAAAACACTTCTTTGTAAAGTTAAAATTCAAGGCATCTTAAATCAGGAAGATTTAATTCTTAAAATCACACACAATGCCTGGACTCATGAATAAATTTAAAGCCTGAAAACCCGCCCAGAACAGTTGAGCTAAAACTTTTTTCTTCCACAACAGTCTGGACTCTGAATATTTGTGCTGTTTTGATATGAAGTTACTGTAATAAAAGTTAAGACAAGAATAAAGATAAGACAGAAGTTTAAACCAGCGTTTTACCTGACAGAGTAAATCACTTCCAGACGTGTTTATTTCATGATAAATCAGACTTTAAGTCATTATTGTTATTAAACCTTTTATTTTATGCTCAGTATTGCTCATGATCAGGTCGTCCTGCTGCAGCTTCTCGTCTCTATTTCAGCTCCGAGGTCAAAGGTCCTTTCAGAGAGCCTGCCGTCCTGCTGCGGTCGCTCGTGGAGGCGGAGATCGACGGCGTGGCCGTGGCCAATCAGCTGACAGCTCTGACGGAGGCTGTGGGCGGCCTGGTGAAGGTGAGGATGAGACTGAGCGTCCGTTTGTCCACAGGGTGAGTGCAGGAGCAGGATGGATGGTTGAAGGTTAAAGTCTGAACTCTGTCTCTCAGGAAAAACGTCTTTCCAAAGTGCACGAGGCGTCGCTGCGGCGGCAGCAGCAGCTCCTGCTGGAGAAGATCGCCATGTTCGACAGCACCAACCACGGCCTGAGGGAGCTACTGAGGGAGCGGGCCGAGCTCGAGGTGAGGAGGGGAGCCGGGCTCAAAGTTTAAGACCATCCCAGAGTAAATAAACAACCCTCATACCTGATTCTTTATTTAAGCAGATAGAAAACCCACTGAGATGAGGATCTCATTTACTAGGGTGACCTGGCCAAGAGGTCAGCAGCACACGTCATAATAAATACAAATTCATGATAAAAGTTTGAGGCAATAAATAGCAAATCACAACAATAAATATGGCAAGGCATTCACTAAATAAGTTTGAGGGAACAGTAACAATTTAAGTATAAATAACAGGCATTGCTCATAGGATTCAAAGAAATTTGCAGTGACAGTAGTAGTAGTAACACACATATTGGTAATTACACGTCTGGACAAATCTCTCAAAGTGTTACTTTATTATGACACCAGAATTATTCAAACAGACTTTGTGGTTGCAGAGATTCACTCATTTTAGAGCAGAAGGCTTAAAAAAGGAGCTGAACAGGTTAATATTTTAGTAACAAAAAAGAACTTTTAAAAAGTGGAAGGAAAAGGGGAAAGATGGAAAAGAAGAGAAAAGGGAAAGTGAATAAAAGAGGAAAACAAAACAGGAGGGGAAAAAAGGGGGGAAAATAATCAATAGGATTTTTATTTTTGTTGATTGACTTTGTTCATGTTGATAGGCGTACCAAATTTAATGAGATGTATGTAAAAGGATGACAGATAATGTGTTTTCGTGTATTTATAGAAAGACACATTTGATGCCCACTTTAAAGAAACATTTTTCCCCTCTTTTTTTATTTTATATCCAGGTTTCCTCTTTATGTGGATGAAGATGTTGAATTTTGATATTATGTGTTTGCCAAAGTGTAAATATTTCTTGCAAAGTTACAACCATATTTAAAAATTTGAGATGTATAAATATTAAAAGCTGAATACAAATGTAAAAAAAACACTTTTGAGGACCAAAATTCAGGCTCTGATTAAAGAAAATTGCAGAAAGCTCAACTTTCAAGCCTCTACACATGAAGCAGAAAGTGTGGAATAAACAAGTTATTATGTTTGATAATAAAAATCAATCACAGATACTGATTATAATTTACGCTACAATCCAACAAACTCCTGTCCAAAATCTAACTTTACCCCCAAGTTTGACTGTTTTATTGTTTTTAGATTGAGTCTGTGATCAACTTTTCTTTATCTGCTGCTTTCTGTCCCTGAAAGTCGGGCAGAAAAATGTCCTCAGCAGGGTGTTTTATGTCTGTAGTAAAATAACAGGCACTGCTCATGAAACTCTGTATGATCTTTACAACAAACAGCTGTTGAAGAAAGCAAAGTCCATCTTTTATTTCAACGGTTTTAGTTTTTTTATTCTGGCTCAGTACACAAACATCCACCAGCAAAAACCAGCAGAGATTAACATTTATTTGTTGCCTTTTGAGTCTGCAACTGTCCTGACTTAAATTAGGATCTTCTATTTGTTCTGTCTTTTTTTATGCTTTTTTTTTTTACTTCCTACTTTGTATTCTTTTTATTTTTTTTCCACGATTTAGCTTTCATGATTAAGTTTATGTTGTTGACTGTCGAGTCAGATTTTTTTATTGCCCTGCTTAATTTTTTTTTATTTGTGCTTATGTTTTATGTAAATTATATGATCCTTCACAGCTGCACAGCTAATTGTTCCATTGGGGACAAATAAATATAAATGAAGTGGAAAAAAGAGTTTGGAGAGTTAGGACTATGTGTGAAGCTTAAATAGATTTGTTTCTTTTGTATGGATGTATCAGAGCCATTCCCCTTATTTCGTTTGATTATTGTTTTATGAATAATATTGTGTCATGTCCTTTAAATAATTAATGAAACTAAGTTAAAGTCTAACTTTGAACATGTTTTACGAGGGGCTCTCTCCTTTTTTGTTAATTTTCGTTGAGCCTACTCGGGCTTAAGTTTAAGTTATAGTAAACACTGTACGGGTGAGATCAACAAACCTGGAATGAACAGGAGAGCCACAAATTTACTTCATGATATATCATTAATTTAAAAAAGGTTTCTTACTTTTACTTTAGTTTTTTTTTTTACATTATTTTGGGACAGCAGTTTTCATAATTATGCAGTTAATCTAATCTGCTCTTTTGCAAAGGAAATGTCGGACTCCGTAATTTTCTCTGGCCCCTTGCCCAATCTGACCAGTGATGATATGTATAGCCGCATGTCATCATTCAACCGCTGGCTATCGAGGTGGTGTCCAGCAAATGATGTGGGCTTCATTGACAATTGGTCAACCTTCTGGAGAAAACCTGGCCTGATAGGCAGAGATGGCATCCATCCTACTCTGGCTGGTGCATCTCTCCTATCAAAAAACATGGCAGAGTCACACTTATGACCTCTCAGAGATGAGACCATGTTGCAGAGCTGCAGTCCTCCACGCTCCTCTGCGCTTGCTCTAAGACAGTTTTCTGCCATTACTGTTATGACAGTTGTGTTCATCCCTTAGATAGCTGCTATGGCTTTTGTAATAGTGATAAACATTATTCCATAGAGACTGTGTCAGTACCCCGACCCAAAGCTCACCTAGATATTAACACAAAAACAAATAAAAAAGGTGTCAACCACAGAAATCTGATAAAAATAAAACCTTCAAATGTAGTGGCTTTAAAACATCAGAGAATTAGATGTGGTCTCTTAAATATTAGATCTCTCAGGTCCAAATCTTTACTGGTGAACGACCTTATAACAGAAAATCAGATTGATTTATTCTGTCTAACTGAGACATGGCTACGAGAAGAGGAATATGTCAGTTTAAATGAGTCCACTCCCCCCAGTCATTCAAATATTCATATACCACGCGACACAGGCCGTGGTGGTGGTGTAGCAGCTATTTATCATTCCTGTCTCCAAATCAATCACAGACCAAAGGCTAAATATACTTCTTTTGAAAGCCTTACTCTAAATTTATCTCATACTGATTCAAAAACTGGCCAGACAGTCCTATTTGTGATAATTTACCGTCCTCCAGGCCCATACTCTGAATTCTTATCAGAATTCTCTGAGTACATATCAAACTTGGTCCTAAGCTCTGATAAAATAGTCATTGTAGGTGATTTTAATATCCATGTGGACAAAGAGAGTGATAGTCTTAGCTCAGCTTTTATGTCATTAATAGACTCAGTTGGCTTTATTCAGTCTGTTAATGAAGCTACCCATCATTTTAATCACACTCTTGATTTGGTTTTAGCATATGGCCTTGATATTAATGAACTGAAAGTTTTTCCAGAGAATCCATTTTTATCCGACCACTTCTTAGTGACTTTTAGCATCCTCCTGGAAGATTCTGTGTTTTGCAGCAAAACTGTGAGCAGTAGAAATCTGTCCAGTGGTGCAGTGGCTAAATTCACAGAGGCCATTCCTACTGCCCTAAGCTCAATAAATTGGCCAACTGATAACTGTGATATTAGCTTTAGCTCAACTCAGCTGGATCACCTTGTTGATGACTCAGCCAGTCTACTAAGATCCACTTTGGACTCAATTGCCCCACTGAGACAAAAACGTATTAAACGTCAGAGGACAGCTCCTTGGTTTAACTCAGAAACTCGTACACTTAAACAAACAACCCGTAAATTAGAGAGAATGTGGCGCTCTGATAAAAGGGAAGAGTCACGTATACTTTGGCGAGAGTCATATTAACTACATGAGAGCCTTAAAACATGCTCGAGCTGCCTACTACTCTTCACTAATTGAAGAAAATAGAAACAACCCTAGATATCTCTTCAGCACTGTAGCCAGGCTGACACAGAGTCAGAGCTCTATTGAGCCTGTGATTCCTCTAGCCCTGGGCTGTGAGGACTTTATGAACTTTTTCAATGATAAAATTCTGAAAATTAGAGATAAAATTAGCAACTCTTTATCTCCAGCCGAACCTGCCCTACCTTTAAATGTAGTAGAAGTCAGACCTGAGTTAGACAGTCTCTCTACGATCAGCCTTCAGGAGCTAAATTCTCTCGTCTCTTCCTCTAAATCATCAACCTGCCTTTTAGACCCGATCCCAACTAAGTTGTTTAAGGAGGTCTTTCCTCTAGTTTGTCCGTTGTTGCTGGAGACAGTAAATATATCTCTATCAACAGGCTACGTACCACAGTCTTTTAAAACAGCAGTAATCAAACCCATCCTTAAAAAACCTAACCTTGATTCAGGAACATTAGCTAACTATAGGCCTATTTCTAACCTTCCATTTGCCTCAAAGATCCTGGAGAAAGTGGTAGCTGATCAGCTAGGTGACTTCCTTCAAGACAATAGCCTGCTTGAGGACTTTCAGTCAGGATTTAGAGCTCATCACAGCACAGAGACTGCTCTAGTTAAAGTAACCAATGATCTACTTTCAGCTTCAGATGAAGGACTGCTCTCTGTTCTTGTTTTGTTAGATCTTAGTGCAGCTTTCGACACCATTGATCATGATGTTCTTATACAGAGATTGGAGATGTTACTTGGGATTACAGGGACTGCCTTAAACTGGTTTAAGTCCTACTTATCTAATAGATATCAGTTTGTACACGTGAACAACAAATCTTCTGTGTACAATAAAGTAAGTTACGGGTTCCTCAAGGTTCAGTGCTAGGTCAATTCTCTTCTCTATATATATATGCTTCCCTTGGTAATATCATGAGGAAATACTCTGTTAATTTTCACTGTTACGCTGATGACACACAGCTCTATGTATCTTTAAAGCCAGGTGAGACAAACCACTTAGATAAACTAGATGCCTGTTTAAAGGACATCAGAACCTGGATGGCCAGAAATTTTCTTCTTCTTAACTCAGACAAGACAGAGATTATTGTGCTGGGCCCTCGACACCTTAGAGAATCCTTTTCTAGTGATTTAACTGCCATAGATGGCATTACCCTGGCACCAAGCACAACTGTTAGAAATCTAGGAGTGCTATTTGATCAGGATTTATCCTTTAACTCTCACATAAAGCAAATTTCAAAAACAGCCTTTTTTCATCTACGCAACATCGCTAAAATCAGGCCTATCCTGTCCCAGAGCGATGCTGAAAAGCTAGTCCATGCTTTTGTTACCTCCAGATTGGACTATTGTAATTCTCTGCTTTCAGGCTGTCCCAGCAAGTCGCTTAAGACGCTTCAGCTGGTCCAAAATGCTGCAGCACGTGTACTGACTAGAACTAGGAGAAGAGACCACATTACTCCTGTATTAGCTTCTCTGCATTGGCTCCCCATTAAATATAGAATAGAATTCAAGATTCTTCTCCTCACCTATAAAGCTCTCAGTGGACAGGCACCAGTCTATCTTGAAGAGCTTGTAGTGCCGTCTAACCCCTCTAGAACATTACGCTCCCAAGATGCTGGCCTACTTGTGGTGCCATCAATCTCAAAAGTAGTATGGGAGGTAGAGCCTTCAGTTATCAGGCTCCTCTTCTCTGGAACAATTTACCAACCACAGTTCGGGAGTCTGACACTCTCTCTACCTTTAAGGTTAGACTTAAAACATTCCTCTTTGATAAAGCTTTCAGTTAGGGACCAGCTTATAGGTTATAAATAAATAAATAAATAAATTAGTTCATAAACTAGACTCATAGTTTAGATGTAATAGGCCTAGACTGCCGGGGGGGAGGTGTCTGGCACAATGGGCTCTATCACTCTCTCTCTCTCACATCTGCTTTTGCCCCTTTTGTTTGCTCCTGTACTCGTCTCTGGCTCTTGTCTTGTAGGTGGCCTGGGATCCTTGGTGGAGACTGCCTGCTGCTGTGGAGTCATGAAACCTCAAAACTACAGCTATAAACATGACACACATAGTTGGCCATTCTATTAGGAACACTCCATTCTCATTATCATTATAGCTGTTCATGTAGTTATTAGCATGATCTCCATATCCATGATCGTTACACCTACAGTATCTATTTCTTATTACCACATAGTCATGAAGTCCCTCTTGAAAATGGGATGTCACATCTCAAGAGGCCTTTAACACATTTATACTTAACGGAGACAAATATGGTTGGGATGCACTTGTGGTCTGGGCACCCATGAGTTCGTCACTACCATAAGTTCTTATTTTCAGTTTGAATATCTAAGATTATACTTCTAGAAAATGATCACCACAACCATTCAGACATGAGGACCCTCCAGAAATGAGATGTAGCATCTCAAGAGGCTAACCTCTAAGGAATCAGACGACAGGCCAATGATACATGGACCTGTCCCTAACTTTAGTTCTTACTTCGTCCACTTGTCTCCTCTTACTTCCCTTCCTTTGCCCTCACACCCATCACAGCATCGTGTGGATTTGCTGTTCATCATGAGACTGGGATCCACATTCAAGATTTCCTGCTGCTTAACAGAAGGTTTTTTCTTGCCGCCATGATGGAGGGATTCATGATTGGCTATATGGATTCATGTTGGGTGTTGGATGTATATATTTGTATATATATGTATATGTGTATTTTATATGTATATATGTATCTATGCATATATGTGTATCCATAAAATGAAGAGCTTCATGCTCTATTGTAAAGTGTCTTGAGATAACACTTGTTATGAATTGGCGCTATACAAATAAAGATTGATTGATTGATTGAGATTGATTGATCTAACCAGGTAGTCTCATTTGCCATCAACGTTTTTTAATTTAGGAAATAAATACATGGGAGAGATGAAGAGTTTATTATGGTGAGAGTTAGATTAAATTTAAAAGTTAATGAAGTACATTCAAATAAATGTATGAAACAACAACTGAACAAGGTTTGAAATAAAAAACAGCAGGATTAATCTGTCCGTGATATTTACCCATAAACACGTCTCTCACTCTGACACTCTGATCCTGACCCACAGGTTTCACCTTAAAGATCAAACTTTACCAAATCAGACATTATTAATCAAACAGGTGAGTATGATTTATCGTTTTTTGTGTCTGCAGAGAGAGTCGCTGTTCTGCCTCGGACAGAAAAAATCCATCAGATCCAGACTGGCCAGCAGCGAAGCAGCAAACATGGTGAGTCTGAAACTCCACAGATTCAGAAGATCGATTTACCTTTCTGTCATCAGCCAACCAGGAGTTTCTTCTTCTCCTTTCTTCTTCTCCTTCTCCTCTTTCTTCTCCCTCTTCACCTTTTTCCTCTTTTTCTTCTCCTTCTTCTTCGTATTGTTGTTGCTCTTCTTCTCCTTCTCCCTCTTTTCCTCCTTCTTCTTTTTCTTCTTCTCCTCTTTCTCCTTCTTCCCCTTCTCCTCATTCATTAACTTGTTGTTGTTCTTCTTGTTATTTTTCTTCTTTCTTTCCTCCCCTTTTCTCCTCATTCTTCATCCTTTCCTCCTCCTTCCCCACACTTATCCTTCTCCATCTTCCCTCCTTATTCTCCTCCTCCTCCTTGTCCTCCTCCTCCTCCTTCTTCTTCTTGTTTTTCTTCTTTCTTTTCTCCTCCTTCTCCTCATTCTTCATCCTTTCCTCCTCCTTCTCTACACTTATCCTTCTCCATCTTCCCTCCTTATTCCCCTCCTCCTCCCTCTCCTTCTCCTTCTCCTCCTTCTTGTTGTTTTTCTTCTTTCTTTCCTCCACCCTCTCCTTCTTCTGCTTGTTCTCCTCCTCCTTTCCACCTCCTTCTCCTCACTTATCCCTCTCCTTCTTCTCTACTTATTCTCCTCCTTCACCTTCTCCTCCTCCTCCTCCTCCTCCTCCTCCCTCAGAGTCTTTCAGCCAAACTGACCCACAAAGAGAGGGAGGCGAGCACACTGGCGGAGCGTTTGGACTTTGAGAAGGTCTGGATCTTCTTTCTTTTAGACTTTTATTCCTCCTCATGTTCTCGAGCCTCCTTCTGAGGCTGAGGAGCTGAGGAGTTCAGTCTTTGTGCTCCTCCTGCTGAGCTGACGTCCTCCTCACTGACTCATTTCAGGACAAAGTGGAGACGACTGAGGAGCTGTCCAAAGTCCTCCAGTCGACCAAAGAGCACCTGCAGACGGAGCTGAGCAGAGCCGAGGAGGAGAAGCTCCTCCTCCAGCATCAGCTGCAGGTTGGTGTTTGTCTTTACCGTAACACCTGTAATAGCCCCACAGCTCTGTGACCACACCTCCTGTCCCTGAGGAGCAGTGGCTGGAGCTGATGGTGGAGGAGGAGAAGCTCCTTCTCCACCATCAGCTGCAGGTTGATGTTTGTCTTTACCATAATACCTGTAATAGCCCCACAGCTCTGTGACCACACCTCCTGTCCCTGAGGAGCAGAGGCTGCAGCTGATGGTGGAGGAGGAGAAGCTCCTTCTCCACCATCAGCTGCAGGTTGATGTTTGTCTTTACCATAATACCTGTAATAGCCCCACAGCTCTGTGACCACACCTCCTGTCCCTGAGGAGCAGAGGCTGCAGCTGATGGTGGAGGAGGAGCTTCTCCTCCTCCACCATCAGCTGCAGGTTGGTGTTTGTCTTTACCGTAATACCTGTAATAGCCCAACAGCTCTGTGACCACACCTCCTGTCCCTGAGGAGCAGCGGCTGCAGCTGATGGTGGAGGAGGAGAAGCTCCTCCTCCACCATCAGCTGCAGGTTGGTGTTTCTCTTTACCGTAATACCTGTAATAGCCCAACAGCTCTGTGACCACACCTCCTGTCCCTGAGGAGCAGAGGCTGCAGCTGATGGTGGAGGAGAAGCTCCTCCTCCACCATCAGCTGCAGGTTGGTGTTTCTCTTTACCGTAATACCTGTAATAGCCCCACAGCTCTGTGACCACACCTCCTGTCCCTGAGGAGCAGAGGCTGCAGCTGATGGTGGAGGAGGAGAAGCTCCTCCTCCACCATCAGCTGCAGGTTGGTGTTTGTCTTTCCTGTAATACCTGTAATAGCCTGACAGCTCTGTGACCATGCCTCCTGTCCCCGTGGAGCAGAGGCTGCAGCGGAGCCTGGAGGAGCAGCGGCAGGAGCTTGGAGCTCTGCAGGAGGAGCTGCAGACTCTCAGACAGACCAGGCAGGAGGAGGCGAAGGAGCAGGAGCAGCAGGAGGCGCTGAGTCGGCTAACGGAGCAGGCCGACCGAGCCGAGGACGACGCCAGGCAGCTCACGGCAAAGCTGCAGGAGAAGGTCTGCGTCTGCTTTTCAACTTTAAAACCACCCAAACGTGTCTCGTGTTTACTCGAGTGAGGTCTTTAACTGAAGATGGAACTTTGACCCGTTCACCTTTTTCTGTGATTCTCCTGTTCACTCATCAGCAGTTACAGCAGAATATCCAGAATGAAACAGACAGAAACAGGAGCAAAGGAGGATGTTTGGCTTCAAATTTAGCAGAATCAATGCAAGTTGTTATTTATTTATTTATTTGTTCCTTATATGAAAGCTGAAACAACAGGTGCACGTTACACCCTCAAACAAACACATTCATGATAGAAAAGGAGCAGAAGAAGAGAAATGTATCTTTCTTTGTCTGTTACTGTTCGAACAATTTAAAAAAGAAGAAAGAAAAGATGGTCTGACGTCACATACAGCTGTAAACCAGTCTTTGATTTTTACAACAAAAACAAGTAAAACAAATACAAATAAGTACAATAAAATAAAGAACCCTAAATATAAAAAGTCACTTTTCAAAACAATTGATGCTTAACAACCAGTGTTAAGTTTCAAGTGTGTATGGACACATTTTTATTCCTCCTTCTCCTTATTTTTCTTCTTCTCCTTCTTCATTTTCTTCTTCGTCCTCTCCTCCTTCCCCTCCTTCGTCTTGTTGTTGTTGTTGTTCCTTTTATTTTCGTCCTCCTCCTCCTTTTTCAAACACAGTAAACACAGTCTGCTTAAACTAAGACCACACAAAGAAATCAAAGCAATCCCAAAGGGTTCACATACTTTTCACATACCTGCAACTGTATGTTTTTTAATTTTAATCAATTTCAGTCCATTTTGCCAAAATTTGGTCGGTTGAACTTTTTGAATTCTCAGTCAGTAAGTCAATTTTTCCATTTTGCACATCTCATAAATTATTTCAAACCACTCCTTTATCAGACAGGTGAGAAAATTGAAAGCAACAGATTATTGAAATTAATATTCTCTCCTTGAGTCAGTTTACCATAAATTTATTATTTGAATTAGATTTCCTTTTGGTCCCAACAAATGAAGACTTTTGTTCTCTTTTGTAAAATGTCTGGGATAGCATTTGTTTTGAACTGGAGCTTTACAAATAAAGACTGATTTTACTAATAGAGCATCAAAAAGTACCATCAAGTCTCTTGACTAGTTTTAAAGTAAATAAAGTGTTTATTGTTCTTAATTTATCACGTTTGAAGGAGAGCCAGCTGGCTCAGGCTCTGTCCACGTCCAGTGACTGGTGCCTCCGTCACTCCAAAGAAGCTGCAGCCAAAGGCCTTTTGGAGGAGGAGGCCTCTGCGCTCAGATTGTGAGTTTATTCCCTGTTTTTACTGTTTACCATAAATCTGAAGGATTATTACATTATAGGTGATTTCACGGCATTTTTAATCTGATGTTTTTAGTCTTCTTTGGTCGATATGAGTTTGAAAATGTCCGTGGATTTGATTAAAGTTGAATATTTAATGATTGAAATGTTGAATTTCTCAGTCAGATCACGGAGCTGACCTCAAAGATTCAGTTAGCGGAGGAGAGGAGTGGCTCAGAGAAGGACGAGCTCAGAGCCCAGGTCCAACATCTGAGCTCTGAAAACACCGTCACCAAACTGGAGAACCAAAGACTGACGGTATGACGTTTTTAAATCTGAGTTTATTCACTCTCTGAGTCTGTGAGGTCGGTTTTATAATTCACTTTGTTCACTTTAGAGAGCCTGACACACCGGACAGTGTATTCACCAACCATCAGGGAAAGAGCCCAAACCTGTCAGGAGCTGATTGGACGATTGTTCAGTCAATCACATTAATAACGGTCCAATCAGAACATCAGCCTGCAGACCATGAGCCAATTAGTACATTTGCATGTTCTCCCTGTGCATGCGTAGGTTCTGTCTGGGCACTCCAGCTTCCTCCCACAGACCAAGAACATGGCTTCCCTCCCTGCTTGTTAAATTTTTGTAGAATATCAATTTCCCTTTAATTAAATCATGGTTTTGCCTTGTTACGGTAGTACAGGTTGTAGGAGCCATATATGTTTATTTATGTGTGATGTGTTGGTAAGTGCTGTGTATTCACATGATGGGGGTGGACACACTCTGCTGGCACTTGGGTGGCGGGTATGTCACTGTGGGTGTGTGCTCAGCTGTTACAAATAATCCCACTCACCTGCAGCCTGCTTTGATTTGTTAAGGAGGGAGGGTGAGTTGGGAGCGAAAGTTTCTGTTGACCGCTATCATAAGCCGACACCACATTAGTAATGTTGTTTGCACTTTATATTGAACGATGTATGGTGTGTCAGTTGCGCCTTGATGAAAATAAAGAGTATAATGAGCATTAGAAGTGGATGTGTGTTTGTGCGCGTCACTGGTAAACTCCCAAGCTTAGCCCCCGCGGCATGTCGTTTTTTTTGGTTAGATCGCCAGTCAGCCGCAACACAGGTTGAATATATTGTTTGCTTTTTGCTTTGGTGAAATAATGGTTTTAAGTTTTCTCAGTTTGGGATGACACTTTTTTATAAACACTTTATTTGGAAGAACTGCTTTTCTGCTGCGTTCTCTTACACAGTGCTGTAATGTTTATATTCATATTTAAATATTTTTAACGTTCATGATGTAACCTTGTTCATCATCTCACTTTTACTTATTTCATTTTTTTTCTTCATTTGGAAGGTTGATGTTGCTTTAATATTCTTAACTGTTTTTCTTAACTTTTGATGCTTTATCTGTTTTAATGTCTATTTGACTCTCCTGCTGTGAAACTGTATTTAAGATGAACTGAAACAAACAAATTTCCCCTTAAGGTTTAATAAAGCTGTTCTGATTCTGCTGATATGACACTATAAAGGTATCATGATGGTGTTTTAATTAAATAACCTTCCTGTTTAGGCTCAGCTGAAGTCGTCTGAGGGGAAACTGGAGGATCTGCAGTCTGATGCTCGACGGCTGAAATCTGCCCTCAGGAAACAGGAGCACCTGCTGGAGAAATACAAGAAAAAGGTACCGCAGCCCTCTTGGTCACTTTTTCTACAGTCACAGTCTTTTGTGAAACTTTGGCACATTTTCTTTTCACCTTAAAAGTTTCAAACATCCAGATTTTTCCCTGATTTTTTGCTGGATGATGTATTGTTATTATTATTACTATTTTATTTATATATATATATATATATATATATATATATATATATATATATATATATACATATATATATATATATATATATATATATATATAGGTGTTGAGTTAAATTACAAACAGGTGCACAAATCTTCTTTTTTTAATGTATTTTTTGGGCATTTTTTGCCTTTATTGATAGGAGAGAATGACAGTGGATAGGCTTGTGAAAGAGGGCAAGAGAGTAGGGGAAGAGACTCTGCAAAGTGGCCACAGGCTGGATTCGAAACCAGGCTGACAGAAGTATGTACATGGGACGTGCCTGGTTGCTAACCACCCCACCAAACCAGCACCCCACAGGTGCACAGATTTAACTAGAACAGCACTCAGAGAGCGCAGACCTCCGCCAGAGCCACAGTTCTCACCCATATTGTCATTTTGACCATAAATATTACTCCTACCTTTATTTCATCTAAATATTTAGATTCCATGACCATGAAAACATACCATTAGCAATTGGATTCATCATGAAATCTATTTTAGTTCAATAGTTATTCACGAAAATCAAATTTTTCATCATGGAGGATCCAGACGCTGATCCAGATCACTCCCAAAATCGAATCATTTGTTCCTTGTCCCAATCCGGACATTTCCTGAAAGTTTCATCAAAATCCGTTTATAACTTTTTGAGTTATCTTGTGAACAAACAAACAGACGCGGTAATAAAAAAAACCTCCCTGGCGGATTTAACCAATCACAGCCAAGCACACAGACATGAGCCAGTGCAAAGGTGGGTCGCTCAAACGTCCCCCTGTCGCCCCCTGCAGGTGCAGCAGGCCCGTGCGGAGTCGGAGCGGTGCCACGCCAGGCTGGAGGAGACACAGGAGGAGGCGAAGGAGGCGACGGCGAGCCTGGAGAGGGAGAAGGAGCAGCTGAGGCGGGAGCTGCTGACGAGGCTCAGGGAGCTGGAGGCGCTGCCCGATAAACTGAGGAGGACGGAGCAGCAGCTGCGTGACGCTCGCCAGGAGGCCGACGACCATGAGAGGAGGAACACGGAGCACGGGACAGCGCTGGCCGAGGTCAGGCACAAGGTAAGAGACCCGCTGTCGGCTCCACTCACCTCCACTGCCCTGTGTCAGACTAAGCACTCCTCACAACAACTTTACAAACTTTACTACAGTCACTTATTTAGTTTAGTTTATTTCAGTCATATATATACTAGGGGTGGGAGAAAAAACTGATTAGTATAGTGTGAACAATATTAAAGCTAGTATTTCTTTTTTTATGGACACTTTCTATATTTAAAGGTGTAGTGTGTAGAAGTTGGCAGCATTTCACCAAACAGAAACAGTGAATACAGGATATAATGTTTCTATTTGTACGTAAAGTCAAAATAGGTGAACAATCATCCTCATAAAACTTTGGTTTTCTTTTTATTAAGTTAGAAAAATCTTTTTATATCTATGTACCGGGGGTCTCCCCTCTGTGGAGGCTGACATAACGACCCGCCATGTTGTCTACGGGTGGGTTTAAGGGACAAAAAAAGTGAAACGTGATTTTTGAATATGAGTCTGCAAAAGTTTACCAAAACTATTATCATCATCTTAACTGACCTATGATCTATAAAATGATAGTCACAAAAATAAATGAAAAGCCCTCACCTGGTAAAATGCTGAAATGACAATTTCTACACACTGCACCTTTAACCCTTTAACTACCAGTTCAACTGTTTGGCAGAGGCCGCAATTACAAAATGGGATATTTAATATCATATATTTATAATATTTTTGATATTTATAATTATTTAATATTTATTTGTTTTAAAAAACAGAACAAATCAAATTGCTGTGTGGTTTAATTCACATTTCAGGAAAAAAAGAAAACTACAAACAAACAAAAAATTATGCTGTGAGGTTTAAAGGTTTAAAAAATTATCAGTTCATTATAGAGATGGGAGAAAAAATCAATTCACATAAGTATCAGGATTTTTTTGTTTGACCATTTTTAAATCTTGTTTTTTTCCAAATGTAAATTCTTCATTTTAGTCTGTGTTAATAATCCACTTTTAAAGTCAGTCCAGTCTTTTGAAGAGAGAGTATAAACAGCTGGTTAAAATATAATCTGAATAAATCCTAAAAACAGACTCACATGTGATGTGTATTTTTCCTGATATAGTTTGAATTGAATTGAATTGATTTATTTATTTCGGTCACGTCAGCACACTTATACAACATCACACATTGTCAATAGTTGATCAAACGTACATGTCCGAAAGGGAAGACGGGAGAAGCAGAGCTGATCTAGTCCCGTCCCCATTTTCTCAATATTTAGTCTCCTCTTTTCGACATATCATCAAATTATTATAAATTTTTATTCCATTTCCAGAAGTATGACATAATTCTTGACTGTCCTTTAGTGTCCGTATTTGACCTATTATGACTAGTCTGTAGGCATCATTGATCTTTTTCACTGGTGTTAAAGAAGCTAACTAAAGATTGCAAAAATTGACAATATCGTAGAATCACAATTTAGATCGAATCGGCACAAAAATCGTACGAAAAATCGCCTCGGGAGAAAAGCGTATCATCCCAGCCCTACCAAACACCTTGAAAAGAATAAAACTAAATATGTATGTATATATACAAACATATGTTTACAAATACACATACACGTTAAAATAGCTCTCTAATGTAATTCAAAATAAAGAATACAGACCCACAATAAAAAAGGTTGTTGATGAAACTATGATGAAAATAGTCAGCTTCAGAGCTTCACTTTTATTCATCAGTGAATCACAGATCATTAGTTTATATTTAATAAAATAACAATAAAGAAGCTGAGCTAAAGCGTGGTGTCATCATCTCCTGCAGGTGGAGCAGCAGGGCTCTCAGCTGGAGATGTTTCAGCAGAAGAATCTGCTGCTGCAGGGAGAAAACGACATCCTGAAGGAGAAAGTGCACAACTTAGAGAGGTAAAAACACTTCATTTAAGTTAAAGGGCATTTCACATTATTGTGCAAGTTTTAATATGTATTCTACAGAACAGTTTTAGGGCCAGTTTAGATGGAAAAAATAATTTAGAGATTATTGGAGATTAAAATTGAAATGGTGAGAGAAAAGTTAAAATGTTGGGAAAAATTGTATTTCAGCTTTATTCTTGTCATTTCAACTTTAATCTCGACTTACCCAAAATTATTTTCTACATCTAACATGGCCCTTACACTCTGCCATAGTACTAATTACTCTGTTACTGTGTTTGATATTGGAGCCTCCAAAACACATAATTCAACACTGAGTAAAATCATTTTTTTAAACTATGTAGATTTCAACACAAAGGCACAGTTAGAATAAAATGTCAGCAAATTTAGCATTTTTACAATGAAAAAATGGGATAAATCAAGCTTAAATGACTAAATTCACCTTGATTTGACTTACAAGTAAAGCCCAAGGTGTTTCTATTTGTTTATTATTATTTTTAGTTTTCCAGTTTTTTTGATGTTTTTCGACTTTTGCAATATTTCACGATGCAAAAATTAAATACATGAGAAAAAGAAAGAAATTAATAAGCTCAAAATAAACCAAAAAATGTTGAAAGAAAAGACACTGAAGAAACAGATCAGGTTTGAAGACACCTGTGCATGTCCTCTGGTTCAGTTATTATATTCTCTTACATTGAAAAATAGAAAATATCTGTTTTACTGAGCTATTCTGGTGAAGAAAGAGTACTAAAACAGATAAAATGAAGTTCATCAATAATCTAAAAGAAGGAGTAAAGAGTGCATTATTTTATATACTTGTCCTTTGAGAAAACATGTTCAGTTTTTCTTGCTGCAGAGAAGTTCACTGTTAGAATATATATAATTATATACACGATATTTCTAAAAGTATTCACTCACCCATCCAGATAATCAGAGTCAGGTGTTCCAGTCTCTTCCATGTCCACAGGTGTATAAAATCATCACCTAGGCATGCAGACTGCTTTAACAAACATTAGTGAAAGAATGGGTCGCTCTCAGGAGCTCAGTGAATTCCAGCGTGGAACTGTGATAGGATGCCACCTGAGCAACAAATCCAGTGGTGACATTTCCTCACTCCTAAATATTCTACAGTCAACTGTCAGCTGGATTATAAGAACGTGGAAGTGTTTGGGAACCACAGCAACTCAGCCACCAAGTGGTAGGCCACGTAAACTGACGGAGCGGGGTCAGCGGATGCCGAGGCGCATAGTGAGAAGAGGTCGCCAACTTTCTGCAGAGTCAATCTCTACAGACCTCCAAACTTCATGTGACCTTCAGATTAGCTCAAGAACAGTGCAGAGAGCTTCATGGATGGGCTTCCATGGCCCAGCAGCTGCATCCAAGCCTCACATCACCAAGTGCAATGCAAAGCGTGGATGCAGTGGTGTAAAGCACGCCGCCACTGGACTCTAGAGCAGTGGAGACGCGTTCTCTGGAGTGACCAATCACGCTTCTCCATCTGACAATCTGATGGACCAGTCTGGGTTTGGAGGTTGCCAGGAGAACCATACTTGTGGGACTGCATTGTGCCAAGTGTAAAGTTTGGTGGAGGGGGGATTATGGTGTGGGGGTGTTTTTCAGGAGCTGGGCTTGGCCCCTTAGTTCCAGTCAAAGGAACTCTGAATGCTTCAGCACACCAAGACATTTTGGACAATTCCATGCTCCAACTTTGTGGGAACAGTTTGGAGCTGGCCCCTTCCTCTTCCAACATGACTGTGCACCAGAGCACAAAGCAGCTCCATAAAGACATGGAGGACAGAGTCTGGCCTGCACAGAGTCCTGACCTCAACCCCATAGAACACCTTTTGGGATGAATTAGAGCAGAGACTGAGAGCCAGGCCTTCTGGTCCAACATCAGTGTGTGAGCTCACAAATGCTCTTCTGGAAGAATGGTCAAAAATTCCCATAAACACTCCTGAACCTTGTGGACAGCCTTCCCAGAAGAGTTGAAGCTGTTATAGCTGCAAAGGGTGGACCCACGTCAGATTGAACCCTATGGATTAGGAATGGGATGGCACAAGTCGCCCTGAGATGATGAATAAAATGTTCCCAAACACAGTGGAATAGACTGTGTTCATTTTTTCACATTTAAACATGTTTGTTTTCTGGTCTGTCCCTGTTTTTCTGAGTTTATGTTGGTTTTTTTTGTTGTTAGTAAAGACAGAGATTATGTTTCTTTTTCTTTAATATAACAAAGTTTTGATGAAAAGTCCAAACCCTCCTCCTGCTGCTTCAGTCTGTAACAGTCGGTGTGTTTCAGGCGTCTGGAGGAGCTGAAGGAAGCGAACAAAGACTCGATTCAGTCGATCTCGTCCAGGGAAGATCTCGCTCGCCGCCTTCAGCAGCAGCTGGACGAGAAAACGCTGGAGTGCAGCGCGATGTCCCGACAGCTGCAGCAGACGCTGGACGACGCTCAGAGACAGGTGTGACGCTTAAATCCACGTCAAGAGCATCGAAACGCTGCTTTATTTAAAAAAACTAAAGAGTTAGCCCGCCTTACTCCTCTAACAGAGCAGCCTGAGAGGAGAAGAGCTGCTCATGGAGGAAATAAATCACAAAAATGAAAATAAAAAAGCTGAAATCAAAGTGTTTGAGTCAGAAATAATTGATTAATCTTTATCTGTACAGCTCCAGTTCTTAACAAACTTCATCTTACAACACTTACCAACAGAGCTGAAGACAAACTCTTCATTTATAGATACACAAATCTACATATAGACAAATAAATATAATAAATATATTTGTATATTTACAAACATCCAGGCAGAGACTAAGGCAGAGACTAAAAAAGACTTCATGACCAAGACAAACTCAGATCATAAATCTGTCCTCATCACATTCGTCTCTGCTGAATATAGATTTAATCAATCTTAATTTATGATACACCATATTTGTTGAATAAAAATAAATTAAAGGTAATCCCCTTGAGATGTAGCATCTCATTTTCAGAGGGTCCTCATGTCTGTGTGGTTGTAAAGAAAGTTACTGTGGATGAATAATCAAACCACGGATAGAGAGATCAGACTAATGTCAACATTTATATTTATAGTGAATATAATCTGCAGAGAAATTATGTTGATTAATAAAACAGCATCAAGCTGAACTGCCTTTAAAACGGTTTGATCAGAATCAGACATACTTTATTAATCCTCAAGGGGAAATTCAGTTGTTTTAGTTGTTCTTATGCACAGTGTAACAGTCAGAAATATCAGATTAAGACATTAGAATAGATCGGAGCATTCATTTAACTAAAATAAATACAACTAAAAAAGAAAATAAATGAAATGATAATGAAAATTAAGGGAGCAGGTTGCAACATGTAGAGCCTTTAAGCAATATCAACTTCCTTATGAAGGAAAATAAGTCAAAATTAAGAGGAAATTAGACTCCGAATGAGGTCATGGAATACACAGTATTCACAGTATTTACAATGAAAATGTAACAGGTCTGAAAGTCTATATTTGTGTCGAATTAAGTTTCTGTTTCTGTTGATGCTCATGGAGTGGAGCAGGTCCACAGCAGCAGGTCATCAGTGAGTGTTTGTCAAGGTCACACTGATGTTTGTGTGCTGTCTGCAGGAACTACCAAGGATTTAATTTAATTTAGTTTTTCTCGCTTAAGTAAATATTAGAAACTGTAAAGATGGTGGAATAAGAGTAAAGGAGAGGCCAGGTCATTTTGATTTGAGTAACATTCTATATATATATATATATATATATATATATATATATATATATATATATATATATATATATATATATATATATATATATATATATGTGTATATATATATATATATATATATATATATATATATATATATATATATATATATATATATATATATATATATATATATATATATATATATATATATATATATATATATATATATATGTGTGTGTGTGTGTGTGTATATTTATATCCTCCCTGTCTGCAGGTGGACGAGAGCATGCAGAGGGTTCTGACCAAAGAGCGAGCGTCTCAGTCTAAAGCTCTGGAGCTGCAGAGTCAGCTGAGCCGAGCCAGAACAGAACAGAACCAGCTGCTGCGGAGCAAAGAGGAGGTACGGCATGTTTATATATATATATATAGATAGATAGATAGATAGATAGATAGATAGATAGATAGATAGATAGATAGATAGATAGATAGATAGATAGATAGATAGATAGATGTTTAGATTAAGACTGTTACATCATATTTAATGTTCAATATACATGTTTAAGTTAGATTGATTGTATTAAATAATCTACGGTGACCCTGAAGTGCAAAAACCAGTGACAGATTAAAAAACACACCAATTTTTGCACATTTTTCAGAGGTTTGTTGTTTTAATGTCACTTTTGTGTTTTCTTATTTGTTGTTTAAAGTGTGATTTTTGTTTTTCCGTCTGATTTTGATTTGTTCTTCTTTTTATTTAACATTTTCTACTTGTGTTTTTTTGTTGTTGCAGGTTTTATTTAACCCTTTATAAAACATTTTTAAAAGTTCTGTAATTTAGTGTTTTTAGATTTGTGGTTGTGTATTTAAATTTATAGGTTCTTTTATTTCTCTGTGATTTTTCAGTCAGTTGTTGCTTTATTAATTTGTTATCCTATCTGATTTTTTTTTTTTTGTATTTTAATCAGTGATGTGTTTTCTTCCACGATATATTTTACTGTCTCTGAAATGTTTGTATTTATTTGTTGTTGAATGCTATTTTATATTTCTTTGCTTTTGGATGATTCTGTTCGTTGTTTTCTCTTTTGCATTATTTGAATGTGTATGTTTGTTTATGTATATTTTAATCGATTTTTTGGTTTTGTTCTCATATTTGTCATTTTGTTTATGTTTTTTGAATTGTTGTGTAGTGTTTTTTGTCTTGTGTCTCTCGATTTGTTGTATTAATACATTTATACTCTTATTCTTGTATTTTTGCACTTCAGAGCCACCATATCAAACTGCTGTAGGCTGTGTGAATACATTTATATTTATATATTTTTAAAAATGTTCCTGTGTTTGTGTTTCCTTTCAGATGGAGCGTCGTTTTAAGACTCAGCTGCAGAACATGAAGGAGCGACTGGAGCAGTCTGACTCCACAAACCGCAGCCTGCAGAATTACGTCCAGTTTCTGAAAACCTCGTATGGAAACGTGTTCGGAGAGTCTTTACTCACCAGCTGACAAAACTCCTCCAGACCAGAATCCACACTCCAAAAACCATCGCAATCGACCACCAACACTCAAATGTTACACTAATAACATTATAAAATCAACTTTTTAAATTAAATGTGCATTCTCTGATGCAAACTTGTATTTATATTATTTTAAATAAACTTGTCTCCACTCTGAAGCCAGTTTCCTGTTTTAACCTTTAATTCTGAAGTTTCCTGCTGATCGACTAAAGGACTCACCTCCTCCTACATCAGAAATCACAAACCTAATTTTCCAAAATCTCAACTAAGATTTGTTAAAATTTGAGTGTTAACATTTGCAGCTTGTAACTTTGTAAAACATGAAGCCCTGAGAGGACAAGCATATATTTTTATTTCAACCTGCAAATCCCAATATTACCTGTAAATTTAATAAATTAACACAATGTTAAGGGAAAATTTAATTTATTGTAACTGGATATATATGTAGACACCCTGTGTGACACTGGCTAGAAAAAAACATGCACCTTTGCCCCTTGTGGGACTTCCATAGTCAGCAATTCTGTCCCAGTTTTGTTTTATTTACTCATTGGCAGCACTTTAGGGCCTAAAGACACCAGTTAACACCCAGTTTGTTTCCAAAATCCGTTCCTCTTTATTTTAAACTTCTGAGATCCGCATTAAATGCATTTTTTTAAATAATAAAAACAGTAAAATAGTGTCTCAGACTGTGAGTACCAAACCCCATTGATACCTTAGCTAATTCATGATATGATTGCTTTTTATTACTTAAACAGATGACACAAGAATCCAACGAGGACTTGGCATTAATAATTTGTTTGGGATCTTTAATTCGGCAAACACATCATGAGGGTAAAATGTTGTGTTAGAAATGAAAAGGACATTTTGTGTATGTTGGCAATGACGGCGTGCGGGTACGAGGTATTATGGAGCTGGAAAAAAATATCAGTATCTTTATCAGCTTTATGCCGTATGTTATCTTCTATTGTGCTACAATGGGGTTTCGAAAGGAGAGGCGCGATCTTGAAAAAATAAAACGACTGGTTACTAAACCAACATTTCATGGACGTGCCAACAAAAAACGGAACAAACATATTTAAGGAAAGGAACCGGAGCGTCCTCGTAAAGGCGCGCTGTCCGTCGTCGGACTGTGATTGCAGTGACTCCATCCGGTGTTTTGAAAGTTAGCCCGTCGTTAGCATGTTAGCATGAGTTTGTAGTTTTGTTTTAAATGTTCGCCGTGATGCCTGCTGAAAATCTCCGATGGGAAACTTTGGAGGCCTTAAAAAGGTCCTCGAAGGCGAAGATCCCGTTCGACCCGTACTGGTCTGAGAGGGGGGAGGTGAGTTAAAGCCGGTTTACCTGCTTAACCAGCCGAGGGAGGGCTAGTTAGTGTTAGCCGAGCTCAGCTAGCATCAAGCCTGTTAAGTAACTTCTACGATATAAATGAATATTATAAACATTATATATCTAAATCCTTATCAGCCTTTATTATGTTCTTACAGACTGTTAGAGCTCCAGGTCAGTTAACATGTTTTCTTATCGGTGTTTTCTTCACTTTCTTTTTAATAAATGTGTTAAATTAAGAGTTTCCCTTCTACTACTAAACTGTTTGGTATGTTAATAATAAAATATGTTTTTTTTATAACCACTGTGGTGTTACAGGGTTCCCGCGGATCCTTGAAAAGTCTTAAAAGGCATTGAATTCATAATTCTAAAAATAAGGCCTTAATTGGAATTAAAATGTCTTTAATCCAAATTTCAAAAGTCTTAAAAATTTGAACACATTAGTACCACATCTATACTACCTACAGTGCCTGGACAGAGAAAAAAAGGTTAAAAATTGGAAAAAAACAACAAAAGTGGCTTAGGAAAATTGATTATGGCAGCAAAATTGGGAATTAAATTGGAAATTAAATGTCAAAAAACATGTAAAAATAACAAAAATGGTTCTGACAGTGACCAAAAAAGATAAATGGGGGCAAAATAGGCATAAAGTTGTAAAAACGGCGTTAAAAAAGGTAAAAATGGTCCAAAAGTGGGACAAAGTGTATGAATATAGGTAAAGAAAGGGATGAAATTGTAAAAAACTGGGTAAAAATGGTATGAAAGTGGACAAAGGATAATAAACAGGTGCAAAATAGGTATGAAACTGCCAAAAATTGGCCAAAAAATTTAGAAGTGGCTTAAGAAAATTGATTATGGCAGCAAAATTGGGAATTAAATTTCCTTTTTAATATAAAAAAAACATGTAAAAATTCCAAAAATGTTTCTGACAGTGGCCAAAAAAGATGAATGAGGGCAAAATAGGCATAAAGTTGTAAAAATGGGGTTAAAAAAAAGTAAAAAGTGATGTTTTATGTAAAATAAACATTAGGTTAAAATTGCCTGTAACCCAGGTAATTCATGTTGTGTTTTTGTTTTTTTTGTTTTGTTTGTTTCAGTTGTGGTTCGTTATCGTCTTGTTTTTAAATTTGATTTCAAAAGTCATTAAAAAGTCTTAAAAAGTCTTGAATTTAACTTGGCTTGAGCTGTAGGAACCCTTATATAGCACTTTATATAGCACAAAGTGCTTTACAGACAAATGAATTAAATGAAGGATTTATAACCCAAACCCACCCTCACAGCATCCACACACAGTGTTGATAAAAAACATCATAAATAAAAGACAATAATCAAGCACACTGCTGTACCCAGTAATACTGAGGAAACACCATCTTAAAGGTTTAAAAATGAGAAAACACTGGAGGTTAAAAGTATAAAATTAAATATATCATAAAATCAAATAAGAAAATTAATTTTAAAAAATAAGAAGAATAAAAAATAACTTGTAATTAAGTTAAAATATACATATATATAATAATAAATAAATAAAAAATAAAATAGGAAAACATAAAATAAGGAAAAATAGAAAGATTTAAAAAGAAAAGATAAAAAATAGGATAAGATCAAATAATAAAAAGTGGCCTGTAATTAGAATAAAAAAAAACACAGAAATGTAATTCAGGTAATTCGACTAAAAAGGTAGGTTTTGAGTTTGTTTTAAAAGACATTCACATTCAGTGCAGCCCTTATAATATATTGTTTTTTCAGGTTTAGTAAATATAATATTATAATAATATAATCTAACAGTGATCAGAGTATCAGTACAGATAAGTAACCAGTTATACTAACCAGCCAGTAGCCATGTATATTTGTATTTATTTTACTTTGTATTTATTGTATTATTTAGATGTCTTAATGTATCCATAGAGAGATTCCATATCTGCTGTTTGTTTTTTACTTTTTGATATTCTATATATTTTTTTATACCTTGTACAAACAATGCTACTGGAACTTTAATTTTCCTGAAGGAGTCTTCCCAAAATATAAACATAATATAATATAAACATAATATAATATAATATAATATAATATAATATAATATAATAATAAGAAGAGATCTTCGGTCTTGATTTTGTTGAAGCTGCTGTCAAACACCATCAATCAATCAAAATGTATTTATAACACTTTTCATAAATATTTAAATACATATATGCATACATACACATGTACATAGATAATAATCATAATCGTTTTCTCACAACCAAGTATTTTTCAACTGTCATTGTAATGAGTGCAGGCACGATGTCAAGAGGCTTAGAGACTAATGCACACCAGAGAAACTAAAGTAACTGAGGAAATATAAAATAAATAAATTTAGAATAAATAAAAATAATAAAGGATGTAGATGAGATCTATAATGAAGATAAAAAAATATATTTTCATAAGATATGTAAACAAATACTAAGACTTGAATGTAACATCAGCCAATAAAATGTTTAACTCAAATTTGATAATAAAGCCAGTCCTTTAACTCCATTCCAGTATCCTTCCAGTTCATGATCTTAACGTCAGAGAGATCAGCAACATCAAATTTATATATGACATATTGGCAGGGCCGTGTTTTTTCCTTTGTTTTGGATTTTTGTTGGATTGTTAGGTCCTATTATAATTTTAAAAATCAATAACAAAGACTTGAATTAAAAAATATGCATTAAAGAGAGAGCTCCATGTTAATAAAATGTGAAAATAGCTCATCTTTCAGTGTTTATGTAGACATACACTGCCTATGTTTGAACACATTCAACATTTTTTGACAAATAACAGCATGAATTTGAACTTTTAAGAAGGAAAGTCTTTTTAGTTAGGAACATATTTTGACATCATGGATGAAAAACTTGATTCATGTCGTTTATTTTTATTTTTTTTTTGAGAGTGAATAAATCGACCAGAGTCTTACGCCGAGTTGATGGAGTAAAAAATAACCTGGGTTTATCTTGACAGCCTCGGTGAATGAGGGTCAGGCCTGCTGATCCGGCTCAGTCGAGGGTCCGGTCTATAAATCACAGGGCTGTAATATAGATGCTAATGTCTCTGTGTTGTTCCAGGACATCTTGGCGGGCTGCAGAGACGTCCTCAGCCTGTCCCCTCACTCCGGGGTCGTGCTGGAGCGTCTTGGACCTCCACCTCTGAATCTGCCCGGTGCCTTTCTGGACTCGGGCTCCGGAGACTCGACCCCGGGCCTCGGCGAGACCTCAGCCCCCGCCTCGACCTCGGGATCCATCCCAGACACCAACGGGAGGAGCAACACGGCGTTTTCAGCACCGCCTTTATGGGCGGAGAGTGAAAATGTAAGTGTCTTCATCTGAGGAAACATTTAAACTTTTGGTTTTATGAAAACATGAGGAGCAAAGGGCGGCCGAAGACTTTATTTATTTATTTATTTATTTATCTTACTTATTCCTTACCTTTGATTTATATATTTTTAATAAAAGTTTTAATTCCCTCTTTTTTTCTGCCACTGTTCCGTTTGTATTTGTATTTACAGTTTGTGTGAATGAATCTGTTCTTAGACAGTGAAGTAAACCAGCCTCATGTCTTTATAACGTCTAAAATACCAGGCCAATAAAGCTGGCTCTGGTTCTTTTTATTATTTTATAAAATGTATTATTTTCTCATTTCTTTTATTTTTATGATCTTTTTTCATTTGTATTTTTGTATGTGTTGGTGTGTGAGTGTATTTTTTATGCATAACATTTTCAATATAATTTTAATCTATTCATTTTATTAGTATTACGTTTTAATATTTTTATTTAACTTTATTTCTTCATTATTTTTATAGTGATTCTATTGTAATTTTGCATTATTTGTTTATCTGTCATAATTACCAGTAACATTAATATTTAAAGAATTATTTTGTTATATTTTCCATCTATTAATAATTTTATTAGTATGTTTTCATATTTTTATTTAACTTAATTTTTTTATTAAGTGATTCTATTGTCATTTTAGTTTGTTTATCTGTCATTATAACAATGAGATATATTTTTGAAAGTTTTTATCTATTAATAGTTTATTAGCATTGTTTTAATATTTTTATTTTTTTATTTAGTGATTCTATTGAAATTTTAATCTATTTGTTTATCTGTCATTATTATCATTAATATGATTTCATCTATTCATTATTTTATCAGTACCATGTTTTCATATTTTTAATTCAGTTTATTCTTATTTTTTATTATGTGTTTGTATTGTAGCTTTGGTTTATTTGTTTATCTATCCTTATTGTCATTGATAATATTATTATTTTGTTCCATTATTTATATTATGCCTTTTACATCACTCCTTTTGTGGATGTAAATATTTGTATTTAGTGTTGTGAGGTCACAGATAAGCGTGTTAATTTCTGGTTTGCTTTACTGTCTGGTCATTAGGAAAGAGGATTGTGTGTTTTATACTCTGGTTTATTCTCCATACTCTGATTTCCAGAATGTTTTTATTTATTCATGTTGATGATTTTGTTCTTTAGGCTCTTAGTGACGATCTGAAGAATGAAGACGCAGATATCAGCGATGTCTCCAGTCCGGTTTCTCCTCCGTCCATTTCTCTGCCGTCCCCTAAAGCCATGGAGACCGCCGGACAGATTCTTAAATTTGAGGAGAGACAGCGAGAAAAGGCAAAGGTCAGACGAACATTCAGACTGATCAGTTTGGTTTCTGTGTGTTTAGGAAAAGACTCTGAAAGTTCAATATTCATTTATCAGGACAGCTCCTGTTTCTGAACATTTACTCTTTTAAACATCGAGCTCTTTTTATGTAAACACAGGCAGACATGTTCGTACAGTTAAAGTTTTTAATCATGAATAATAACATTTTTAACTCTGCTGTCTCATGTGCACATTGATTAACTTCAGAGTTTTACAATAGTTTCTTTTGTCATCATGTGTTCACCCAAAGCAGCTTTAACCAGAGGAAACTCAGGATGCACAAGATTGGTTTGTTGATATTTCTGAACTCGTTACCACTGAAGACATTTTCAGGGAACTTTGGCCCTCGTGCAGAGAAGAGATTCATTAATTGATACATTAATAATTAAAATTTGAACCATGGTAAAAAAGTCACAACGAGCACACAGGAATGTTTTGACCTGCTGAAGAATTTATCTGATGATCGTAGGCAGAGGCAGGCTAACACTACCCACTGACTCCCAGTGTTTGAGCTAAGCTAGTTAGCGATGGGTGCGCTCTGTCCGTCTCTTAAGTGTTACAGCAGCACAGTCTAAATAATGGAGCTTGTTGTGTGTTTGTGATGGTTCGATCACCTCACTGTGGGAACAGGATTAAGGCGTTAACCACACAGATACCATATATTCCCAAGCGCACATTTTCCGTCCAACTGGACCTCTCAACCACACGAACACGGCGATTTCACCCACATAAACGGAGGTATTTGTTAAAACGGATAAAAAAAAAAGAGGAGAAATGAAAACTATCCTGTTGAGTGGATCTGTGTAGTGATGTTTATTAGTTTATTAGTGTTCCTATTAGTTTTAATCATCTGTGGCATACTGTAAGCATATTAAAACTGATGCTTTAAGCAGAGAGTACATTGATTTAAGTACCCTTAGTCATTTTTAGCTAGGAGTAGGTGTTGACGCAATGATGTCGAGCACCTAGCAACAAGCCACTGTAGAAACAGTTGTCAACAACAGCAACAACAACAATGGCCGACAAAAGACTGTTTTATTAGTTTCTTCTCCATCTTCTACTGGTACCTTCAGCTGTTTTGGTTAGACCGTTAGCCTGCTTCTTCTTCCTGGTTTTTGACTGTGCATGCTAATACCATTCTTCTTCTGTGGTTTTCACATTTTGCTAATATGCCACCTATTGGCTGGGCGTGGAACTGCAGGCTTCAGAGGCGATCATTCTCAGTTTTGCCTCTTAGTATGGACAGAGATATTTCTGTGTGTTTTTTCAAACGAGGACGAAGATATCCAGTTAAAAAAATATCCATGGGAAAGAATAAAGAGGGGGGAAAGGGAAAGAAGGAAGGAAGAAAAGAAAAACATTTTTATTTGTATTTTTGCTGGTCGACTTTGTTCATGTCAATAGGCATACCCAATTAAATGTGATATGTGTGAAAGGATAACGGATGATGTGTTTTCATGTATTTATAAAAAGACACATTTGATTTCCACTTTAAAGAAACACTTTTTCCCCTTCTTAATATATATGTTCAGGTTTCCTCCTTATATGGGAGAAGATGTTGCCATGAATTTTAATATTATTTTTTTTTATTATATGTTTGCTGAATTGTAAATATTTCTTACCAAGTTAAACATTCCAGATGTAGAAATATTATAAGCTGAATAAAAATGATAAAAAAATATCCATGTACGTGTAGTCCAGGCCTAAGATTCTCCATGACAACAGTCTGAGTCTCTCGTCCACAGGTGGCGCTCAAACAGCGTCAGGAGATGCAGGAGCAGCTGGTGGCGGCGGTGGCGAGCTCGGAGTCGGAGCAGCTGAAGCGCTTCGAGGAGTTCATGGAGCTGAAACAGAGGCAGGAGTTTCAGAGCATGAGGGACATGATGGACCGAGAGTAAGAGACACGGGCGAGCATTCAGATGTCTGAAACACGTTTAGAGATGTTTCTAAAACTGTTTCCTGTCTGCAGGACGAAGGAGAGCATTGGCCGCCAGGAGAAGCTGAAGGAGGAGCAGAGACACAGGACCAAGGTGAGAGCATGGGAAGGACTTTTTACTGCACACCAAACTCCCCTGTTGTTTTTTTTATTATTTTTTAAGCTGAATTTGTCTGATTCACCAGCCAAAAAAACCACATCTGATAGATTCATTAATGAGCTCTAGAGCTCCTTTAACCTTACATCTCAGATGGACAGCTCCATATTGGAAATATTTCACTGATCCATCTGAGAAGGAGCTCTGAGGAAATGTTTTCAGGGGCAGAACCTTCAAAAATAAGAGCAACCTGTGATTGGCTAACGGTTACAAGCTTACAAGGGTAAACAACAGTTAAGGGCCATTAGCCATAGTGGCTAACTGTTGTTAGTGTCTAACTGTTGTTAGCCGCTATGGCTAACGGTCATTTACTGTTTTTTAAGACTATCGGTTCACAGTAAATTATCCCACACAGATGAATCATTTGACTCTTATATGTAACATGAACCTCGTCAAACTCAATCCCTACAAAGTAAACTTATGAGGAGAACATATTTGGCCAAGTATAACTGAGTAACCATGACGACCACAGGCTAACCGACATTAGCTGCCATTATTTGTTCAACAGCAAGTGACTTAACTTCCTGTCAAGTCACTTCCTGTTGTCGTCATGCCCACAGCTCCCACCTCTCTTCCCTGATTGGGCCGTTAAGCTTTTAGCGGAGTGAGCCGTCGGACAGTTTGACAAGACAGAGATGCAGGATTTCAGAGTCAGGCAGGTCCGTCTGCTCTGCGTGGTTACCTTTTATTATGACACCAGAATAATTCGAACAGACCTTGTGGTTGAAGATATTCACTCTTTTCTTTATGAGGATGAAGGCTTACGAAAAAGGGGCTGAACAGGTTAAGTATATTTATTTATAATAAAATAAAAAGTAAACTTTAAGTACACTCCCTCAGTTTTAGTGTAAAATACGTATATGTATTGAATAAAGTAGGTAGTCATTACAAACAGCAAAGCTCTCCTGAGAGAGGTGGCCTCTGCTCCCTTCAGTCCTACAGCAGAAAACCAAACCTGTGGAGTCGAGTCTACGGTCATGTCTTTACGTCTTTCTCAGATCCTGAACCTGCGTCTGCGAGAGCTGGAGCAGCAGCGCCTGAAGGAGGCGGAGCTTGAGCGTCAGCGGCAGGTGGAGGGCAGGGAGAGGCTGAGGAACCTCAACACCCTCCAGGAGGAGATCCTGCAGCTCAACCAGCTGCTCGACCCGTCCAAGCTGACCGCCACCGACCTGCCGCCCGCCACCGTCAGCTCGCTCACCGCCCGGGGAAACCAGCTGTGCTCACAGGTGTCCGAGGTGGTCAGGAAGACGGCGGAGGTGAGTCCAGTGTTCAGGTGAGGCTAGGCTCCGCCCTGACCTTCACATGCTCCTCATCCTCTCCTGCTCCTCCTCAGGGCGAGTTTCCCAGCGTGGACGACATGACGGCGGCCGAGCGAGCCCTCCATGAGATGCGAGCGCTGATCCGGCTGATGCAGGAGGAGGTCGCAGAGGTGCAGAAGAAGAAGAAGGAGGAGAGGGAGGCGGAGGAGGAGCAGAGGAAGAGGGCAGAGCTTAAGGCGCAGCAGGAGGCGCAGAAGAAGGCGGAGCAGTCGGCCAAAGAGAAGGCGCAGAGGAAAGGTCAGTGGGCGTGGTTTGTTTTAGCTTTGGTGCTAATGCTGCGATCCAGTTGTACTGGGAAGTTGGGATTACCGAGTTCCCATGGTAGGCCTGTCACGATAATCAATAAATCAATTTACCGCACAATAAATAAAAATGTCCTCAGTAAGTTTGCTGGCCTCGATAAACTGACACGCATTTTTTTTTTCCTCCTCTCTTTCTACCAAAGAGGCTGAATGAGAAGATGGCTCACTCTGTCCATCTTTCTTAACACCGAGGTGTGCTGGTTCTATAGTGTTTATGGCATAAATCCACTGTATACATAGGGATGGGAATTGATAAGACTTTATTTGTACCAGTGCTGTTAAAAATCCTGCTAATCAACCCAGTTCTTTAACAATTCCCTTATTAATTCCTGATGATTTTCCGTGTGGTCAAATTTTGATCTGTAGATTTTCAGTGTCAACAATGTCAAACACACGTCACAGCATAGATAACTGCTCCTGCAAAGGTTGTGCAGTAGGCGCCTTTTGTAAAAAATTAAACCACAATTTTTTTTATTTTTTTATTTTTTTCAATATTTTATTAATCAATTGGGAAGCAGGTGCAGATCAACATGTCTGCCACTGCAGACAAAAAAAAATGTCAGTGGAAGGAATTGTTAAGGGAATTATTTAGATCAAAAAATCATATTTTAGATGAAAAACTCACCTTCAAATTTCATATTGATTCCCTGGCCAGCAAACTAAGACAAAAAATTGGGTTTTTCTACAGGAACAAAACTTCCCACTGCGAAGTAGAAAACGTGTTATTGAAGCTGTCTTCTTATCTGTTTTGGATTATGGTGATGTTGTTTATAGAAATGCCTCTGCTTCTACTCTTAAACCCCTGGACTCCATTTATCACTCAGCCCTCAGATTCATCACTGGTGAAGGTTACTCCACTCACCATTGCACTTTATATGAAAAAGAGGGCTGGGCACCCCTGAATGTAAGACGTGACAGCCACTGGTTCTTATTCGTTTATAAAGCCCTACTTGGTAAAATGCCATCATACAAAACATCTCTGTTAAATCAATCTCATAATCAATATCCAAAAATATCCCGTGACCTGCTGATGCTTGAAGTTTCACGGGTAAACACTTTATTTAGAAGAAATGCTTTCAGCTTTTCTGCTGCTTTCACCTGGAACATCTTACAACAAACATTAAAACTGCAAGCACTTGTTTCTTTTGATCAGTTTAGAACACTGATAATGAATTACGCTGTAACTGTTTTTAACAGTGGTGTTTTATTGTTGTTCTATGTACTGTCGACACCATTAAAAATGAGGGAACACCCTCAATGATTTTTTCGAGATTAAATAAAAGTTGAATGAATTACAAAATACCATAGGAAAATAAATATATAAGAAAATAAACTAAAAATTTTAATAATAAAATGGTAATTGAGATAACCAAGCACCAAATGTACAATAAAATCTCCTCAAGCAGGATAGTGGAAAGAAATCATAAAATGAGAATAAATATGAATAATCAGTTGTACGAATTTGTTGATGTAAATATATTTTTTGATGCTTTATTGTTTTTCTTATGTTTTTTATTCTACATTTTGGTATGTGGGCAAATGGGAGCAACCCGGAGGAAACTTGACTTTTCCTTTTTCTTTTTTAAGGGCTTTATGTTATGTTATCTAATTTTAGATTAAGATTAGCACTTCATGTAATTTTTGAAAGAAAAGGGAGGAGTGTCCAAACCATAGGGATGGAGAACAAAAGCCTTTGTTTAAAAGTAGAGGACGATAGACTTTTTAAAATTTTATTTATGTTTTGGCATTTTATTGTTTTTTGTGTTTTTTTTTCTACATTTTGGTATGTGGGGCAAACTGACCGGAGCAACCCGGAGACAACTTGACCATATTTTAAAATTGTATTTATTTATTTATTTTCACTGAGTTACATTATGCTATCACATTATCTATTTTTATACTAGGATTAGTACTTAATGTAATTTTTGAATGAAAAGGAGGAGTGTGCAAACAATAGGGGTGGGGAACAACCCTCTGTTTACAAGTAGAGGAATATAATATGCAACCACATTGACTCAAAACAACATTGTGATGGACAGCAGAGCTAAATTTGACATGAACGACTTAAATGAAGTAAACATGGAGATATCAAGAGTTTAAAAGAGAATGAAAGATGTGAAGAAGTGACTGAAACCTGTAGTCAATTCTGTTTTTATTTTTATTTTCATTTATTTGTTTTGCTGATATTAGACAGACAATGATGTCAGATTAGGACACCTCTAATACTGTCCCATTAAAAAATAAATAAATAGAGGGAGTTGAGTGTTGAGATAACTGAGGAGATGTGGGAAGGCATCTGGGATAATGCAACGAAAATAACCGAACAAGAGCTTTGCAACTTAAGTTTCTGCAGAGAGCACGTGTTGCTCCAAGCCGTCTCTCCAAATATAAAAAGGATGTCTCTCCATTCTGCCTTAAATGTAGAACAGGGTTTGGTGATGTTCCTCACTGTCTTTGGTCTTGTGTTAAGATACAGAAATATTGGAATGATGTCTTATTTGAAATACAAAAGGTTCTGGAGAAGGAGATTGAACTTTTACCCTATATTGTATAATGAACCTTTTTTGTATCGTTATTCCCAGCTTGTTTTTGTTATTGTATTGTTTTGTCTTGTCTTATATAAATGTGTTTGATTAATAAAAAAAAATCTCAATAGTTTTTTTAATATCTTCAGGCATGTCTGTTAGGAATTATATCATTTTAATTTATCATTTTGGAGCTGAAATATCTGTTGATGATGCAGAATTAAGCATGTATTTAAAAAGTGTTAAATATTTGTTTTGTTCGTTCAGGACTGCAGAACAGCGCCGAGGACAGCACGTTAAAATGGTTCAAAGATCTGCAGGAGTCGGCAGCCCAGTGTGCTCAGTCCTTCGAACAGCTCAACTCTCCCAAAGACACACAGGTGAGGCTGCAGCTCCCCTGATCAGCAGGCAGAGAGCGCTCGGCAGTTTTGAACGTGTTTGCTGCTCCTCCCTCAGACCAAGAAGCTGAAGCTGGAGCTGCAGAAAGCAGCCACCATCCCCGTCAGTCAGATCTCCAGTAACTCTGGATCTCAGCTCAGAGACATCTTCGACAAGATCGACAAGATGCTGTCGGGACGCTCCGTCGTGTCGGGGGGGAAGTCCGTGTCCACCTCCCAGCATCCTCAGGGGCTCGACTTCGTCAGCTACAAGCTGGCCGAGAAGTTTGTGGTAAGTTTTTCTACTTAAAATGTTTTAACCCTTTGACTGGCATCGTAGCCGTGCGGTTGACTTTGTGCTGCCATACCGCTGTTTTTAAAACTCTGAAAGCCCATTTGTCTGTTTTTCCGTATTTACCTCTCACTTCACATGAAAATAAGTTTTTTTTAAATAGAAAAAATCAGAAGTGAATTGTTGATTTTTTTATAATAATGCATTTAGAAAAAAGCAGAGTTAATCAAGATAAAAAAATAAGGGGTAGGGTGAAAACGTCCTGGAGGATAATTTCTAGAAAAGAGTGGGAAGCCTCTTTTCTAGATGTCATACACTCTTTGCAGAGAGTGTGAGTAAAAATGCATTTTTGTTTTGTGGATTAATTTGGAGATCCTGCAGCACTGTTCCAAATGTTACTCTATCCTATCAAATTAGACTAATTTGAATTACCTTAAAAGTCCTTTTATGGATGTATCTTCAAATATTTAGTGTGCTTTTTAGTATTCTTAACATGTTGTACACTTGAAAGTGAAAATAAATATGTCTCTTTTTTTTTAATTAAATCAAAAAAATACTCGACCACCTTCTTGGATTCCCCTCTTCTTCTCTTTCCCTTATTCTCCTACCATATATTCCTTGATTCCCTATTGTCCTTTTTTTATATATTTATTTGTTTATTTGTTTTTAATTAATTTATTGGACTACTTATTTTTGTAAATGTTGATGAGATGTACCTCTGAATAATCTGGATACAGCTGTAAATTGTAAAAGGATAATCACAGATGTGTGTTGCCAGATCTGTAATAAAATAAGTAAAAAAATATATAAATAAAACTCCACTGTTCCCTCAGAAACAAGGAGAGGAGGAGGTGGCGTCCCATCACGAAGCGGCGTTCCCCATCGCCGTGGTGGCCTCGGGCATCTGGGAGCTCCACCCCCGTGTGGGCGACTTCCTCCTCGCCCACCTGCACAGGAAGTGCCCGTACGCCGTTCCCCACTACCCGCCGATGAAGGAGGGCACGGCGGTGGAGGAGTATCAGAAGTCAGAGAGATGATGGTTCATCGTTAATTTAACCGACTGAATCGGCGAGCTCGGCCTAACGAGACGTTTCTGTTTGATGTCTGCAGGATTCTGGGATACCGCGTGGACGACTCTGGGGTCGAAGGTCAGGACAGTTTCCTGAAGAGGATGTCAGGGATGATCCGACTCTACGCCGCCATCATCCAGCTCAAGTGGCCTTACGGCTCCAAACAGGCGGTAAGAACGCTTCAGTTTGTAAATCTTGACTGTAGTGTGTGAAGTCTTATTCTAGGTCCAAATTTATTGGAGAATAAGACCATCCAGTTAAATGTTTTGTTGTTGTTTGTTAAAATCTGGATATTAATTTCATTTTTCAGCTCAGTATAGAACCTTACACATTAGCTCTTTTTATTCTGAAATATTTTATTTAACTTGAGATGTTTGAGTTTGAAATGTTAAATTTCAGTTCAGTAAAGCACTTAAAGCACTTTTATTTGGAAATGTTTTATTTTGCTTTATGTTTTAGTTTAACTTTGTAAATTCAGTGCCCTGTTTTTCTTTTAATTTATAATTTTGTTTCGAATAAAGCACATTCAAACCTCTGCAGATGATCCAGAATGCAGCAGCAGCCCTAACAGCTCGTGTTAATCCTTCTTCCCACCTTTTTGTCCTTAAAGGAGACATATCATGCTTGTTCTCCTTTTCACTATGCCAGACTAGGATGCCTGTAAAGCATTTCTGCCCTCAGTACAAGTCATTTAGTTCCTTCATTGCCCCACAATAGCGTTCTCAAAATCCTCATTTTAGTCCATTATCAAGCTCTCGTTGAAACACTCTGTTTTCAAGCTGCCCTACAGTTACCTCACAACGTCACAGCCCTTTGTGCTCTGATTGGTCAGTTCTATCGGGGGCTGAGCCAGCCTGTCCTTCTTCTTCTACTGTATTTTCCAGCAGGCTCAAAGCAGCGACCGCGTATTGAGTCCCCCTACAGGCCAGAGCTGGTAATGAGTGAATGTGAGCTAGGGATCTATATACTGCTGCTGGTGGATGTGTTCCTGAGTGACGGTTTTGTGGCTAACGGACATCACAGAGGAGGAAGTGTTTTATCAGATTACTCCAATAAAAAGAAAGGTACCTCGTGTCGTCACAGCGATTTAAATCTCGTGGACATCTCGCAATGACCTATTTTCAGAGGCATCAAATCTCGTTCTAGGATATCAGAAAAAATACAATATCTCATTTTTTGAAAATTAAGGGGGTGTAAGGTCTTGTTTTCAAATTTATTATATTATATGTAAGTATTAAATCATGCATCAGCATGATATGTCTCCTTTAAATCAACACCATTGATCCCGGCTTCTTTTGGACTAAATTTGCAGTTTCCTCCTGGTTTGTTTCAGTCTCCTCACGGTCTGAATAACGGCTGGCGTTGGCTCGCTCAGATGCTCAACATGGAGCCGATCGCTGACATCACGGCGACGCTGCTGTTCGACTTCCTGGAGGTGAGTGCAGTCTGTGAACATGGATGAATAATAAAAGCAGAAGAAAAGTTAATTACAAAAATGCTGCTGTTCATATTAACAAGGATCTGATTTTGGCTTCACTTTGGTACAGCAGGAGTGAAGGGGAGGTGCTGTCTGCATAGATAGATCATTATAACAATAATGCTTTATGGTGTGTTGTAATAATAATAACAATAATAATGCTTTATGATCTGTTGTTATAACAGTCATAATAATATATTTTATTTATTTATTTATTTCGGTCACGTCAACACAGTTATACAGCATCACACATTGTCAAATGTATAAAAATAATGCTTTATGGTGTGTTGTAATTATAATAATAACAATAATAATGCTTTATGATCTGTTGTAATAATAATATAATAATACAATAATAATGTTTTATGGTGTGTTGTAATAATAACAATAATAATAATCCTTTATGGTGTGTTGTAGTAATAATAATAATAATTATAGTAAGTATCATATGGTGTGTTTCCTCAGGTGTGCGGTCACGCTCTGGTCAGACAGTACCAGCATCAGTTCTGGAAACTCATCCTGCTGCTGAAGGAGGATTATTTCCCCAGGTACGCCTCCGTAAAAACAGACTCTCCCGCTGCTCCAGTGTTTTTATGATCAGGACCAACGACCTGTCAACTTTTTCTCTGCAGGATTGAAGCGGTGACCGGCGCAGGAGAGATGGGCTCGGTCATCAGACTCAAACAGTTTTTAGAGGTGAGTTTATCCTTTAGTTCAATCAATCAATCCATCAATCAAACTCTATTTGTATCGCACATTCTATACAAAAAGTTGTAGCACAAAGTGCTTCACATAAGGAGTTAAATTAAATAACAAAAATTACATAAAAAGTAGAAACTTACATACAAATGAAAATAAAAGACCCCACCCACCCTCACAATTTACAAACAACACACACTAAATTAATCAAACTCACAAAAAGATATAATAAGGAAATTCTAAACAGAAAACAGAATTAAAAGTCTGAAGACTAAGGAAATACGATCTTCAATTAAAAGGGAGGAAACAAAGGAGCAAAAACTTAAATTATAGTTAAAAATCATAAGAAACTAAACTAACAAAAATACCATAGAGAAAGAAAGGTGAATAAATAAATGAATTAATGTTATACATTTTAATAAGCACTAATAACTTTTTTTCCCACCCCTAGTTTCGCTAGTTTATCAGTTAGTAGTTTTTGTCAGAGGATGAAAGGTTGTTGATGAAAACAGTGACGAAAATAATTAGTCAACAAAACTAACACTGGTCTTTCTCTGAGCTGCTTTACAAATCCAGGTTATAATGATGTTTTATTTTGACTAAATTACCAGTCAATCTTTATTTGTATAGCAGCACCTGATAACGAGTGTTATCTCAAGACACTTTACAATAGAGCATAAAGCTCTTCATTTTATGGATACACATATATGCATAGATACATATATATACATATAAAATACACATATACACAAATATATCCAACACCAACATGAATCCATACGGCCAATCATGAATCCCTCCATCATGGCTCAAGAAAAAACCTTCCGAGTTTTAAACAAGCTTCATTTTTCCTCCTCGCAGACGTCTCTTCAGAGCCGACAGATCAGCCCGCCAAAGGGCCAGCTGAGCGCCACCTTCTGGAGGACGTGATGAAGACGACGATGAAGAGGAGGGCGAGAACGCTGCTGCATTAAGGCGCCGTGAGGACTGAGTGGAGCAGCGAGGAGGCAGAGACTGACTCCAGGAGGAGGTTTCCAGGATGAATTAAGGAGAGGCTTCTCAGTTTAAACATGAAATTGAAGCATCAACAGCTTAAGGTTCTGTTTAAAAATGAAAATATTTCAGTTTTCATGAGGAAAACTCCCAAATACTGACCTGCGTCTGCAGAACACTGAGCAGCTTTGTCACATCAGGCTGATTTATCAGAGAAAGGACTTAAATCAGGACTCAGAATCTTGAATGCAGGCCAAAATGTTTTTTCTATAGTTAGAAGTTAAACAGTGTCTGAAATAAAGATCTTTCCTAATTATTCCTTATTTTTACCTTCAGTCTCTGCTGCTGCTTAAACCAAAACACTGTTTTCTCTCTGATCTGAACTTTTGCTGTTTTATTTATTTTTATAGAACTCCACCATGTGGGCGGTCGGATGAATTCATGTGAAATCATTGTATACAAATCTTCCAAATATAAAAATACTGAATCCAATCTGATATAATGAAGCACAAATTTAAACATCCTGTCAAAGTTTGTGTGGTTTTTGGCTTCAGCCGTCTGTTTTTGTGGTTTTATTTGAAACTAAATGTTCATTCTCCTGTTTACAGACCTGATCATTAAACATGTGACGCTAATGTCGGAAATTAAACATCTCAAACTGAGCTGCTTGGATGTTTGTTTTTATTTATTTACTTTTTAAAAAATAACTTGATATCTCTACTTAAAGCTCCTTTTTTACTTTTATTGTCAGACGGTGTGCATAACAACAGTTTTCCTGAGGCTGGGCAATAAATAAGAAATTACAACAAGAGAGAGAGGAGGATAAAAAATAAAAAAGAATAAAATAAAGATCCAGGCAAGACCGAAGACTGGTCTCCAACAAAACTCTTTTTAATGCAAAATTCACTTTTAATGCTATTAAAGGCAGATTTGTCCACCATCAGGATCATCATTTTTTTAGTCATATTGTTTGTAAGGGCTGAAAAGAATAAAAAAAGAATAAGGAATGGAAGCTTGTTGGACTAAATAAAGAAACTTCAGGACAAACCAAAGTTATTAGAAATAAGATTTAAAAGTCTTTTTCTCTGACAGACTGGATAAATTAGACTTTAGAACTATTTAGATTTTAGAATAAAAGCTGTTTATGCACTTAGGGAGAGAAATTCACTTTGTAAAAAACAAAATAATCAAAACTTGTTAATGAACTGGTAAATATATTTGGGTCAGACTCTACTTTTAACTGGGAGCAGCTCTTTGTTGGAGTTTTTATTGTCATCAATGAATAAGAAAACTTTATTTTTGTTTGCAGTGGCCACAAGATAACTAATGCGTGGCCACAAGATATATAATGTGTAGCCACAGGATAAATAATGCGTGGCCACGAGAAGATACTGCGTGGCCACGAGATAAATAATGTGTGGCCACGAGAAGATAATGCGTGGCCACGAGATAAATAATGCGTGGCCACGAGAAGATAATGCGTGGCCACGAGAAGATAATGCGTGGCCACGAGAAGATAATGCGTGGCCACGAGATAAATAATGCGTGGCCACGAGATATATAATGCGTAGCCACAGGATAAATAATGCGTGGCCACGAGAAGATAATGCGTGGCCACGAGATAAATAATGTGTGGCCACGAGAAGATAATGCGTGGCCACGAGATAAATAATGCATGGCCACGAGAAGATAATGCGTGGCCACGAGAAGATGATGCGTGGCCACGAGATAAATAATGCGTGGCCACGAGATATATAATGCGTGGCCACGAGAAGAAAATGCGTGGCCACGAGATATATAATGCGTGGCCACGAGAAGATAATGTGTGGCCACGAGATAAATAATGCGTGGCCACGAGAAGATAATGCTTGGCCACGAGATAAATAATGGGTGGCCACAAGATAAATAATGCGTGGCCACGAGAAGATAATGCGTGGCCAGGAGAAAATAGTGCGTGGCCATGAGATAAATAATGCGTGGCCACGAGATAAATAATGCGTGGCCACGAGATATATAATGCGTGGCCACGAGAAGATAATGCTTGGCCACGAGATAAATAATGGGTGGCCACAAGATAAATAATGCGTGGCCAGGAGAAGATAATGCGTGGCCACGAGATAAATAATGCGTGGCCACGAGAAGATAATGCATGGCCATGAGAAAATAGTGCGTGGCCATGAGATAAATAATGCGTGGCCACGAGATAAATAATGCGTGGCCACGAGATAAATAATGCGTGGCCACGAGAAGATAATGAGTGGCCACGAGATAAATTCACTTTGTAAAAAACAAAATAATCAAAACTTGTTAATGAACTGGTAAATATATTTGGGTCAGACTCTACTTTTAACTGGGAGCAGCTCTTTGTTGGAGTTTTTATTGTCATCAATGAATAAGAAAACTTTATTTTTGTTTGCAGTGGCCACAAGATAACTAATGCGTGGCCACAAGATATATAATGTGTAGCCACAGGATAAATAATGCGTGGCCACGAGAAGATAATGCGTGGCCACAAGAAAATAATGTGTGGCCACGAGAAGATAATGCGTGGCCACGAGATAAATAATGCGTGGCCACGAGATATATAATGCGTGGCCACGAGAAGATAATGTGTGGCAACGAGATAAATAATGCGTGGCCACGAGATATATAATGCGTAGCCACAGGATAAATAATGCGTGGCCACGAGAAGATAATGCGTGGCCACGAGATAAATAATGTGTGGCCACGAGAAGATAATGCGTGGCCACGAGATAAATAATGCGTGGCCACGAGAAGATAATGCGTGGCCACGAGAAGATGATGCGTGGCCACGAGATAAATAATGCGTGGCCACGAGATATATAATGCGTGGCCACGAGAAGATAATGCGTGGCCACGAGATATATAATGCGTGGCCACGAGAAGATAATGTGTGGCCACGAGATAAATAATGCGTGGCCACGAGAAGATAATGCTTGGCCACGAGATAAATAATGGGTGGCCACAAGATAAATAATGCGTGGCCACGAGAAGATAATGCATGGCCATGAGAAAATAGTGCGTGGCCATGAGATAAATAATGTGTGGCCACGAGAAGATAATGCGTGGCCACGAGATAAATAATGCGTGGCCACGAGATAAATAATGCGTGGCCACAAGATATATAATGCGTGGCCACGAGAAGATAATGTGTGGCAATGAGATAAATAATGCGTGGCCACGAGAAGATAATGTGTGGCCACGAGATAAATAATGCGTGGCCACGAGACGATAATGCACGGCCATGAGAAAATAGCGCGTGGCCACGAGATAAATAATGCGTGGCCATGAGAAAATAGTGCGTGGCCACGAGAAGATAATGAGTGGCCACGAGATAAATTCACTTTGTAAAAAACAAAATAATCAAAACTTGTTAATGAACTGGTAATTATATATGGGTCAGACTCTACTTTTAACTGGGAGCAGCTCTTTGTTGGAGTTTTTATTGTCATCAATGAATAAGAAAACTTTATTTTTGTTTGCAGTGGCCACAAGATAACTAATGCGTGGCCACAAGATATATAATGCGTAGCCACAGGATAAATAATGCGTGACCACGAGAAGATAATGCGTGGCCACAAGATAAATAATGTGTGGCCACGAGAAGATAATGCGTGGCCACGAGATAAATAATGCGTGGCCACGAGAAGATAATGCGTGGCCACGAGAAGATAATGTGTGGCCACGAGATAAATAATGCGTGGCCACGAGATAAATAATGCGTGGCCATGAGATATATTATGCGTGGCCACGAGAAGATAATGTGTGGCAACGAGATAAATAATGCGTGGCCACGAGAAGATAATGTGTGGTAACGAGATAAATAATGCGTGGCCACGAGAAGATAATGCACGGCCATGAGAAAATAGCGCGTGGCCACGAGATAAATAATGCGTGGCCATGAGAAAATAGTGCGTGGCCACGAGAAGATAATGCGTGGCCACGAGATAAATAATGCGTGGCCACGAGATATATAATGCGTGGCCACGAGAAGATAATGTGTGGCCACGAGATAAATAATGCGTGGCCACGAGACGATAATGCACGGCCATGAGAAAATAGCGCGTGGCCACGAGATAAATAATGCGTGGCCATGAGAAAATAGTGCGTGGCCACGAGAAGATAATGAGTGGCCACGAGATAAATTCACTTTGTAAAAAACAAAATAATCAAAACTTGTTAATGAACTGGTAATTATATATGGGTCAGACTCTACTTTTAACTGGGAGCAGCTCTTTGTTGGAGTTTTTATTGTCATCAATGAATAAGAAAACTTTATTTTTGTTTGCAGTGGCCACAAGATAACTAATGCGTGGCCACAAGATATATAATGCGTAGCCACAGGATAAATAATGCGTGACCACGAGAAGATAATGCGTGGCCACAAGATAAATAATGTGTGGCCACGAGAAGATAATGCGCGTGGCCAGATAAATAATGCGTGGCCACGAGAAGATAATGCGTGGCCACGAGAAGATAATGTGTGGCCACGAGATAAATAATGCGTGGCCACGAGATAAATAATGCGTGGCCATGAGATATATTATGCGTGGCCACGAGAAGATAATGTGTGGCAACGAGATAAATAATGCGTGGCCACGAGAAGATAATGTGTGGTAACGAGATAAATAATGCGTGGCCACGAGAAGATAATGCACGGCCATGAGAAAATAGCGCGTGGCCACGAGATAAATAATGCGTGGCCATGAGAAAATAGTGCGTGGCCACGAGAAGATAATGCGTGGCCACGAGATAAATAATGCGTGGCCACGAGATATATAATGCGTGGCCACGAGAAGATAATGTGTGGCAACGAGATAAATTCACTTTGTAAAAAACAAAATCAAAACTTGTTAATGAACTGGTAAATATATTTGGGTCAGACTCTACTTTTAACTGGGAGCAGCTCTTTGTTGGAGAAGATAATGAGTGGCCACGAGATAAATTCACTTTGTAAAAAACAAAATAATCAAAACTTGTTAATGAACTGGTAAATATATTTGGGTCAGACTCTACTTTTAACTGGGAGCAGCTCTTTGTTGGAGAAGATAATGAGTGGCCACGAGATAAATTCACTTTGTAAAAAACAAAATCAAAACTTGTTAATGAACTGGTAAATATATTTGGGTCAGACTCTACTTTTAACTGGGAGCAGCCACGAGATAAATAATGTGTGGCCACGAGAAGATAATGCGTGGCCACGAGAAGATAATGCGTGGCCACGAGATAAATAATGCGTGGCCACGAGATATATAATGCGTGGCCACGAGAAGATAATGCTTGGCCACGAGATAAATAATGGGTGGCCACAAGATAAATAATGCGTGGCCAGGAGAAGATAATGCGTGGCCACGAGATAAATAATGCGTGGCCACGAGAAGATAATGCATGGCCATGAGAAAATAGTGCGTGGCCATGAGATAAATAATGCGTGGCCACGAGATAAATAATGCGTGGCCACGAGATAAATAATGCGTGGCCACGAGAAGATAATGAGTGGCCACGAGATAAATTCACTTTGTAAAAAACAAAATAATCAAAACTTGTTAATGAACTGGTAAATATATTTGGGTCAGACTCTACTTTTAACTGGGAGCAGCTCTTTGTTGGAGTTTTTATTGTCATCAATGAATAAGAAAACTTTATTTTTGTTTGCAGTGGCCACAAGATAACTAATGCGTGGCCACAAGATATATAATGTGTAGCCACAGGATAAATAATGCGTGGCCACGAGAAGATAATGCGTGGCCACAAGAAAATAATGTGTGGCCACGAGAAGATAATGCGTGGCCACGAGATAAATAATGCGTGGCCACGAGATATATAATGCGTGGCCACGAGAAGATAATGTGTGGCAACGAGATAAATAATGCGTGGCCACGAGAAGATAATGTGTGGCCACGAGATAAATAATAAGTGGCCACGAGAAGATAATGCACGGCCATGAGAAAATAGCGCGTGGCCACGAGATAAATAATGCGTGGCCATGAGAAAATAGTGCGTGGCCACGAGAAGATAATGAGTGGCCACGAGATAAATTCACTTTGTAAAAAACAAAATAATCAAAACTTGTTAATGAACTGGTAAATATATTTGGGTCAGACTCTACTTTTAACTGTCTGCAGCCACGAGATAAATAATGTGTGGCCACGAGAAGATAATGCGTGGCCACCACGAGATAAATAATGCGTGGCCACGAGATATATAATGCGTGGCCACGAGAAGATAATGCGTGGCCACGAGATATATAATGCGTGGCCACGAGAAGATAATGCTTGGCCACGAGATAAATAATGGGTGGCCACAAGATAAATAATGCGTGGCCAGGAGAAGATAATGCGTGGCCACGAGATAAATAATGCGTGGCCACGAGAAGATAATGCATGGCCATGAGAAAATCGTGCGTGGCCATGAGATAAATAATGTGTGGCCACGGGAAGATAATGCGTGGCCACGAGATAAATAATGCGTGGCCACGAGATATATAATGCGTGGCCACGAGAAGATAATGTGTGGCAACGAGATAAATAATGCGTGGCCACGAGATAAATAATGCGTGGCCACGAGAAGATAATGCACGGCCATGAGAAAATAGCGCGTGGCCACGAGATATATAATGCGTGGCCACGAGAAGATAATGCTTGGCCACGAGATAAATAATGGGTGGCCACAAGATAAATAATGCGTGGCCAGGAGAAGATAATGCATGGCCACGAGATAAATAATGCGTGGCCACGAGAAGATAATGCATGGCCATGAGAAAATAGTGCGTGGCCATGAGATAAATAATGTGTGGCCACGAGAAGATAATGCACGGCCACGAGATAAATAATGCGTGGCCACGAGATATATAATGCGTGGCCACGAGAAGATAATGTGTGGCAACGAGATAAATAATGCGTGGCCACGAGATAAATAATGCGTGGCCATGAGAACATAATGCACGGCCATGAGAAAATAGCGCGTGGCCACGAGATAAATAATGCGTGGCCACGAGAAGATAATGCGTGGCCATGAGAAAATAGTGCGCAGCCACGAGATAAATAATGTGTGGCCACGAGAAGATAATGCGTGGCCACGAGATAAATAATGCGTGGCCACGAGAAGATAATGCGTGGCCACGAGAAGATAATGCGTGGCCACGAGATAAATAATGCGTGGCCACGAGATATATAATGCGTGGCCACGAGAAGATAATGCGTGGCCACGAGATATATAATGCGTGGCCACGAGAAGATAATGCTTGGCCACGAGATAAATAATGGGTGGCCACAAGATAAATAATGCGTGGCCAGGAGAAGATAATGCGTGGCCACGAGATAAATAATGCGTGGCCACGAGAAGATAATGCATGGCCATGAGAAAATAGTGCATGGCCATGAGATACGAGATATATAATACGAGAAGATAATGTGTGGCAACGAGATAAATAATGCGTGGCCACGAGATAAATAATGCGTGGCCACGAGAAGATAATGCACGGCCATGAGAAAATAGCGCGTGGCCACGAGATATATAATGCGTGGCCACGAGAAGATAATGCGTGGCCACGAGATATATAATGCGTGGCCACGAGAAGATAATGCTTGGCCACGAGATAAATAATGGGTGGCCACAAGATAAATAATGCGTGGCCACGAGATAAATAATGCGTGGCCACGAGATAAATAATGCGTGGCCACGAGAAGATAATGCATGGCCATGAGAAAATAGTGCGTGGCCATGAGATAAATAATGTGTGGCCACGAGAAGATAATGCGTGGCCACGAGATAAATAATGCGTGGCCACGAGATATATAATGCGTGGCCACGAGAAGATAATGTGTGGCAACGAGATAAATAATGCGTGGCCACGAGATAAATAATGCGTGGCCACGAGAAGATAATGCACGGCCATGAGAAAATAGCGCGTGGCCACGAGATAAATAATGCGTGGCCACGAGAAGATAATGCGTGGCCATGAGAAAATAGTGCGTGGCCATGAGATAAATAATGCGTGGCCACAAGAAGATAATGCGTGGCCATGAGAAAATAATGTGCTACTGTTACTGTCTCGTGGCCACACGCTATTTTTTTTTTTTTATCCAATGTCACCAGCAGGGCTCCGTAGACACCTACTTGAAAATATGATTTTTTTTTAATCAAATAAGAGACACCCGTGTTCAAATGTTAATTCCAACTCTGATTGTTAATTCTTCTCTTTTTGATGTATTAATTTATTGTAAAAATTGTAAAAAAAAAAAAAAAAACTTGTTAATGAAGATCTGTTCAGATTAAACTCAAAATAAAACAATAAAACATTAAAAAACATAAAAACATCATGACAGAAATACTAAAAGAATAAAAACAAACCAATCAGTTCATCAGTTTTTATTGAACATTTGTACATCTATGCACATCAAGTATTATTTTTAATACATTAGAATCAGACTGATCTGCAGCTTTGCATATTCAGAACATTCAGCTCCACAGTTTATTTTATTCTATTTCACCGTCGAAGAGAAAACCAGCCGAGCAGAGCCAAAATGATCCCACATCAGGTACAGAGAAATAAATAAAACAGTTTTTGAAGAGAGGAAAGTAAAGTGTGATGATCTAAAGGCATCCGTCTGGAAAATCATCAAATAAACCAAAAACAAAAAAAGAATTATTGACCCATTTTTGAAGGTAAAACTGAGGGGAAGCTTTGGAAACTCAAAACTTTAATTAATAAGAATTTAAGGTGATTCTATTTTAATTTTTGAGCAACATTTCAGAGCTTAAACTTTCATAATGTGGAAGACATTCAGGAAAAACTGAGAAAATTTGACTTTTTATCTGCTTTTAAAATTGCGTTTATGTTTGGCTGTCACAATTTGATGATAATAATTAAAGACCAACAAAACTTGTATATAGTCCTGATACTTACACAGTGATCCTAAACTCTAGGCACCAAATATTATAAATTTTATCACCAAAAACAGCAAGAAAACGTGAGCAAACTTGCAGCATTTTTCATCGTTTTTGTCGTATTTTGACAGTTTTCTGCAGCTTTTGTTTAATTTATTTTATTTCCTTCCACCTGTTGAATGAAATGCTGTAGTTTTGTTGAAGTGTTGGTACTTTTCAATTACAGTAATACTTAAAATGTCAAATATTTGCTCGTTTTAAACGTGTATTACCAAACAAATCATCATGTCAACTGTTTTTCTTTTGTCGTTTTTTAAATCTATTTTTTTATCTGATTATTTCTGTTAACAATGCATTCACCTTTCATTTTATTGGTTTTTATTAGTAGCTTTTTACTTACATGTCTGTTTGTTTTTGCACCAAGTGCACCAGAGCAAATTCCTTGCAAGTGCATTAAACCTGATACTGATTTTTGTTTTCGCTTAAACACCAGAAACTACCCCGTGACTTCATCTTAACCCTCTCTGTGGCCTGCAGGTTAGTTAAATTATGTTTTTATAGTTTTTCAAAGTGCATGGGAACATGTGAGAGAGCTGTGGGACTGATATCAGAGACAGAAAGAGAATTTTTAACCTCATTAAATCAAAAACAAAGCGGTTTGCATCAGTGGAGAGAGGCTGCTGCAGTACCCGTGCCCGCCTCTAGAGGTCAGCGAACCAGAGTCTCGTTAAGAAAAGACGGTTTAACGGTTTGTTACTGTGAATGTGACCAGGACGGCGGTCACGGCGGCCCCTCGCCCTCGTCCTGGTCCTGATCTCTGCGGCGTCTCCCTCTCTCAGTCTTTTTAAAGCTGGACGAGTCGTCCCCGTCGCTCGCTCGCTCACTTTCGTCCGCCGTGGTTGAGCGTCGCTCTCTCCATGCGCCTGTACCAGAATTTGACCTTGGTGTTCTCCATCATGTCGTCAAACGCCTGCAGGCCCTCCATCACCCTGAGGACGCCGAACACCGCCTGCAGAGGGAGAGGAGGACAAAACACCTTCACCTGTTTGATCAGCCGGACGAGCTTTAAAGCCACCAGTCGCTTTAACCCTTCAGGCACCAAAAAAAATACACACTAAAGTCCCTCATGTCCAAAAACGGTTCCTCTCATAAAAGTGTAATAATAACGTGAAATCTTATTTTTTTTTTTTTACTTCCACTGCATAACATTTTAGCAACAACTCCTGACCTAACCACAGATATATTTTTTTATTTTTTAAGTTTTATATGATTTAATGCACTTTTTGTTCTTAAATCCCCTGGTTTTTTTCGATAGGGAAAAACTTGTAACATGAAATTTTTTTGAAAAATAAGTTGCAAAGTGGAGTTTTGGAGGTGAGGTTATTACAGCCTTAACGAGGCCAATAATTCAGAACTTAGTTGATTTTGGTGCATTATTTGTTTTAAGAGAAATTAGAGTTTATTCAAGAATTTAACATTTAAGTCCCTCGTGTGCCAAAAAGGTTCCTCTCATAACAGTATAATAAAATAGTGAAATCTTAATATTTTTTTAACTTTCACTGCATAACATTTTAGCAAGAACTCCTGACCTAACCAGAGATATAATATATTTTTTTAAGTTTTATATGATTTAAAGCACTTTTTGTTCTTAAGTTCCCCTTTTTTTTTGATAGGGAAAAACTTGTAACATGAAATTCTTTAAAAAAAAAGTTGCAAAGTGGAGTTTTTGGGTTAGAGGTTATTACAGCCTTAATAAGGTCATTTATTCATAACTTAGTTGATTTTGATACATTATTTCTTTCAAGAGAAATTAGAGTTTAATCAAGAATTTAACATTAAAGTCCCTTGTGTCCCAAAACGGTTCCTCTCATAAAAGTGTGATAAAAATGTTGATTTTTTATTTTTTTTTTTTTACTTTCACTGCATAAAATCTTATCAACAACTTCTGACCTAACCAGAGATATAAAATATTTTATCATTTTTTAAGTTTTATATGTTTTTATGCACTTTTTGTTTTAAAAACCTGTTTTATCGAAAGGGAAAAACTGTAGCATGAAATTTTTTTGAAAAATAAGTTGCAAAGTGGAGTTTTTGGGGTGAGGTTACTACAGCCTTAATAAGGTCAATAATTCATAACTTAGTTGATTTTGATGCATTATTTATTCAAGAGAAATTAGAGTTTATTCAATAATTTAACATTAAAGACACTTGTGTGTCAAAACGGTTCCTCTCATAATCGCGTGATAAAAATTTTCTTATTACTTATTACTTATTTTTTTATTAATTACTTTCACTGCATAAAATCTTTTCAACAACTCCTGACCTAACCAGAGATAAAATATATTTTATTATTTTTTACGTTGTATTTGTTTTTAAGCACTTTTTGTTTTAAAACCCCTGTTTTTTCTAATCTTCATCCAGGACTTTGTAATAAAAGTGCTTTACATGGGACAAAACAAAATTCTGACTGTTATGAACAACAAATAAACAAACAAACAAACAAACAAAGATGCGTGCGCCCCCTCACCAGGTCGGCCAGGTTGGGACTGTCTCCTCCCATGAACTTCCTCTTCTTTCCGATGGCGGCGATCCAGTCGTTCACAGCCTCGTACAGATCCTGTCTGACGTCGTCCTGGAGGTTGTGTCTGGTTTTAGGAAAGAGAAATTAAATAAAAGAATAAATATTAAAGCTAAAAAATAAAATTCTCACTGCGTCTTCATGCAGGTGTGTCACTACGCCAGGTTTGATACAATTACAACAGAAATTAACTAAAATGAACATGTTTGATGTTGTTTTATACTTGCACTTTTTGTTTCAAACCCTGTTTTTTCTAATCTTCAAACAGGACTTTGTAATAAAAGTGAGCGAGAACACAAAACAAAATTCTGCTATATGAGCAACAAATAAACAAACAAACAGACACAAGAGGGCGGCGCCTCACCAGAATGTCAGCCAGGTTGGTTCTGTTTCTGTTCTACTTCAGTTATTGCTCACAGTGCAGATCCTTTGACGTTTGGAGGTTGTGTCTGGTTTTAGGAAAGAGAAATTAAATAAAAAAAATAAATATGTTTAGGATAAATAAACTTCCCATGTGCTAAATGATGCGCTTTGAGTAAATTTACGAAATTAAATAGGACATTTTTATATTTATATCGATTGAGAAGATGAATATTTGGAATTGGAATATTTTGATTTCTTCCCTTTTCAGACATGTACTTTTTATGACATTTTGTTTTTGTTCGGCCATTTTGTTGCACCGGTCATGATAAAAATCCTAAATATCAGAGATGGGAGCTGAATTTGTTTTTATTTTAAGTTATTTAAAGTATAGGTCAGTTAAGATGATGATTAGAGGTTTTGTAAACTTTTGTAGACTCATAATGAAACATCCTGCTGTTTAGTGTTCTTAATCTCAATGGGACCTTCCTGGTTAAATAAAGGCTGAAAAAATTAAATAAAAAAATAGACACTAAATATCTGCAATGATGAGTTTGGAAATATTGACAAAATCCCAACATGGTTCATCCCTAAATAATAAACTGATCATGTTATTTTCAAGAAATGCTGCAAACTTCTAAACACGACACCTTTAACTAAAGTAAAAGTGCTGCAGCATCAGACAGAACAAACTGCTTCACTCCGTTGAATCCAAATGTTTTCCCTGATCTGCCACTCACCTGCTTTTCAGCCTCTTGGAGATGATGAACATGGCCGCCGCGCCGACATATTTGGCGAAGAAACCTTCATAGGTCCCAAACTTGCCCTCCCTGACGATGTAGTCGAAGGAGGCCAGGGCCTCCCCGGTGGTCCGGTACACGTTTGGGGAGATGAGATGGACGAGCCAATCGTCGGCCCACTGACGCCACTTCATCTCCTCCCTGTGGATGAGAGGGTGATCAGAGGTTCGTTACACTGGGGAATAATTAGGAAAAAAAATCTGTTGAGTTTGATCTTTGTGTTGATTTAGACTAAAATTGTCAGGCTGATTCTGAAACTGTAGCCAGTTTTTTCCCCTGATTATCTGTAATAAGACTCGTCAGCTGATCATGATTGGACTCATCTGCAGCTACGTGGAAACTTGTTTGTGCAGTCACAGTTGAGACAGCGCAGTGAGAGGTGTGTGCAGCCCCTAATGGGTCAGAACTATCAATACCTGCTAACAGAAAGCTAGCATAGTGCTGGCTTTTCTCTTAACCTTGTAACTATGGGCATACCGTTTTAAGTTCTATTTATTTTTATGTTGTTTTTTTAGTTTTCAAAGCTTGTAAGTTTCCATCTTAGTGTTTTATTTCCATAGGTATACAGTCCTGCTCAGTGTTATTGGCACCCCTTCATTATTTTCATTACTTTAACAATATATTCAGAAATAAACTGAAATGTACCAAATTTATGTCATCAGGATCTTTTAATTGAAGGTCCAAAATACTTAAACAATAAAAAAAACATTTTTACAAGTTACATATTGTGATTTCAAAGAGAGAACTGAAAAAATCATGTGCAGCAATAACAGCACCCCTCTTTGGTATTTTGTTTCCACCCTTTGGCACTGATGACAGCCTCCAAATGTTTCTTGTAGCCATCTATAAGCTTCTTGCTCTTCTCAGCTGGTATTTTCTCCCACTCTTCCTATGAAAATTGTTCAAGCTCTTGAACATTTGCAGGTTTCTTTTACCCAATGGCAGATTTCAGCCATACCAAAGATTTTCAATCAGATTGAGATCAGGACTCACTGCTGGCCATTTTAAAACAGGCCATTTTTCCTTTTCATCCATTCCTGCGTGCTTTTGGATGTGTGCTTTGGGTCTTTGTCTTGCTGGAGGGCCCACAATCTTCAACTCAAACCAAGTGTTCTTACACTGGGTCGGACATGACGCTCTAAAATTTCTCGATGTTTCTCTGATTTCATGATTCCTGTGATACGGTCAAGGCCTCCAGTACCCAATGCAGCAAAGCAGCCCCAAACCATTATGGAACCTCCACCATGCTTAATGGTTGGTAGGGTGTTCTTTTCCTTGTAGGCTTCAAGTGGTTGCAATTAAAACTGCCTATTCTAAATATGACTGCATGATCATAGTAGCTAATTAAGTATAACTTACAAACCTTAATATGTGAGCATTACTTCTGCTAAGTTTGAGTCTGATAAAGTGATGCAGAGCAAAGTTAGAGAGGTTTGTAAAGAAACTGTAGTGTCACATTGTGCACTTAAACTTCATGGGTGCCAATAATGATGAGTAGGACTGTAGATTTCCTTAGTTTCAGATCATGTCTGCTCCTGCTACTTCTCGTCGTAAATGCCTAAACAGCCCTGACTCCAAACATCAGAGCATTTGTCAAACAAGCATATTTTGTATATTTTAAAGTAAAACTCAGTGATCAAGACAAACCATGGGCCCCTCACAAAGTGTGCAGCAGTGTGTGGAGAGTTTACGGACGTGGACCAAAGGAACACGTGAAAAGTTGGCATTTGGTTTCCCCACGGTTTGACCAGAGCAAAAAGATCACTGCACAGACTGTTACTTTAGTTCAGTGAAAACATCAGGATAAAATAGAAAATCTACTGTCAGCTACAGACCAATGCCTCATTCAGCTGAAATTCCAGTGCCAGTTTTCAACAACTACCTCCTCTAGAAGATCTGAGTGATGCTGAAGAACGCAGTGACAGCTATGATGCTAATGTTGAAATTCACGTGGATTCAGTTCGTCGGGGATGTGATCAGCACGAGCTGAATGATTTGGCATGTGATTTGGACCTGCTATGTACAGGATTTTTCAGACTTTTTAATCAATCAAACTTTATTTATACAGCACTTTTCCTACAACATGTGTAACTCAAAGTGCTTGCAGAAAAGAAAACAGGAGGAAAAGAGAGGGGAAAAAGAACAATTCCAAACTAGGCACCTGTGGGGGGAGCACAGTGTAGGATTGGAAAAAAACACCTCAGCACATGAGCAACTTATTACAACAAACACAGAGACGAGCACATGAGGTCAAAAGGAGGCAGCCAGCGGTGGCGTTGATTTGAAGGGAGGACCTGTGACCTTGTCTTCACTCAGACCTCACAAAGTCTCTATTGTTCGTTAAGGTGACTGTACGACTTTGAGAGAGAGGTAAGACTCACTTCTGCATGCCCTTCTCGGGGTAAAGGACGGCGGTCTCCCCCTCGCTCAGCATCACCCAGTACTTGTTGAAGTACTCCGTCACCTCCTTCCCGCCGTCGTTCTTGGTCTTCACCTCCGGGTAACAGCGGAGGATCTCCGACATGCTCTTATCTCTGAGGGGAGAGGAAGAGCGTCACAACGATTCAACCTCTGACACCGATAATCAAACAGCATCACCACTGGACACTTTATTAGGTACATCTACAGCTACCACATAGATGTACATGGGTCCAACCGTAATCTAAAATTGATAAAAATGATGCAGTGACAAGACATTTTTTTGACTTGAAAGGAAAACCAAATTTATTTTGAAAAAAAATCCCAATTTTAGTTTGAGTTTCTTAACAAGATTGCTTTTTTGTTTGTTTTTTTTAACAATATTTAAAAAAACAACAAAACAAACAAACAAAAAACAAAACAAACACTCGGCCTGTGCTCAAATATCGATGCAGCAAAATATCGTCAAGCACTTCTTGGGGATACGTGTATCGCTAAGGATTCTACAGAATCGATACGGCCTCAATGTTTGGACAGTTGTTGTAAATCCACTTTGGGTAATGTTAAAAATGGCACAGTTCAAAGTAGAAGCCAAGCTACGATTGAACACATGTTCCAAATTTAAACTTAGGTCTACTATCTTTGGGGACCTGAAATGAAAGTTCTTAAGTTGAAGAATTATTTAAAACTCATGCTTGTTCTTTTTCTTCTTGTAATAAAAACATAAGTTGCTGGGAATTCTGTTAAAAGCGCAGTCCATGTTTAAAATTTATGTGTATCCACTCCAGTTTTTCCTTTTACTCTGGAGCAGTTGAACCCTGACTTTTCCTCAGGATCAGTCCAACATTTTTCTTCGTCTATATACAATAATATAAAATAAATATCACACAAATAGTTTCTTACTTGGAAATTAAAAAGGTCTTTAGGGAGCTGATGATGACGGACGAGTCATTAAGTTGCTGCAGGAAAAGAGAAAAGAACAAAAGACGAGGTATTAACAATGAATTATTAATTAATTTAGTTTAGTTTTAATTTTTATTGTTCCAGTTTGTAACTTTAAATCAACGTTTTTTTCTCACCACGTCTCCGTCCACCATCAGGATGGGAACCTTTCTGTACGTGGACCACTTGATCTCCTGTCTCATGACGGGGTTCACCTCCACGATCTCGTACGGCAACCCGTGGTAGTCCAAAAAGGCTCGCACCTTACTGCAGAAGGGGCAGGTCTTATACTGGTACAGGGTCAGCTTCAGGCCTTCTGCTGAAGCCTGGAACAGGAACGAAGGGTTTATTATTAAAAATCATTTAAAAAGATCATTACAGAGCACAGTTTAATAACTCAAACATGTTTTATGATATTAGTAACTTTATTTATATAGCACCTTTAAAAACAGACGTTTACAAAGTGTTTAACAGACCAAACAAAAGCAGAAAAGGCAAGACTCTGGAGACAATAAAATTTCAAAATCACGTCAAAAAGAGACCGAAAGGAAAAGGCACAGAGGATCATGATAATTAAAACAACAAAAGGAAAGAAAATTGCGAGAAAGAGAGACAGCTGATGGAATTGATTTATATATGATGATAAAGAGATAGTAAGACAATTGATAGTTTTGGGGTTTATAGATACATACACTTATGACAGATGATGGAGGGGGTAGATAGATAGAAAAAATGAATAAAAACAAACAAAATGGACAATAATTAAACAGAGAGTATATTAAAACATGACGATATGGTATAGACAGGACTAAAGCAATGAGAAACCGAGAATAGTAAGAACAGACAACCTTAAAAAAGTTAAGTAGGTAATTGTAAAATAATTATAATATAAAACGATGTCACTGATTCATGATGTTATTAGCTCAAGAACAAAGGTCTTTTAACAACTTTCAGCCAAGAGCCAGTTTGTCTTCACACAGATCACTTTATCTTAAAATGAACAAAACGTAAAAAAAAATCTCTTTTTTTTTAATTTTTTACAAAAATGCACGTTAAACTCTTAAAATGAGATCAGTCCCTATGATCAGTACTGCTAACAGTCACGCGGAGGAGTTTGATATTTTGGTTACTTATCTCTGAAGCTCTCATTTGATTATTTATTGATTTATTTAGTGAATCCCTATTGATAATAATCTTCTTTAGATCAACAAATACAAAAACTCTGTATGTTTATTCTCCAACATTAAAACTTGTAGGTCAGTCAACAAATCTTGACCATAATTTTTTAATCTTCTGCAGATAATAACTTAAATTATAATAACAATAATTCAGCCCAACAGTCTCCTGATAATCCATATTTAATAAAAATCTCAATGACGTGATTTAAATAGGAGCAGGTGAACCAGGTCATAAAGTCCATCACGAGACACAGGAGGACATTTCAGGTTAATGACTAAATAATCAAACTGTGATAAATATCTTAAACTGTACATCCCTACATCTATCGGTCATAAAGTCGTTTTTAATCCGCAGTAAAGTCGTTTCTGTAGGGCTGTAAAAACCAGGTGACCCCGTTAGGTAACCTCCGCCCGTGGACCCGGAGCTCACACCGACCCTCTGCCGCCTCTGTGTCCGAATATCGAGCCCTTCCCCCGGCCTCACCTTGGTCTCCTCCTCGGCCAGGTGCTGCTGGACCCTGAACTTCACCGTGTGGTACAGACCCAGACCTCCGCCGAGCAGGACCGCGCAGCCCAGCAGCCGGCCCCCCCGGGCCCCCCGGCCCCCGGCCCGCACCGCGGACACCAGGCCGGGCCGGTCGGTGCCGAAGCCCCGCCTGATCCCGCTCCCCCGCAGCAGGGACCCGGTACCGAACCGGCGGGCGGCGGGAGACTCCGCGATGCTCCAGCCGACCTTACAGAGCGCTCGAGCGCAGGCGGCCGCCATGTTTGTTTTACATAAATACCCAGAATGCAACGCAAAGGAGGAGACGCGCGGGTTTTGAACCCCTGAGCGAAGTCTGTCAGGATCGACGTCAGATCAGAGCAGAAACAATGATCGTTAATCTTCAATATTAATGTATTAAGAAAACGTTATTACATGTGTAACATACGATTTATGTAAAATATTGTTAAGTTACACACGTAAGTGCCGGTACGGAAGCCCTAAAAGGTCACGTTTTTTTAGCACCGTTTTCTCGTGATAACGACTTAATTTCAGTCATTTTCCGAGATCTCGACTTATTTATGTCGTTATCTCGGGATAACGAAGCTTGTTCTCTCGAGATCTCGACATAAATAAGTCGTCGAGATAACGACTTATTTATGTCGAGATCTGGGGAACATGACTGAAATTAAGTCGTTATACGAGATAACTACGTATTTATGTCGAGATCTCGGGAAAATGACTGAAATTAAGTTGTTATCCCGAGATCTCGACTTATTTAAGTCGTTATCTCGGGATAAAGCTTGTTTTCTCGAGATCTCGACATAAATACGTTGTTATCTCGGGATAACGACATAAATAAGTCGAGATCTCGAGAAAACAAGCTTCGTTATCCCGAGATAACGACTTAAATAACTCGAGTTCTTGGGAAAACGACTGAAATTAAGTCGTTATCACGAGAAAACGGTGCTAAAACAATACATGGAAAAACCATGGCCTTTTAGGGCTTCCGTATGCTGGTACACACGCACGAAACTAAATAAAATAAAAATTCTAATGGAATAAATAAGTTAAGAATTCCAATATGAGACATAAATCTTTGCAATCAATAAAGAAATAAGCAATAAACAACAAAATAAATAAATTATTAAGTATAGTAATAAAGGACCGTGATGCCAACAATTTTCCATTGTCATAAATTCAATTAAATGCAAAGGTGAACATCAGATATCTTTCCATAGTTATCTAGAAGTCGTGTTTTCTTGCAGGTATGACTCTGTATCAAGTATTTGGAGTGAGACTAGCTGGAGAAATTGATATCAGGGGTCCACAGCAGCAGGTCATCCATGTCAGTAACACATTAAACACTGAAATATATATATATATATATATATATATACATACATATATATATATATATATATATATATATATATATATATATATATATATATATATATATATGTATATATATATATATTATAGATATAGTAATAATAGTAATAACAATTTATTTTTTATTCAACCTACATTTAACCCTTTAAAATTAAGAACCTCTCTCTCAAAGGAGTTCAGCCAAGAGGCAGCAAAGTTACATTAATAAATGTAACATTAACTGTATATGTTTGGTATAGGCTAGTTAATTACTTAAAACAATAGTAATAGATGTAAAATAGTTGTAGTACTTGATGTCAGGCAGTCCACAGCAGCAGAATGTGCATGGCAGTAATAATTATGATATCAATATTGACAATTTGAAGTATTAACTATTTTTATGTGTCAAGCTGATACTAATGATAATAAAATTAAGAGTAGTTGTTGCAGGTGGAGCCGAGCAGGTCCACAGCAGCAGGTTGTCCACTGAATAATGGTGAAAGTAATATACATTATGTGTGGTGTCAGCCACTTTAAGTATCACTTTAAAAAAAATTATAATTTAATTTACAACAGTAGTTTTGAGACTAGCTCTCTTAGCTGGAAACATGCAGATCCAAAGCAACAAGCAAGCCACACTGGGAAAAGTGGTTAAAAAAAATACATGTGTAATAATGACAGAAACAACCAGAGGCCTGTCCTTCTAATTTAAACTATGGAAATATTTGGAAAAGTGTCATGTCCTGCAATGTTAACAAACCATTTAAAAACTATCAAAATCCAAGCACTTGTGCTTTGAGCCAAAATTCCCTGATAATTTCATCAAATCTGTTAAAACTTTCTTTAAGTTGTCCTGCAGAAAAATTAACTCTCTTGGTGAAAGTGACGAGTATGTGGTCATTAATGTGGAGCTCTGATATTCAGATTTACAGTGACTGAATGTTAGAAGCTAATAATTACAATAACAGGAGTAAGGCTGATTTAAATAGCCGTAGCTGTTGTAGTAAAGCAGGTCCACAGCAGCAGGCTGCCCCCTTGACTGATCCAGAGGTACTAACAAGACACCGGAGCTCAGAGAAGATTTACTGTGAGGAGCTAAAATGGTTCAAGAAGATTAACAGTGACATGCAGTAATGTGATATGAATGCAGAGAGGGAGAAAATCTAAAAGTACGAGGTCCCCCTGCAGTCTGCAGCAGAGCTTCAGCTTCAGTTTCACTTTGTCTCCTAATGGAAATCTGCTTTGCAGGTAAAAAAAAAACATGATGCAAAAGTGTATTTATCAGATCATACAAATCCAGATACAACACAGACGGATAAAACACAAGTATATAAGAACCATCACTGCAGTGTTTCGACATGACTGTTCATTGCTGAGAATTTGATTTAAGTTGTATTACGGCTTTTGATATAAATGAATTTTTCATCCTGTTAAATTTGGCCTTTGGCAATCTGAATCTCCTGCCAGAGGGTCAGAGGTCAAACTCAGCATGGAGAGGATGCCCAGGACACTCCATGATGTCCTGGGCCTTGGACTTCAGGGCGGTCCTTGCCTCAGTCAGACAGAAGATTCAGCTCACAGGAGAGTTTAAAAGTGAGGATAAGGAGGTGTCTGCCTCTTTACCTGGACCCTGCTAGGATGAAAGGGGCCTGAAGAAGTAAGCCCCTGCTGCTCCTCTTTTTAAAAACGAAAGACTTACAACAAAGTAACTAGACATTTTATTCTGGTAAAATTCACATTTTTTAACCTCTTCATCTCCAAAGTATTCGATTTTGGGAAAGCTTGCACACTCTCCAATAAAAACGTAAGAAAAAGTGGACCATTTTTCAAAATCCTCGCCTGGTAAAATTGTTATAAAACCTTTGTTTTCTTGTTTTGGATGTTTTTATTATAATGGTGTATCTTTATTGTCAACCATGCAATTTTTGTTGTTTGAAAAATGAAAATAAAATAATTATATAAAAAAATAAAACCTCTCTAATTTTGCTCTGCTTCACTTTGTAATAATAATCCTTTGCAGAGGTGATGTAAAAATATGTTATTATTAATTTTTAGAATTTTACAGCCACTCTAGCATCATTTCCAAGAGATATTCACTATATATGTATATATATATATATATATATAAATATATATATATACATATATATATATATATAGATATATATATAGATACATATATATAGATATAGATATATATGTATATATAAATATACTTATATATTTATATATATTTGGTTTCAGCAGGTGGTGCACCTAGTAGAGACGATATGTACACATATTGTCAAAAGAAATGATATATACGGTATGTATGTACACAATCAGTGACCAGTTAAGGTGCATATAAGGCCATTCAGCAGTGCAGCACATTTGTCAGTTCAGTTATAAATATACTGATAATTCCACATCTGGACAGATCTTAAGAGTTACTTTATTATGACACCAGAATAATTCAAACAGACGTTGTGGTTGCAGAGATTCACTCTTTTCTTTAATAGGATGTCATTTCGAGCAGAAGGCTTAAAAAGAGGCTGGGTTAATAGGTTGATAAATTGTCATAATTTGTGGTTGTTTGAAGCGCTACTGCAGTCAGCAACAAAATATGGTCTGTGATGATGCATTCTGAATGATTATTATTTTTTCTTAGCATTAACAACATGGACCAAACAACGATTTGAACAGTATGGCTGCACTTTGGTCCCTTAGTCCCACCTGAGCAGGTCTAAACCCCACAGCCTACCTGAGTGTTGTTGCTGACCACGTCCATCCATCTTCTGATCAGCAGCATCATGCTGCAGGTCACCAGGAATGAGAATCAAAAACCAATTCCAGTTAAGAATCAATAACGACTCCCTCAAGGAATCAACATCACTGGACTATTTGCCGTTCAGTTCCCTGATCGATGCCTTCCAGTTTGTTCAAATCAGAGATGTCGACCTCTCATCAGAGGCAGACTGCAGGAAACAAGTCAAAAATTGTGCTTAATAACTGTTTCAACCAATCAAATGAAGATAAGTTAGCTGGACTCTGGATGGGTTGTGGAAGGAAGGAGGTGGGAGAGATGAAGAAAGGAGGAAAGTAGGAAAATGAAATAACAGGAATTTCTTGTGCAACCCCCCCCCCCCTTTTTTTTTAAATCATCCTCTTTTTCATCATTTTAAATCATCTTTGTCTGCTCTTTCTGTTTTGTTTAAGATGTGCTACAAATTAAATTTATATTTGGTGGGAAATCAGGTGTGTAATTGAGTTTATCCGACTGCTGATTTTTATTATGTTCAAAAAGTTAATAAGAACAGTTGTAAAAAAAAAAAAGTGCTTAATTTCTGACAAATGAAACAAAGTGCACAACATTTTGTCTGTAAAAACAACAAGAAACCTTCAGCAGGCTCATCCATGTAACCTTGAATAACAGGAGTGATGATGTGTTTAATAATGCAGCCTCTTCAAATCCAAAACCAACCTCTTCAGTCTCACTTTTGATTCTTTTTTTTCTTTCTTTCTTTTCTTCTTCTTTTTTTTTTACCTCATTGTAGGTATTCCTACTTATTTACTTCATCTGTTTTTGCATTTTAATACATTTTTTAATTATATATTTAAGCTTTATTTGTTCAACCCTTCTTGCCAAACAATTTTAGCTATTTATCTCAATCTATTTATTTTGTGAATTTCATACAGCAGTCTGTGTCAAATCTCTCAGAAAGTTATTATTTCACCCTTCTTTTTATTTGTTTACTGTTTTTTATGTGGTTTTTATCTTCCACAATTGTTTTGCTTTAATACCTTATTTAAGTATTTAGTAATTCTGCTACTTGCTTTATTTTTATTATAAAATATATTTTTTTTCATGTTTATCTCCAGTGTTTCCTCATTATGAACTCATAATGGTGTTTCCTCAGTCACAAGAACTTTTTTCTGTTTTTGTTACATTTGTGTTTGTTTGTTCTTGTTGTTGTTATTTAAGTTTGTGTTGCACATGTTACTTTATATACACTGATATTACACTGATAGCTGAGCCACAGAGGTTATATTGAATTTCTTGAGGATTAGAGGCTACAGTAGAGATTTAAAAACATTAATAAATGCCTATTACGTACTGTGCCTGCACAGATGTGTGCATCGAGCCAAGTAAAACGTAGGCAGGGAACACTGGCTGCCAGCCAAGCACATGGCCACATAGAGAGACAGACAACCATTCATGCTTGTAGTTACTAGGGCTGGGCATCGAATCAAATTTTCTGGATCGATTCGATTCGATATTACAAGGTCTCAAATCAATTCGATTCACGATTCAATTCGATATTTATTCAGCCTGGGATATCTTAGTTAAAATAGTGCTGTAAATTAAAAAGTGACCTTTTCACCTGGTACATCATTAAAAATAGTTTTGACATGAAGAACTAAACCCAAAGCAGTTACATTAATCATATTTTAATGATATGCATTAATGCATATTACTTGTTTTTTGTCCAACTGGTATTTTCCTTTGTACTTGTTAAATCTAAAATACTGTCCATCCAAACATCAGCTTTTAAACTCTCCAGTGGTGCCCATATAGAGCTTCACCATGTTTGTTTGCAGTAACATCTCATGAGATCTTGTTCAGTAGAAAGCAACGCTAAACACTGATCACACCAGACTAGCAGGGTTGATACCACAGGCTGCTTCTCTGCACATCCAAAGAAGAAAAAAATACCCAAGTTAAAAGATCCATCTTTGGATTTTATGGATCGATTATGAACCAGTTAAAGGAAAATCGATTTAAATCGATTAAATCAATTTTTTAAACCCAGCCCTCGTAGTTACCTAATGACAATTTGAAGTTACATAAGAACCTACTCAGCATGTTTTGGCCAGAGTGCCACAGAACTAGAGGTGTGGAAAAATATCGATACAACAATAAATCACGATATTTTGACTTTCAATATAACACCGATATGTCAAATCTTAATATTGATTTTTTTTGTAAAAATAAAAACCTCATATTTTACCAGAGTTGGAAATAAAATAAACTTATAAATATGTATTCACGGGTTTCTTTTCATGCAGTCTGTTCAGTTCAGACGGTGACAAGAAAAATATGTGATGTTTTTTTACTTACTGTTGTGCTGTCAGTAACTCAAAGCTCTTTGTTCCTCATGTGTTCAGTTACAGTTTGAGCTGCACTGCAGGTTTGGATGCTTTAAATACTTTGTTAAAGGGAAAAAAGAGTAATTTCTTTGCAACATTAGATTAAGTGACTTGATGCACTCTGTTTTAAAGATAAGTGTATGTATGTAACACTGCATGTAACATATTTCAAAAACAAAAAAATGGGAAAGTTGTTTTCAATCAAATAGTTTTGACTTGATTTGTACTTTGTTTTGAGTAATATTATGTGATGTCATATAGGCTACACATCTCTATTTTTTTCTTAGTAAACTGTAGAAAATCACAATATAGTGATATCATCAAATATTGTGATATTACTGTATCGTGACCCAAGTATCGTGATCGTGACTTTCTTGCTGTGAGGCACGTGCACTACCTGCTGCGTCCTGTATCTATAAATTCAGAGGTTTGTGTGACGGTCTTGGGTGGACAGTAATGAAGTATATTTACTGTGCTTAAGTACATTTTTGAAGTATCAGTACTTTACTTGAGTGTTATTATTTTTGGAAATGTATGACTTTCACCCCAATACAATTAGAAGACAAATATTGTTCTTTTAACTCCTCTGCATTTCTGTAGTGACCCACTGACGTTAAAATGAAAATCTACTTTTAATACTTAATTATTTTCAAAGCACGTAGCTACTCAAGTACTGAAAGTAAAAATTTGAACAACTTGTACTTGTATTGGAGTGATATTTAACTAGGACAGTCTATGCTTTCACTCAGGTAATGGAGATGAGTACTTTGTCCACCACTGGTGACGGTAAGACATTCTATGATAGTTATGGCATTAATTGGATTGTTGTCAAATGAAGTAAAGCAGTTCAATACCTTGAAAATAGTTTTATTTGCTCAAACTCTGAACAATGGGGAGCTTGGGGTCAGTTTACAAGCTTTAAATGTTGATACAGGTATTAGATTAAATAAATAACCAGTTTGATCAACAGTGTTTTAGTTTAAATCTGTACTAATGTGTGAAATATTAAATCGTGATGTGTTCAGGGGCGCCTGTGTTTCTCCTCTGCATCCTTCTACGTGTGATGCGTTCAGGAGCGTCGTTATCCCGGGACACCGCAGCAGCGTCCCGGTGAAAGCGGAGATTCCCTCTCCGGCGGCAGCAGCATCCATTTCAGCATCAGCGTTACCGAGCACGGAATCATCCTCATCCTCTCCCGGGGGCTGGCCACTCCTCACCGGGGATGTCGTCGGTGGCTCGGAGCGCGGGTGCGGGATAAATCACGTCCCGGTGTTTGTTTTTTCGAGCCCGACGGGAAGGCAGCAGGGCGGGAGGATGAAGGCACGAGCGAGCAGACAAATAAAATTGTGATCATCGCTGGATTCGGATGCTAACGCTAGCCCGCTAACGGCAGCTAGGCGAGCTCCCGGGGTTGTTTTTCTGCTCTCTCCTCCCCCGGTAACCGCTCCCGGTGCTCCCCTCCATCACCAACCCTCCTCCGCTCCTCTTGAACGCTGATGTGGAGACATGCTGGAGTCACGGAGGACATTTCTCTCAAGGATAAAAAGCATCGTGTGCTAGCCTCCCCTCGGTAATAAGCTAACCTTGGCTCTGTTTTACGTTAACGGAGGTTCTCGGGGATGCTGTCGGCGGAGGAGCGCGCCTGCTAACGGAGAGGCTGAACTCGCATGGACGCTCCCTCCATGAAGGTCATGATACTGAGAGAATGATCATGCTGGAAAAACAGGTAAGGTGATGCCAGGAGGTGCGCAGGGTTCGTATTTAAATGCACACCTGGGCTCATTTGCATATCATCCGGTAATTAGTGTAATGAGGCCTCTGCTGGTGCTGCTGTGTGCTGCGCTGACATGGCTGAAGGTGCAGTGTGTTGTGTTTTCCAGGTGATTTTACCTTTTTCTGCTGAGATTTATCACCTCCATCCTTCTCTCTCTCTCCCTCTGCTTAAGTGATGCTCTCTCTACCACTGAAGACCTGCAGCCATTTAAACTGGGGCTGGTGTGATGGATGAATTTTATTTCATTGTGAAGCAATAATCAAACACTATTGAGACATATTAGGTGCCATGGCAAGTAAAATAGTTGTTCAAGTAGATCTGGGCAATATATCAAAGTTATTTTTGCTGATTTAAAAATTAACCCTTTAACCCCCAGCTCCACTGCTTGGCAGATGTCAGTACACACAGGAATATTTTTAATGTGTTAAAAAACACAACGCATCATTGTTTGTTTCTTTTTTTATAAGCATATATTTATTGAAGTTTTTGCAGTAGAGTGCAGAAATACAAAATGAACATAGACATATAATGTGAACTAAAATAACCCGGTCCCAACCCACCTACCCCACTTCTCATCTATCAGGGTTTACAAAGAGGATAAGGTAAACGCACAGATAAATGAAAATAAGAAGAAATAAAAATACACAAAATTGTAACATTAGATACATAGTGCAATGTTCTTTAAGTGTACACAGACAGCAGAGCGATAGTATTTAAGGGGTTATATAGCCAGTGCAGAGCATGTCATATAAGTCTTATTGCAATACAACCAATATCAGATAGATTTGGCACAAAATGTACTAAGTCATTGTTTGCTTCTGCCAGTTTGTTAGGATACAGAAAAAACTGCAAACAAACCAAAAGAACTGTTATTTTCTTAGTGTAGGATTGTAAGGTTAAAAAGCAAAAAACTATATCATTAATACCTTTAGTATTATTTAAATACTTTACTTAACCATGTACTGATTTAAATATAATCTAGAATTCATCAAAAACATGTTGTGCCTTTGCCAAACTCAGTATATTATCATCTATTTAAAGATATTTTTGATGCTATTTTGTTTAAAACGTGTCTGCCTTTTCTAATTCATTTTAATCCCAAATATTTGTGCATCTTTATAACATCACAATCAACTGTTTGCTTCTTAAACCTTTTAATCCCACACCAAGAAAATACCTGTTTTTCTCTGTTCCCTGAGGTGTTAACAGAATCAAACAAAGGTTTTCATGTGTTCTGTTTTAAAACTTTAAATATCCCTGAATTTATGGATGTCAAATAGGGATGTAACGATATTAAAATTTTGTATCATGGTTATTGTGACCAAAATTATCACGGTTATCATTATTATCACGGTATATTTGCAGTGTGCTCAAAATGTTTAAAATGTACTTTAACACAAATTTGAAATCATTAACCCCTTTAATATTATAAGTTTAATAGTTCTTTTTAGTCTTGTTTGTCAATTAATGTGTTTTGAAATGCCCTTTGAGTACATTTTTTACCCTTCTTTCATGAGAAATAAATGAAAACAATTCTAGCAAGTATTTGACATTATTAATAAACACTTAAAACAGTGTCTCGTTCTAAAAATCATGACGTGGTTGCTCAGATTTTAACTTTAAACAAGATTCTCTTTATAAACAATTGAAAATTAACATTTAACCTATTTTACATGCACTCACAGATTTTAGTTTGCCTGCAGCATTAGTGTCCATGTTACAGCTCGTCATATTAGGCCATGTCATGGCCTTTTTTTTTTTACTGACGATAGTCCCTGTTAGCCCCCTTCATGACTCTCCTCTGGTCTCCTTCTCCTCTCCCTGGCAGATCTCCTTGATATTTTTTTTCAGAGTACGATCGGTTAAATCCATAAAGCACAAACTTTGACAGAAAAAGACGATCAATTTCAAAATACTGCGAAAACACGGCAAAAGAACGGCAACATAAACTCCAAAATGATCATAATGCTGTTATTTACAACATCTAGACATTATTTAGACAGAGAATACTGACAAACCTCCTGTAATTCACTCGGGTATGGCTCATTGAATCTTTTCTCCTGCTCTATCTCTCTTTCGCCCTCTCTCGCTCTCTCTCTCTCTACCTCCACGGCTCTGTCAGTTCATTTACTCGAGGAGTTACGGCAGTTTTAACCGAAGACGTCTTTTCCTTTAGCAGCAGCTTCGTGTTTAGACAGGGTGACTGTCTTCTAACAGTTTCCCTTGGCATCCTTGTAAAATCCAAAATTTAACCAGACTTAAGAGTCCGTTTCCAGAGGGAAATCTCCGCTGTCTGTAACTTCCGCTGAGGCCAAACAATGCAAACGGCGCATGCGCGCTTCCCATGAGGCCGTTTCATCCAGGAAGAGACTCATAATTCAGGCATTTCTAGGCAAAGAGCAGCATCACCGTGCGTTTCTGACTCATTGTGGTTATCAAACACGGTAAAACGGTAATTTTTATAGGACGCGGTAATGATTACCGTGGGAAATTTTACCGCGGTTTACCATTTTACCGGTAACCGTTACATCCCTAATGTCAAACAGTTGTGCTGATAGTTAAAGGGTTAAAAATCCAGATTTTTTCTTGTCTTGCTCAAATTGTAAGTATGGTACAAAAGAGTATAAGGGCCATTTTAGATGCAGAAAATAATTTTGGGGAAGTTGACATTAAAGTAGAAATTTCTGGATTCAAGTCAACTTGAAATAACCATAATAAAGTTGAATAACAATTTCATAATAAAAGTGGAAATGTTGAGAAAAAAGCAAAAATTTTAAGAATAGAGAAATTGTTATTCAACTTTATTCTCAAATTTTCAACTTTATTCTTGTAATTTAGACTTTAATCTCGACCTGTCAAAGGTTGTTTTTTCCATCTAAAATGGCTCTAATACTCCTCCATAGTATTTTATTGAATTTTATTTAGCCTTTATTTAACCAGAAAAACCCTCATTGAAATTAAAAATCTCTTTTGCAAGAGTGTTCTGGCCGAGACAGCTGCACATTCAACAGTTTTACACAAACACAAGCAGTCATCAAACACATTAAACAAGAATTCAACACATTAAGAAAGGAAGTCACAAATTCAGGCAGCCAGTTTTGCCTGGAAAAAACAGAATACTTTCTCTACAAAGCACAACAGATAATGACAATAATGGGGAAGAGGAGGTATGATATTGTCAAGTGTCATGTGTACTCGGTAAGGGTGGGAGAAAAAATCGATCAACATAAGGATCGGGATTTTTGGTTTGATGATTTTTAAATCATTTTTTTGTTCAAAAATAGTTTTTTTCCCAAATGTAAATGCTTCATTTTAGTCTGTGTTAATAATCCACTTTTAAATGCAGTCCAGGCTTTTGAAGAGAGGGTATAAACAGCTGGTTAAAATATATTGTTGAATAAATCCTAAAAACAGACTCACATGTGATGTATATTTTTCCTTATATAGTCTGTAGGCATTGTCATTATTCATATTTTTCACCGGTGTTAAAAAAGCTAACTAAATTTTGCAAAATCAGCAGTATCGTAGAATCACAATTTAAATCAAATCGGTACCTAAAAAATCGTAAAAAAATCAAAAAGTGTATCGTCCCAGCCCTAGTATGCAGTCCTGAACAGGTGTATGGATTTAAAAAGAGACAGGGAGTTGAGGTTTCCAAGGTCTGTGGGGAGAGAGTTCCAGAGCTGGGGAATAAAACAGACTGAAGCATTTTCCTGAAAATAAACCTGAAGTGTTGGATGTGCTGCCTCAGTCGTCTCTGCTGCAGACCCGACACCCTCGAGGAATCGTCCTCCACTCATGGGAGCTCATAACCTCCCCCATCGAGGATCTGTGGGGGGTCGAGTGTCGGTGTGGGGGGGGGCACTTCCTGTGTTTTACTCCCACAGCAGCATCAGTGGCCGTAAACACAGGCTTCAGTGAGAGGTCACTGCTTTACATGGAGCAGATTACTCTGCCGCTGCTGCTGCTTCAGTCCAACATTATCTCAGACCATTCAACATCCAGAACTAACATGTAGTGCATCATAAAGTTTATAACAATATATTTTAACAGTTATACTTTGGGGCAAACGCTGCTACTAGCTATAGAAATAACAAACAGAAATGAACAAATATTCAGTGTTTAGGATTTTTATTTCAACATCAGATTCAGATTCCACAAGCAGTTACTTAGTGAATGTGTATACAGTATAAGCCATTTATGACTTTTTAGTTTTGTATCCAAGACCTTTTTATATTGGTAGAATACTGCTATTTTTATATTTTTTATTTTATTAACGCTGTCCCCTTTGCTGCTGTAACACTGCACATTTCCCCCAGTGGGACGAATAAAGGTTTATTCTATTCTATTCTATTCTATTCTATTCTATTCTATTCTAAATACTTTTTAATCCTCAAATGAAAATTTGGTTGTTTCAGTATACAAAGTGTAGCAGCAGGGATGTCAAATAAAAACATTTACATAGATAAGAGCATAAAATATTAAGTAAAAAATAAAGACATGCAGAAGTTCTAAGCTATATCAACCTCATGATTATTTTCTATCTTCTTGTCTGTTTTAACACAAATAGACTTTAATCATTGAGGGAGCAGGTACATTTAAGTGAAGCTAAGACATTTAAGAATTATCAGCATAATAATAATAAATCCAATGTTGTGCAGCCTTAACTATTATGTTATTGTGTTGTTGGTAGCTCAGACTACACTTCCATATAAACATGAAACAGTCCACTTTCTTAGGAGGTAAAAAAATTATAAAATTAGATAAAAAAATAAGTAAAACAAATAAGATATCTTTTGCCGAACAGTTATCACAATCTATGAATGTTATGCATTCTTAACTGTTATATTATTGTATTGTTGGTAGCTCAGGCCATACTTGCATATAAACAAGAAACAATACACAAAGAATATGTGAAAAAGCATCTAGGGATGCAAGATATTGTTTGTTTTTGTTTTTGTCGATATCTGATATGCAGATTTTTTTTTTATTCATTATCGCCAATACTGATATTTCAGGTCAAGAGCACAAGCTGTGTGCTTCATAAAATGGACTTGTTCTTTCAGTTTTGCAGCATATAATCACACGAACAGATGTAAAACAAGAAAAACAGCCTTTACCTCATGCAAAAATGAACCCATTGTTATTTAAATGTACCCATGCAGTGATGAGAAGAAGCATCAACATTTGTATAATCGCTTTAATTGTTTTTTAATTGATTTTTAACTGTTGTTTTCTTACTCTGTAGCACTTTGAGATTGTGAAAATGTAAAGTGCAATACAATTAAAATGTTTTATTATTATTATTATAATTTGCCGATAGAATAGCTGAAATGTGTGGCCAAAGTATCAACTGTAAATATCTGCAAAATTTTCAATATCTGATATGATATCATACCGATAATATTGTGCGTCCCTATGTGCATCATTTTTTCTGAATTGATTAAAATCAACTGAGCTGTAGGTGTTAAACCACTCTAGACTGCAAACAAATATTTGACTGTAATGTTTAGTCATTTAAAACTTAAGATTGTCAAATATTTAGGATCTCGGACTTCTGTTTTTGTTGTCATTGTGCAGAAATAAGTCTCAATATGGTTTGATTTTTTATTAATATTCACCCCAGTTGATACCCCCACCCCCGATAATTCTTTAGCCAAAGTCATTCAGCATGAAGTCGATTAATTTGTTAAATTGATTTTTTTTTATTTATTGTTTTCCTGCTGGAGTTTCTCTGGAGGAGCAGCAGAAGTGAAGTGTTGAGCCTGGAGGTGGGAGTGTGTTTTCTCGCTGATAGATGGGCATCAACATGTCCAGGGTGTAGCCTGCACTGTGACAAATGCATGCTGGGATACGCTCCAGAGCTGAATCAGAGGTGTGGAGGATGGATGGATGGATGGATGGATGGATGAATAAATGGACGTAGGAGCATGTAAAACATGCTTTAGCTGCTGTGCTTCTCCATCAGTCTGATTTCTTTCTGCTGGTTATGAGTCATGGTCGGTGTAAATGTACTCGGGGGTGAGGATGTGCAGGATTGTCTGTTTTGTTTATTTCTGAATGTCTCTGTTTTTTGATGATTAGCAGAGGTGAAGGCAGCCATCCTGTTAAAATGCTGTTAGCACCACACATGATAATATTTCATATATTTGTTAATTTACTTTATCAGCCTTGTTGTGTTTGGGGGAATGAACCATGTGGTGTGCATCAAGTCGTATCCCTGCATTGATTGACACAGATATTCTGCCCTTACAGAATTTATATAAATTATTATTTCCTCTCAAAGCAAAAAAAACTCCAAGTGACACAAAAAAACATGAATCAAGTTCTACTTTATGTTGTCAAAATATATTCCTAAATCAATCAGAATTTCCCTTTTAAATTGAAGTCTTTGTCATAAAATGTAGATTATGTAGTTCTAACGCAGGCAGGTTTGTCTACATAAACACTGAAAGCTGAGGGATTTTCACAGCTTGTTAACATGTTTCTCTCTGATCAATATTTAATCTAATTCTTAAAATATAAATACAAGCCTATAAAAGTGCTTGTGTAAAACCTGACAGGACCACCATCATGAAAACTGTAAAGTTTCAGTATATTTTTTAAAACTTTGCAACCACTTAGAATTTAAGTAAGTGAATGAAAAAAATCTTGATTTTTAACTTTTAAATCTTCTGCAGAATATTACTTAAAGTTATGGCTGAACGATATAGACAAAATTTCATATCTTGATATCTTTATGATATTGTAGGCCTGTCGCGATAAACAATAAATCAATTAACCATAGGATAAATAAAAATGTCCTCTGTAAGTTTGCCAGCCTCGATAAGTTGACACAAGCATGCATGTTTGCTTCCCTCCTCTCTTTTGTACCAAAGAGGCTGGATGAGAAGATGGTTCACTCTGTACATCTTTCTTAAAGGATAAGTTTGGTTTCTACAGCTTTCACATTGTTTATAGAATGAAGTAGAACAATATACTCACCCAGAAGGCTTTCCTGATCCAAACAGTGCTTCAGGAGATATGTAGATCCAAAATCGAGCAGCGGACATCCGTATAATGGTAGCACACGGGGCATGTATAGCACTGCTCCTAAAACTGCACTAATCATCCAAAAACTCATTAGTTTCACCAATATTTCATCATGGTCAGCTCAGGCTACTCCTCCATTACAGTCTGTGTTGCTCCAGACATGTTTTTGTGACTGTGCTGACAACATGTTATGTTGTTGTTGGTTGTAGGGCTTAACAATTAATTGCAAATTAGATTAAATCCCAATATGGCTTGTTGCAATTTTCAAATTGCAGAAGGTTCAATATTTTTGGCCCAAAATGTGTTGAACATTTTGGCATTGTGATGTAGTTTTTTGCAATTTCATGCCTATTTTTTACCTCTATTCTTACACTTTATGCCTATTTTGCCCCCATTCATCTTTTTTTTGGCCAATGTCAGAACCATTTTTGGAATTTTTACATGTTTTTTGAAATTTAATTTCAAATTTAATTCCCAATTTTCTGCCATAATCAATTTTCCTAAGCCACTTTTGGATTTTTTTTGTGTGCCAATTTTTCCCTTTTTTTTCAATTTCATACCTATTTTGCACCTATTTATTAACCTTTTTCCATTTTCATACTATTTTTTAACCCAGTTTTTACAATTTCATACCTATTTTGCTTCTGTTCTTCACTTCTCCACTTTTTCTCAAATCTTTTATCCTTAGATTAATTTAATGTCATATTGGTTTTACTAGAAAAAGATCTACTGCTTATGTTTGTTTAAGAATACATAAGATGAGGAACATTAAAACAATCGCAGAGTAAATCGCAATATTGGGGAAAAAAATTGCAATTAGTTTATTTTCTCAAACCGTTCAGCCCTAGTTTTTGGTTTGTTTGCAGTTTTCTTTGCTCCCTGAAGTGTTAATGGAAACTAACAAGGATTTGATTTGTTCTGTTTTTTTAAAACTTAAAATATCCCTGAATTTATTGAGCTGTTAGTTAAAGGGTTAAAGCAGTTATAAGGAATAACAAAATACATATTTGTCATGTAGAGCAGCATTTGTCTGTGCTGCAGGCCCATCTGATGGAGTAAACATAGTGGATTGGGGTTAAAGGTCACCGTAGAGCAGGATGTGGGGCTCCCTGCAGTTTAAAGGGACTGGTTAACCCTCACTAACACGTCGACTGGATTTACAGTGACACACGTCCTCTCCCTGTAATCCTGTTGGCTCTCTCTGGTCTCACAGATGTTTATCCCCCTCTCAAACATGTTTTTTCTGTTTTTGTTCCCACTATTGTGGCAGCAGCAGATAACGCTGGAAGCTTCTCTGCTGCCGCTCCATTTTCAGAAAAGCACTCTTGACTTCACTCCCAGCAGATTCTTTGTCTGATGGAATGTGACAAGAATCAGACTTTTTTTTTCTGCACTTTACAGTCCCGAGGGTTTCTCTTTCCTTCTGAGGCATTAGTTTAATGTGTGTGTCTGAATCCTCCCGTCAGCAGCGTTGTGTTTGTCGAGCAGAGTCCAGAGTGGATCATCCAGACTTGTTGCAGAGTGTTTCGCCGTCTGATTGTGGGCTTTTTCCGTTCATGGTTGACTCTAATTCGTCTCTTAAATCTGCCTTTAAAGCCCGACCGTCCACGTTTCCAAGTGACCGGATCAGATTTGTCTGTGTGTGTAGACGCTGTAATCATTTGCAGGCGTGTTCATGCTGACTGGAGGCAAGTCTCTCTTTCCAGACTCTCCTGGCCACAAACACAAAGCCTGACTGCTGCTCTCCAGCTCTCATGAATTTAAGGGCTGCCACTATGTGGAAATGTTTGTATTTGAGAAGATATTAAAGGATTTTTAAGTCTTTTGTGTCCACTGTTTGGAGGAAAATTCCATTTAAACAAATCCATTTTATAGTCAGACAGCAGGTCATTATTGTTGTGTTTTTAAAACTTAATAATGATCTCAATGACAAATGCTGTGATCAGACTTTGAGACACTTTTGTGTCACATTGGGTGATTATAGAGCCATGAAATTGTGCAGCCACTTGGCAGACGGGGCAGACAACAGGGCTGTACCAAACTAATGACTGATGTGATGATGTAAGAGGAGGAAAGAGCGACAAAGTACAGGACAGAAACAAACTGGAACCACAAATCAAGGTTTGTTTGTGCTTCCAAAGATGATGAAAGGTGTTTGGTGATGCTAAAGCTAACAGCAGGTACACAACAGTTTTTAAAACAACAATAAATAAAGTTTAAAAAATGCATCAAATTATTAGTAGCCATATTTTTAGTTTTATTATGTATATATATATATATTTGTATATTATATATAGGGATGCATGATATTGGATTTTTGCTGATATCCCATATGCTAGGGATGTATATCGTTATGATTTTATCGATACCGATACTCTTATCGATACTCCTTATCGGTATCGATACTTATCGATACTACAACACGTAATTTTGTGTGAAAAATAAAGACTTTACAAGATATTATAAGATTCAGCCTTTTTTATTACCACAAGGTAATAATAAAGCTTCAACAGAATAGAAGTAATGTATTACAAATGCTTCTCAGAGGCAGAAAGAAAGCTAAGGAGATGTCAAAACCTCTTTATGCCACCCAACAGACTGCATGTACATGCAGACCCATAGATTTTGTGCTAGTAAACTGATGCTGTAAAGATGACTACTAGGGCTGTCACTTTATATTAGATAGTCATATAACCGTTCGAATATGGGGATAAATATCCGTAACCGAATAGTAAATAAATATTCAAATGTAAAATATTGAGTGTAGCAGCACATCAGGGTGCCTGGAGCAGTGGACCGTTTCACCCAACAGAGGGCGCTGTGAGCGCAGCTTGACCCTCAGTCACACCCGTGCTCTCTTGGCCTCACTAAACAAAGAGACTTTCCGCTCCGAGTGGGCATTATTAGCTCTGATTCATCTGGAGAGAGCCGTGCCGTCGGCATTTCATCCAAATTATACGGCCGAGTGCAGCGGGGCTTCGTCAAGAGTTTAACCCCGTGTGACTGTGTGGTTTTTGGCAGGGTTTTTACTGAAGGGGAGGATAATAGAGTCTCTGTCTGTGATGCAGTCTTTAGTGTTAGCCAGGCTGCTAACTCTACTCGTGTTGCAATAGCAATCAAGCAGCCCGCACTCCTTTAGCTTTATACTATGCACGCGCTCCAAGTGTTTGGTGATGTTGCTAGTATTTCCCCCCTTGGACGCAACTTCTCTCTGACAAAGAGAGTTTTCATTAACTTTGCTAAAGTGAGCTCAAACCTTCGAGCGCTTAGCCCTCACCGACATGCTTGAGCCGGGCGGCGGTAGTGTCATAACTACGTGACAGTTGAAGAGACGTTCAAGTACCGATAACGGTACCGTTTTTCCAGATTCTTATGTTCGGGTACTGACCCAAGCGTGGACCAGTACATAAAAGTACCGGTCCACGGTATACATCCCTACCATATGCCGATATTTTTTGATATATTATGGCTGATACTGATACCGATATTGCAGTTCAAGAGCACAAGCTCTGTACTTGATAAAAATAGACTTGTTTCTTTCAGTGTTGCAGCAAATTATCGCATGAACAGATGCAAAACAAGAAAAACAGAGTTTAACTCATGCAAAAAATGAAACCCTTGATATTTAAATATAGCCATGCAGTGATGAGAAGGAGCATCAATTTTGAACAAATGTATGTTTTGCCGATATTCCAGTCAATACATGGCTAATATGTGTGACCAATTTTTCAGCAAAAATTTCGATATCGGCCAATACTTACGTCAAACTGATAATATCATGTATCCCTAAATATATATGCTAATTGTTTTTTAGTTTTTGCTATCCATAGTTCCAATCTCTTACCTTAAGAATCAACAATATACAGTGCAGCAGCAACATCTCATGTATGTGCAGAACAGTCGATCTGGTGCCCCAGTTAATAAACATTCAAGAAACAAGTGAAAAAGAGAGCATCAAGTTCAACCTTCAAATAAAGATAAATGTTTAAAACTATCTGCAGCTTGAATCTCATCGAGAACACACCTGCAGTCCGCGCTTAAAGCTGGGGTTGGTGATTTTGGAAAACTGGCATGAATTTGAAAGTAGCACCTCCTCAGGGCTCCGCGTCACGCCCCCCCCTGCTCACATGCACGCGCGCGGCTGATATATCCAGAAGACTGATTCAACTCCAAACCCTCAGCACAACGTGTTTGTTTTACACTACACCAAGTCATGTCTCAGTCAGAGGTAAGAAAACACCAAACAAACATGTAAAGTTAGTTAGTACTCACAGCCGATGTTGATCGGGGTATAGGTAGTTCCTCTGACATTCTCCACATAGCTGTCAAATCTCCCGTACCGTATTTTATCCTCTTTCCCGCCGTTCTCCTGTATCAGTATTCTCTTGTGTGATGATATAATAATAAAAACATTCCTCTGCCTCTTCAAACTGAACTCTGTCTCTAGCCTGAAGGGGGCGGTAATACTCCAAAATGATGGATGCCAACCGCTGTAAAACCAAAGAAGAAGAAAAAGCCTGTGAGAACGTCCACCTGCAGTAGCCTGGGTGGCAGCTATCGCGAGACTAGAGCAGCAGAACAAACTTAGAAAAACAAAGAGTTTATTTTAGATTTCTGTACACCTGTCTTAAAATGTGAGGGATACTGGAGCTTGGTTGGGGTTGTGGGACGGCTCACAGCGGGCTTCCCGTATTTTCAAAGACAAAACTTGAAAGGTAAGCATTCTCCGGCGGACTCTAATACGTATGAGCTCGGCTACACGCACCGAGCCTGTGCACGCCGGGAAAATGCATGCACAGTAGGCGGGCAGAATGGCGACGGGATTTAATTGGTTTAAAAACAGGTATCCCGGCATGATTATTGGTTGGTGTTTTCCCTGTTTTACTCCTGCTGTAGATAGCGGATATTTTTAGCTCTGTTTTAAGAACACATTATGAGTTGATTATCATCGGGTCATAAAGACCACTTTAGCCAGTGTTACAAAAAGTGTATCTAAATCAGATTACCAACCCCGGCTTTAAGACCAAAGATGGCGCCAAAGAAGACAATTATATTGTTGCCTAATTTAATCCTTCAGGTGGACTAAAATGACTGAAAATGTGAAAAACAAACACAAAATTGTCTTTTACTTATCAAAAAGCAAGATGTGAAACTTGTGAAATTAATAAAACAAGTAAAAGGAAGATTATCTATCATATTGTGAATGAATGAATAGATATTTTTATTTCAGTTTCATAAATGTTACGAACAAACTGAGAAAACAGTAATTTAACACAAACTTCCCAGTTACTAGGCTGAAGCTCGTGGCTTATTTTTCCCTCTGCTGCACAATCCAAGAAAAGTTTGACATGTGAGGAGAAAACATAACAATAATACTGCTTTATTATAATACATTATAAGCTTTAATGAACTTCTGAGCTCATTTCTGAACTCATTTTAAAACACTTCTGTATTTAATATTCATTCTAACTTTGCTTGTTAGAAACATAAGCACGCCTCAAAATAAGATACAAGATATACAAGAAGGAGTATTATTTACCACCAGTGTTATTAAATAATCAATATCTTTAAATTTTAACATAGAGGATCCAATGAAAAGCTGATTAGTGGGTTCCAGATATTCACCTTTATTGATTATTCTGATCGCTCTTTTCTGTAGTTTGATTATTGGTCTAAATTTGTTTTGTATGTTTTTTTCTCAGGTTTTGGCGAAGTATGAGGCATTAAGACTGAAAAGTGTTTATGTAATAAACCTTTAGTTTTAAAAAGAATTAATATTTACTTTCCAACAGATTTGATGGTGTATAATCACTCCTACAAACTTTGTCTCATAAACTCTTAAATTTCCACACCTTAAAGATGAAGCTTGGAGTCACATTTAGCTTATGTGGCACTGAAAAGCAAATTTTTACAAAAAATGTATTTAATAACTTGTTTTTTCATCCACTTGACAGTGAAAGGATAATATCCTACAATGTTTCAGGTTATATCGAGCACATTTTTGTTCCAGTGGTTATTTTTAACTGTTTCCATCCAAACTGGCGTCAGCAGGTCTGTCCAGTTTCACCCTGTTGTTTCTGATTATCAGCAGGTGAACTGAAACTTTTCAAGGTCCTTCCGTCCAGGCTGAAGATGAAACATGGTTTCTACATCTGAGCTCAAATATTTCTGCTCAAGTCCTCCAGTGACTGCACTCTGCAGCGCTGATGTGGTTTACAGGTTTCTGCTCGACTTTCATTTGGAGTGGAGCCCAAACACGACCCCCTGCTGCTCAAAAATGACACTCTCGTAAAGAAAAGAGTGAATCTCTGCAATCACAAGGTCTGTTTGAATTATTCTGGTGTCATAATGAAGTAACTCTTGAGAGATTTGTCCAGATGTGAATTATCAGTATATGTGTTACTGGGACAGAGTAAATGAAGATAGAAGACAGAATCATTCGAACATTTCATCCTCTCCTAAAAATTTAACCCTAACCCATAAAAAGTTTTTATAGTGAATATCTCTTTGTAATGATGCAGCTGCAGCTTTAGAACTCTATGAATGAATGTGAAAATATGTGAACATTACTTCTGCCAAGTTTGAGTCTGATAAAGTGATGCAGAGCAAAGTTAGAGAGGTTTTACTACAGAGTGGTCAGGCCCAATCTTGGCACAGTTTGGCTCCATTAGTCCCATTTGACATTTCTGATATACCAAACTTTAGATTTCACTTTTATGTCACTTTTGGTGTTTATTACACACAATTACAACAGTTTTTATCTCCTTCTGCTTATCTGTGGCAATTTTTGAAGAATAAAATGTAACAAATAAATGCATAAATATTTTATTTTGTTTTTCTTTTTGAAAATAAATCAAGCAGAACTCTCTACATTTTCCAATCCTAATAAATCCATACAAATCAACCCAAGTTTGAATCAAAGTGAAACAGATTTGGATATCTGATAATTCATTTGCTTGGTGTTGACGTGTTTGGTGTGCTTAAAAATGGCTTATACGGTTGTGTAGCTGAAATTTCCTGTTTAATTTGATTTGTGGTATGACTACATTTCTACACAAATAGTTCATTTTTGTTGGAGTTTTTGTAACCTACATAAACCTCATTTTTGTGGCTTCACTCTTGGAGTGGGAGAGTCGGATGCTGCACGGTGTGTTGGTAAAATTTCAGCACTATGTCAGGACTGAGTTTGTCAGTTTCATGATGAAATGCTGAAATGGGACTTAGCAAAAGCAGCATCAGGGTCTGACTGATTTAGGAAAGAGATGGAAGCTCTCTGATCTGTCTATAGTTCATGCCATTAGCCCAGCTTTGTGCCAGCTCTCTGTAAAGAAGAAGCGAGTTGCACCGCAAAACGTTGGCCATGCAACAGACCTGCTGTTTACACTTTGACTACATTCACTCTGCAGCTCTTAATGCTCAGTCCCGATTTATAGGTCTGTTCTGATTTTTTTGTTTGGCTATTCAGGTTACACCTTTAAATGTGTAAGTACGTTCTATTTATTTATAATTAGATTTAGGGATGCACCGATCCAGGTTTTTTCACTTGGGTATCGGCCGATACCGATACTATTCCGATACCAGGGCTACTATTGCTGGAATATTAATTTTATCATTATTGTTGAAATTATGTGTAAAATTTGATTATGAGGCTGTTATTAACCACAGAACAGTTATTTACATAGAAGATAAACAAAAAAACATACAACTGTCAGGGCTTTAAATTGAATAGCAACATTTATTGAATGAAGTGCAGAACACTGTAAGGGTCTCCATAGAGATGAGGGCTGCTTGATATGAACAGCAGAGTATGGGTCTTGTAGCAGGTCTACTTTCAATTGTCTCACTTTTGATATTATGTGTAACAAGTAGACAGTGTCTGTTGTTCTAAACTATTTACACTACCAAAAAAATAATAACACCATAAGGGCTGCTGCTTCTGAACGGCACACAAATCAAGTATAGTGCAGCAGCTTTTATAAGTGACATGAAATAATGGTAAACATCTCTACCCCCCCAAATAAAATATAATAAAATAAAAATATTCCCAGTGTTTGTTCACGTGGTGCCTTTTCAGATGTTGGATTAATTTTTAACTGTGATATTCGTATAGCTGATCGAATATGGGGATAAATATCTAACCAAATAGTAAATAAATATTGGAATGTAAAATATGGAGTGTAGCAGCTGGAGCTGCAACTATCGAGTATTTTTGGAATCGAGTACTGTGTCAATTATTTCTTCGAGTACTCGAGTACTCTAACAAAACATACTTTTTTGTTTTTAAACAAATAAATCAATTGTATACAATGCAACAACTTTCAAAGTTTAAACCAGTACTGGCTTAAAACAAAGCCAATACAATACTGATTTACAAAGCAGTAATATAATACTGCAATTATATTTGTGAAGTGTGTTCTGGAGGGCATTGTGTAGTTTGGATTGAAATCCTTGATCATGTTCTTAAATCCTGTGTCCTCCACCATGGAAAGAGGATGCCTGTCTGTGATGAGCATATTTAAAATGCTGTAATAGTAATAGTTGCAGCCCTAACAACGTGCTATCATGCTAAGCTACATGCTAAGCTCAATCAGTTTGACATCAGACACACTGCACTGTGTTTTCTTTTCGTCCCTTCTTGTAGTGACCACACACTTGGGACACTCTCTGCCATTTCTTCTGTGGACTCTCTCCTTTCTGTCCCTCTCTTTTCTCTTCCTTCATTATTTTACAAGCAGGTAGATTGTACAAGGAGGTAGCAGGCGAGGCGTGCCACAGAAAAGACCGTCCGTGTCAAACACTGTGCACTGTATAATAGTCCAGATATATATTTATATGTATAATTATATATTAAACGAGGCTTCGAGGCACAAAATTTAATTCGAGGATATTTTGTAATCGAGTACTCACGAGTATTCGAGGAATCGTTTCAGCTCTAGTAGCAGCACATCAGGGCGCCTGGAGCAGTGGACCGTTTCAACAAACAGTGGGCGCTGTGAGCGCAGCTTTACCCTCAACACATCCGCTCCTCTGTTGATCTCAGTGAAGAGTTTCCACTCCGAACGGAGCGGACTAAACGGCTCTAACTTATCTGAGAAGAGCTGTGTGGAAGTAGTTTTGCCTCTACACCGTTGATGGCGAACTTAAAATCAAAGACCAGGCTGTGTGTTCTGTGAAATACAGTTTAGTCACTCGTCCCCCACTTATTAGCGGGCTCAGCCGTCGGCTTTTCATCCAAGCGGCCGAGTGCAGCAGAGCTTCGTCAAGAGTTTAACCCCGTGTGTCTGTGTTGTTTTCGCCAGGGTGTTCACCGAAAGGGTGGATAATTGAGTCTCTGTACCTTATTCCGGGGGGCATATCCGAAAACCGTTCGGCTTTAATTCTGAGGAGAACTGACAGCATTACTCCACACAGCAGATATGTTGTTGTTAGCGCTTGTTAGCTCAGGTTGCTAATAGATGGCGCCGCACTCACAGGAGGCACTGTGCTCCGCACACACTGGCTGGCTGCAAACTGTGGAATGGATACCTTGTAATGAGGAGTGGCGTCACATGTTTCGTGTGTGTTGTGTGTTGAATCGGGTGCCCCGTGGCACACGGATCGGAATTTTCCGATCCGTGAATTATGCCTGGATCGGACGCCGATACCGATACTGGATCGGATCGGTCCCATCCCTAATTAGATTAAATATTGATCAGAGAGAAACATGTTAACAAACTGTTAATTCCTCAGCTTTCAGTGATAATATAGGCAAACCTTCCCAGCCCTAGATTCAGGCCACTTTTGACTGCAGTGTGGACACAGCCTTAGCAGGAGCATAGATGACTGCATCATCAGCATAGAGCTGGATGCCATTGTCTTGTGTTGTGTTACTCCAGATCGGTCTTGGTCTTAAGACCACATGTTGAAGGGCTTGGTCTTGTGTCAGACTTGAGAACATTTTTACCTGGTCTTGTCTCGGTCTCGGACTGGCCGGACTCAGGATTTTGAAGGCCAGCACTGATCTGCTGTTCTTCAACTTCATTTATGTGAATAAGGAGCAGCACTTGGTAAAACAAGAAAAAGCTTCAATTCATGCTATTACCTCCGCCAAGGAGGTTATGTTTTCAGGAGAGTTTGTTTGTCCATCCGTCTGTCCATTTGTCCGTCTGTGAACAAAATAAGTCAAAAAGTAAAGGATGGATTTTGATGAAATTTTCAGGACATGTTCAGCATGGGAAAAGGAAGAACTGATTCGATTTTGGTGTTGATCCGGATCAGCGTCTGGCCGCCATTGCGAAAAATGTGATTTCTGTGAATAACTACTGAACTAAAATAGATATCATTATGAATCCAGTTGCTAATGGTTTGTTTTCATGGTCAAGGAATCTAAATATTTAGATAAAATAAAGGTAGGACTAATATGTCTGGTCAAAATCACAATATGGCTAAGGACTGTGGCACTGGCGGGGGTCTGCGTTCTCCGAGTGCTTTTCTAGTTTCTCCTGTGATGACTGCCACCTTCCAAGTGTTGTGACTGAGGGACAACCCCTTAACTGTTTAACCTTGTCATGGTTTTTAAAACTGATTTTGATGGTCTTGCTCTTGTCTCGGTCTCAGCTTGTCTCAGTCTTGGTCTCGACTCGGTCTTGCCTTCCAAAAGTCTAGGTCTTGTCTCAGTCTCGGCTTATCTCTATCTTGGTCTCGAATTGGTCTTGACTTCCAAAAGTCTTGGTCATGTCTCGGTCTCGGCTTGTCTCTATCTTGGTCTCGGCTCGGTCTTGACTCCCAAAAGTCTTGGTCTTGTCTTGGTCTTGGCTCGTCTCGGTCTTGGTCTTGACTTGGTAAAGTCTTGGTCTTGTCTTGGTCTCGGTGCATTCTGGTCTCGAGCAAGTCTTGGTCTGAGGTAGTGTGGTCTTGAGCACAACACTTCCATTGTCTGGACACATTTTGGGCATATAATTTATAAAAAGAGTAAAAAGCAGAGTCTATTTTGTTATTTGTGAAATGCACACATTTTCACCTCATCATGAGGTTAAAGACATTGCTTTTTTCTATCCGAGAACATTCCCTTAATTATTTACTCCCTCTCTTTTCTGTTAAACCAACAGTTTCGGCCTCATAGACCGGGGCGGGGTCTCCACACTAGAACAAAAACAGGCGATAAAGTCAGAGCTCAGTAAGCAGAGAGGTAACTGTAACATCATGATTCTTCTTCTGCTCTTCGGCGAGGTCGAGCGTGTCCTCCTGATAGCTGCTGTCGCACCTCGTCATCCTCACTCTTCATCAGATAAGATCATCACGCTGCAGAGCTGATGAACTGACCCCCCGAGTACCTGCACCGCCCGTCCTGTCTTTGTCCGAGTCCACGGGAAGCCGACCCGCAGGATTCAGCCCCACTTCCTGTCCTGGCCAAGTCTCCGTGGAGGAGGAAGGGAGGGCGGCGGCGGTGGCGGGGGCGGGGTTCGGTCTTATGTAGCCCGATGAAGAGCCGGCTTTGCCTCCCTGTTTCCAGGACAACGTCTCTCCTACAGTATTCATCCGTGGGACGGCCTCTGCATCTGAAAGCAGTTCCCAGTGGTGTTTCAGGCCCTCTCGCTCTCCCCCTTCAGCTCTTCTTCTTCTTCTGCTGTTTTTTTAAAAGCACTTCATCTCTTAAATCACTACACCGGACACCATTTGCATCTGAATCACGGCTCAATTCTGCCTTTGTTTCGAGTCTTCAGGCGAAGACACAGAGCCAAAACACCACTTAAAATATTTACGCTCGCTGTCTTTGAGATATGCAAATATTTGTCAGGAGAGGCTGTAAAGCGGATGTGTGAGCATGGGCCTCAGTCCTTTTATTCTTAAGGCCAGTGAGCCAAACATCATAGCGAACTCTCAATGTCATATATACAAAACAATGGAAAAATACAAATAAACAGCTTTTAATGAAATTCAGTTAACAAACATTTACAGTTTAAACTCCAAAGCAGTGTTCATTTTGACAGCATTTTTATAATCCAGTTTTAGTCTTTTGCCTGAAATATCTTTTAGTGTTAGTCATAATCATTAGGGGTGGGAAAAAAAATCTATCTATCTATCTATCTATCTATCTATCTATCTATCTATCTATCTATCTATCTATCTATCTATCTATCTATCTATCTATCTATCTATCTATCTATCTATCTATCTGCCTGTCTGCCTGTCTGTCTGTCTGTCTGTCTGTCTGTCTATCTATCTATCTATCTATCTATCTGTCTATCTGTGTATCTGTCTGTCTGTCTATCTATCTATCTATCTATTAGGGTGGGAGAAAAACTCAATTCACACAAGTATCCGGATTTTTTGTTTGATGATATTTAAATCAGTTTTTTTCCAAATGTAAATGCTTAACTTTAGTCTGTGTTAATAACCCTCTTTTAAATGCAGTCCAGTCTTCTGAAGAGAGAGTATAAACAGCTGGTTAAAATATATTGCTGAATAAATCCTAAAAACAGACTCACATGTGATTTGTATTTTTCCTGATATAGTCTGTAGGCATCATCATTGTTCATCTTTTTCACTGGGGTTAAAATAGCTAACTAAAGATAGTAAAAATCAGCAATATTGTAGAATCGCAATTTAAATCGAATCAGCACCTAAAAAATAGAAAAACATATCATCCCAGCCCTATAATATAGTCATCTATTCATTCATTCATTTTCTATACCCGGCTATCCCTTTCGGGGTTGCGGGGGGCTGGAGCCTATCCCAGCTATCATCGGGCGAGAGGCGGGGTACACCCTGAATCGGTCGCCAGTCGATCGCAGGGCCACACAGAGAGACAGACAACCATTCACGCTCACACTCATACCTAAGGACAATTTAGAGTTACCAATTAACCTAATGAGCATGTTTTTGGTCTGTGGGAGGAAGCCGGAGTACCCGGAGAGAACCCACGCATGCACGGGAAGAACATGCAAACTTCACACAGAAAGGCCCTCCCGACCCGGAATCGAACCGGGAACCTTCTTGCTGTGAGGCACGCGCTCTACCAGCTGCGCCACCGTGCCGCTCTATAGTCATCTGAATATTGTAATTTTACTCTAGCTTAAGGTGATGAAATTTCAAATTTAAGTCGATAGGATCTAATGTAAATTAACCCTTTGACTACCAGCTCAAGTGTTTGGCAGAGATCATCAACAAATTCAGGAATATAAAATGTTTTAAAAATAAGATAAAATCAGATCATTATCTGATTCTGTAAACATTTCAGTGAAGAGAGAAAAACTGCAAAGAAAAACAGGTATTCTCTACTTAAGTCAATAATAATAATTTTAAGGTATTTTTGATTCCTATTTATTGTCAACTGTTAGCTTTTTAAACTTTTAATTTCTGCACAGAGAAAACAGCAGTTTTTGTGAGTGCTTACAGTTTTTTTTTCTATCCCTTGGAGCATTGGTGAAACTATGTTTTTTTTTGTTTGTTTTAACATTTAATATTCCTCAAAATTGTGGATATTTGCCCAACATGTCAGCTGGTAGTTAAAGGGTTAAGTCGACCAAAAAATGAAAAAAATAAATATGTAGGTATTGATTATTAAATGGACTACTTATAGTTGTATCATTGTTGTTATTCTGTTTAAAGACGCACACAAGCTTCAGACAGTGATGCGAACAGTTAAATCTACTGAAAAAAGGAGAATTAAACTTTATTTAATTACTTTTTATCACTTTCCCACCAACATTTTTCCAAAATACTCCAAGACTTATTGGCTTATACTGTAAAGCTGTAACATACTCGAAAATAAAGCAAACAATGACTTAAGAAAAAGTCAGCTAGCTCAGTGCTAACGTTAATAGGAAAATCCATTGTAAGGCTAACGATTAGCATGTTGGCAATCACAGAAGACATTTAAACAGCAATGGCTTTTAAAACCCAAACTTAAATGCCTTTTTGACGTCATGTGGGAGAAAAGCAAAAACAAATTTGATATTTTAATTTACTATCTAGTTAAAGAATTGTAAGATTTTAACCCTTAACTAGTGAGATCAAATCAATGCAATCGTCTTGGTAACAGGAGTGGCCCTTAAAAGCACTGCAGTGTCTCTTGTTGCAGTTAAATCAGTTTGTATTGTGTGTTTATTGGACTGTTTGAGCACAGCTTAAGTGTTTAATCTTATTGTCTCCACTAAAACATGATTAATGAGTCCGCAGCCCGTGTTGTGTGTGTACATTCGCAGGATGATGAATCTCAAAGCAGTGCTGCAGCATGACTCGAGTGATCGGAGGCTTTCAGAAACAAAACGTCGGCACGTTGTTTTCACCGCTCTGACACAATCTTTTTTCAGGTCAAGGCAAACTCACTTCCTCTCGATCACGGTTTGGGCTGAGAGCCGTGTGACCTACATTTGTGGGTGCTCAGGTTCAGCGGGGTGTAAAGATGAAGAAGAGGAAATCAAAGTGTCAGCCTGAAGTCGGGTTAGGGGTGGAGGTGAAAACATGATGTTTAGGCTGAAGGTGTTCTGCTTTTGGAGTTTGGGAGATTTTAAGTTTAAGCAGCCAGAAAATCAGAGTTGTTACATTTGGATGGATCTAATTACAGAAGAGAATAAGGGCCATGTTAGATGAAGAAAATAATTTTGGTGAAGTTGCGATTAAAGGTGAAATTTCGAGATTGAAGTTGAAATGATGAGAATAAAGTCGAAATAGAATTTTGTGATAAAAGTCAAAATACATCTTATGCTGCCTCTATTCTCGACTTTCAACTTTTTTCTCAATATTTAACTTTAATTTCATCATTTTGATTTTATCACGAAATTGTATCTCAACTTAATTGCCGACATTTCAATGTTTATCTCGTCATTTCGACTTCATCTCGACCTCCCCAAAAATTATTTTTTCCACCTAAATTTTCCCTAATACTCTTCAGTAATATAACGGACCTTCCCCGGTGAAAGGAACTCAAATCAATCTTTACTACAAATTAAGGCCTGACTGATTTGGATTTTTTGAGGTTGATGCAGATAATTGGCAAAAAAAACCCCAACTTATCACTGATTAATCAGCTGATAAACTAAAAATATATATAAAATGAATACAAAAAAATGTCCCAAAACACAACAATGAATATGTCAATTACAGGTAGAACATTTGATGGCTATGGTTATAATACTTTAGTATTTGTTTAACTTTACAACAGATATGAAATTTTAAATGACAGAAACATAAAAAACAAGCATTAAAAGTGGGAAATTAATTGTATAACTTTAAAAAGAGTCACTCTATATCTTGTGCTTCTTGTTGATGAAAATTAGGGACAAGTTATAGGTCAAGCAGAATAACTTTTGAAAAGTTGTAAGCAGGTGAGAGGAAAACAACAAAAACGAATGAATGAATTGAATGAATGACAGATGCTCACTCCGCTATAAATCCGCTAAATCTGCTATAGAACCAACGCACTCAGGAGTTGAGAAAGTTGCACAGAGTGAGCCATCTTCTCATCCAGCCTGTTTGGTGGAGAGAGAGGAGAAAAACAAACGTGTATGCATGTGTCAGTTTATCGAGGCTGGCAAACTTACTGAGGATGTTTTTATTTATTGTGTGGTTAATTGATTTATTGATTATTGATTATGGTGACAGGCCTAAATTTAGAATATATCAGCGTTACGTTGGCAAAACTCGGGCTGATGTTGGATACTTTGAAAAGGGCTATTATCAGCCAATCTAATGGGCTGGTCGATAGGGATGGGACGATACACTTAAACTCACGATACGCTGCTCCTCAATATGCCCGGGTCACTATACGATACGTCACGATACAATATCAAAAAAGTAAAAAAGAAAAAATATTACTGTGTAATTACAACTTATTTGTTTTTGTTTGAGTTGCACACAGGAAAACACAAGGCCTAACAGGCCAAACACAAACAATAACACTCTCTAACCCTAGAGAGGTTAGAGAGAGTGTATGCTAACAAGCGGTAGGCTTGTTTTCACCGTCTTCGTCTTTTTTAATGAGAAAGCCAAAATACTGCCAGACAGATGACTTGTATCCAGGCGGAGCGTCCTCAATTTCGACCTCATTCAACTCCATCATTCGGCTTTTTGGAGGCAAGGTAGTTGGTGCTAATGTTTGTTGTCGTCACTTCTGGTCACATGCGCTATTACCGGACGTGACGTCTTTATTTTGTGATCCATTTTTTTCAAACTCATGTACTGTATCGTGATGTATTGTCAAACGATATTTCATCCCATCCCTACTGGCCAATATATCAGACCCTGCATGCACTGCATCAGAAGTCGTTTATTCTCAACATTTCCTCGTTATCACAACAAAGGCAAAAGTCAAAGCTGCAGACTTTTCCTCTCTTGGCACAAGTTCACTAAAGCAAACAAAATGTCAAATGTGAGCTGGTAAGGACGTCAGTGCTAATGAGAGGCGAGTGATTCATACATCAGAGTATGAAATATTCACCGTCTCACACAGACAGACCGTCTGATCTGATCCCCGTAGAGTCCGAACTCCTCGGCTGAATCAGGTGAAGCTCAGAGGGACGTCTTCAGAGGAGAAAGCAAACACGCCGCCTCCGCCGCGGTCGCAGCACGACAGCTGAGCGTTGGGCAATACCTCTGGAAAGACGAGAGAGCAGCTGCTGCCAAGACGCTCCCTGGTGAGAGAGCCAGAGGAAAGACGAGAAGAGGAAGAGGGAGGGAGACGGTGGCGAGGAGGAGGTGGGGGAGGAAGGTGGTGGAGGGGTTCCTCTTTTTCTCCTCAGATTCCTCGCAGTGTTTGCTGGCAGGCGGAGCAGCGAGCAGCCGGCTCGGGGAGTTCCTCATCGATCGTTTTGTTTGTTTTCATTTTTATTTTGGTGGATGTTTGTTTTGGGATTGTGCGCGAGGCGGCCGGGTGGTGCACCATGGAAGCTAAGTCCATGTTCAGCCTGCACAGAGCCCTCGCTCAGCCCGTCAAGATGTGCATGTTTGATTTTCCCGTCAGCATCCTGGACGACCTGGTGAGCTCGCACACCAAACAGAACTGCGTTTGTGTGTTTTCTGATCAGCCATTTTGATCTGATTGATGTGAAATCATAACATATGTGGGTGTGTGATTGCACAAGTTTAATCATAAGAGTGAAATGTGCTTATTTACATTTTTATTCATGCATGTGTTTGCAGTCAGAGCGGCCCTGCAGATGATTTTAAGTATTTATTGCTCATGAGTGTGTGAGTATTTCTGCTCAGTGTGCCGAACCAAAGCAAACTTCAGAGGTAGATATTACACCCTATAATAGAGACAGACTGCACGGTGATGTGGAGGTGTTGAAGGAAGAGTAAATGTCAGTGCAGCGTGCAGCCCTGCGGCCGCGTGCACGTGTTATTTGTGCACTCGTTTAGATTTAATGGGTTTGTGGGTTTGTGTGTCACTCTTTAATGCGTCCTTGTGTTCGTTATTTGTGCAGTCAGAAGGATGATTTCAGAGTCTGCATGGATTATTCCGGTCTGATGCAAAGTTGTTTTTTAACTTTCGAGTTTATAACCGATCAGAGCTCGTGCACAGAGGCTGCACAGCTTTTTAGAGCAGTTTGAGATGCTTGTCAGCAGAGGAGATGTTGGTTAAAGGTGCTGTATTATGATCAGTTTTATGCTGGTTGTAACTACAGTGATTTGAACTTTATTTTAAACATGCACAGATTGATTCACCTGCGGATCGATCGGTCATGATTTCCTTCATTTTGGGGAAACTGATCTTATCCACCTCCTCAAAGGTCTGAAAGTCAGCCACTGTAGCTTTTTCCTCTGGTATTTTTACATTTAAAGCCACAAAGATGCTGCATCTGGGCTTTTTTTTCCCCTTTTTGCACTATAAGGAAACCTAAAACTCAGGACACTTAATTAGTGGTTTAAGTTGTGTTGTTGGAGTGTCCTGTAGATTATTTAAATAGTGACCTCTAACCTTGTGATTTTCTTACAAAACCCAAAACCAGTGAAGTTGGCACGTTGTGTAAATCGTAAATAAAAACAGAATACAATGATTTGCAAATCTTTTTTCAGCTTATATTCAATTGAATACACAGCAAAGACAAGATACTTAATGTTCAAACTGAGAAACTTTATTTTCTTTTGCAAATAATCATCAACTTAGAATTTAATGGCAGCAACACGTTGCCAAAAAGTTGGCACAGGGTCATTTTTACCACTGTGTTACATCGCCTTTCCTTTTAACAACACTCAGTAAACGTTTGGGAACTGAGGAGACCAATTTTTGAAGCTTTTCAGGTGGAATTCTTTCCCTTTCTTGCTTGATGTACAGCTTAAGTTGTTTAACAGTCCGGGGTCTCCGTTGTTGTATTTTACGCTTCATAATGCACCACACATTTTCAATGGGGGACAGGTCTGGACTACAGGCAGGCCAGTCTAGTACCCGCACTCTTTTACTACGAAGCCACGCTGTTGTAACACGTGCAGAATGTGGCTTGGCATTGTCTTGCTGAAATAAGCAGGGGTGTCCATGAAAAAGACGTTGCTTGGATGGCAACATATGTTGCTCCAAAACCTGTATGTACCTTTCAGCATTAATGGTGCCTTCACAGATGTGTAAGTTACCCATGCCTTGGGCACTAATACACCCCCATACCATCACAGATGCTGGCTTTTGAACTTTGCACCTATAAGAATCCGGATGGTTCTTTTCCTCTTTGGTCCAGAGGACACGACGACCACAGTTTCCAAAAACAATTGTAAATGTGGACTGGTCAGACCACAGAACACTTTTCCACTTTGCATCAGTCCATCTTAGATGAGCTCGGCCCAGCGAAGCCGGCGGTGTTTCTGGGTGTTGTTGATAAATGGCTTTGGCTTTGCATAGTAGAGTTTTAACTTGCACTTACAGATGTAGACGAACTGTAGTTACTGACAGTGGTTTTCTGAAGTGTTCCTGAGCCCATGTGGTGATATCCTTTACACAGTGATGCCGGTTTTTGATGCAGTACCGCCTGAGGGATCGAAGGTCACGGGTATTCAGTGTTGGTTTTGGGCCTTGCCTCTTCCGTGCAGTAATTTCTCCAGATTCTCTGAACCTTTTGATGATATTACGGACCGTAGATGATGAAATCCCTAAATTCCTTGCAATAGCTGGTTGAGAAATGTTGTTCTTAAACTGTTGGACAATTTGCTCACACATTTGTTCACAAAGTGGTGACCCTCGCCCCATCCTTGTTTGTGAATGACTGAGCATTTCAGGGAAGCTGCTTTTATACCCAATCACGGCACCCACCTGTTCCCAATTAGCCTGTTCACCTGTGGGATGTTCCAAATAAGTGTTTGATGACCATTCCTCAACTTTCTCAGTCTTTTTTGACACTTGTGCCAGCTTTTATGAAGCATGTTGCAGGCATCAAATTCCAAATGAGCTAATATTTGCTAAAAAAAACAAAGTTTCTCAGTTTGAAAATTAAATATCTTGTCTTTGCTGTGTATTCAATTGAATACAAACTGAAAAAGATTTGCAAATCATTGTATTCTGTTTTTATTTAAGATTTACACAATGTGCCAACTCACTGGGTTTGGGTTTTGTCTATTTGTGGTTTAAGTTGTGTTGTTAGTTTAGCCTGTAGATTACTTTAATAGCTACCTCAAACCTTTTGATTTTCTTAATTTGTAAAAGCGAAATACTGCTGTGCACTTTATTCTTTAATGTGGAAAATGAAAGACTTTTTTTGTTTGTTACAGAATTTAGAGCAAACGGTTGATTCAGGTACCCTTGGAAACTTGGGAATCTAACGTTTTTTTTAAGCTAGCGTCTAACGACCATAGCGACTGTTGTTAGCCTTTAGCCGCTACATGTCGCCACTACATATGCTACGTCATACGTAACAGTGTTGCTTGATGTGATTGGTCTATGATGAGCGTGAGGAGCCGAATGATCATCCAATCACAAGCTGCTGTTGCTTTCTGAAAACATTTTTGAAACATTTTCTTTTCCTGATGGATTAGTGAAATATTTCCGCTGTGGAGCTGTCCATTAGCATTTTCAGGACTTTCCCTGAAAGCTTTCATCATTAAAAGAATGAATGCTTAATATTTAGTATTCAGGACTTGTGTTTCCGTTGGTGTTGTGTTCCTAAGGCTTCAGTATTGTTTCATTTTATTAATTCTTGTGTTTGGACAGCCCTTCTCTGTTTTTATTGTCATGTTCACCTTCATACTGACCTTCTGTTTGCCCTCTGGCTGTGATTGTTGGATTTTTCCATATGGGAACATCGTGTTGCTCAAGGGTTTCAGTGCTATTGTTCCAACTTTCCAACTGCAATCAAGCAAACAAAAAGAGACCTTGGCCTTTCGTCTGGATGAGCCTTCAGTATAATGTGTGTAGTTGTGTGTAGTTGTGAGTGCCATCAGACCCTGCAGCACACCTTGGTAACCGTCTCCCTGCAGTTTGTTTGTGCCCTGAGATTCTGAACATGTTTGATCGTGTCTGTGTTAATCCCACGGTGATCGTGGTCCAGTGTCAGCGTGAGAGTAAAACAGGAACATCGTCAGTGTTTATGTCCATTAAAGTTTTTTATTGAACTCAACCTGAGAAAAAACCTGCAGGACAAAGTCTGTTAGAGTCTGAAAGTTCCTTTAAAGGTTCTTTAAAACTTAAGTGAGGGTTGTTTTCACATAGTAATCAGTCCTTCTGTGTTTGGTAGGCTTGGTTTGAATACTCTTGGATGATACTAATACATTTTTAAATTAGTGTAGAGGTGTCCCGATCCGATATTGATATATCGGATATCAGCGAAAAAATTTACTTCATTTTTATATATATAATTTAGTTGTAGAGTGTGTATATGCTTATGTTTAAGTTGAACATGGTGGCTATTTTGCAATTTTCAAAATATATGTTTTATTTTTATTGGATTTACTGAGGTTACTTTTCAGGATCTTCTAATTTATTTATTATTCATTTCATTTAATTATAATATATTCTTATGTTTAAGGTTAAATTTAATGAACCCATTGTTTCACAACAAATGGGTCAGTTTTTCTCATACCTACTATTGCTGCCTGCTGTTCTCTGTTTGAGTAATCTCACCTGATCAAGCCTTTTCTTACAGTCCACACTACAAAATAAGGAATAAAAGTCTGTTTGATTCCTGTTGATATCACATCAAAGCGATATCAGTATCGACCAATACTCAAGGCTGCAATATCGGTATTGCACCAGAGGTGAAAAAGTTGCATTGGGAAACACATATTTTAGTTTAAGTTTAAGTCTTTTGCCTAAAATACTTTTTAAGTTTTAGTCATAATTTAGTCATCCAAAATTTACAATATGGAGAGACTAGGGCTGGGCAATATATTGATTAAATTGGATTATTTTCTGCAGAAGATTTAAATATTAAAAATCAAGATTTTTTTTCGTTCACTTACTTAAAGCAGCACAACGGAAGATCTCCGCTTGACCGCAATGAGAACTCAACTACCCATGAGCTCTAGCGCGCCTACTGTCGTAAGGATACAGATCTGCCGGTCGCATGCATTTGTTTTGTAGGTGAATCACAGAAGCCAGGACTTCGCTACAAAGTATTCTTCTGTCTTCAGCGGCTGTTTGCAGGATGGATAGCGACGAGGTAATTTATTAATTTTTGACTAAATGACGATGTTAAAAATCGCTAAGTTCAACTTGGTTTAATTACCGTGAAGTCGCCCCCGTCCTGTTGAAGCGATAAAGTGAATAAAAGTAAAGACAACCACGAGCTGGTGATATCACACACTTGAAATAGGTCTAAACAAAACTACATACTGGTACGTTCTGGATTTGTTGTGCTGTACTTTTTTTCCTTTCAAGTTTTTTTGAGAACTTCGTCATAAATTAGTCGCCCAACATACCTGATAGTAGTCGGACATCCCTCCTCGTCTTTTATTTCACGCCAGCGAGTGAACGCCGAACCGATGTTTATTCTGGTCCGAGCATTCAGCTCGTTTTTCTCTCGCTTTCTTTGTTTTGTATCCTCCGACAAAACTTTTCTCTTCCTTACGTTTGTTGCCTCCGCCATGGTTACAGCTCGGCGATTGGCTTTCGATGAGACTTCCGTGTTGTAAACGAATCGGGAATCAGGGGAAGTGACGTATGCCGTAAAGCAGTCCAAACGTGTAGTTGTTTAATGTGGCAGGGTTCCCACCATCCACCTCGAAGTTACATAGCGCCAGTTAAAGGGATACAGACCACTCCAGACCACGACAGAGGTTTCATTCAACTCATTGTAAAGTGTTGGACCATCACAATGAATATCGAAGGATTATATTATGTTTGAAAAACTACATAGTGTTGGTTTAAATTTTAAGTAGTTGCAAAATTGAAAAAAAAAACACTAAAACTTTTCAGTTTTCATGATGGTGGTCCTGTCAGGTTTTGCACAAGCACTTTTATAGGCTTGTATTTATTTATCTTAATAAATTAGATTAAATATTGATCAGAGAGAAACATGTTAACAAGCTGTGAAAATCCCTCAGCTTTCAGTGTTTACGTAGGCAAACCTGCCTGTGTTAGAACTACATAATCAACATTTTATAACACACTTTAATTTTAAGAGGGAAATTCTGATTAATTTAGGAATATATTTGACAACATAAAGGCAGAACTTGATTCATGTCATTTTTGTGCCACCTGGAGTTTTTTTGCTTTGAGAGGAAAAAAAACGATTAAAATCGTAAATCTAGTTTTGTGTGGAAAAACTTGTGGATTTTATTTTTAGGCCATATCGCCCAGCCATAGGAGAAATTATCTTTTTCCATCAAAATACAGCCAGCGATATTTAAGGGTTTTTGGTCGAAGTGGGTTAAATAGAGACCAGATTTGCTTTAACAACTGATGAATTTATTTTTTCTTATGACTAATAAAGAAACTGTAATGAAAATAAAATTATAATGTAAGGGAGAGAACTAGCTGGGGAAAATACTGTTTATGACAGAAGGATGACTCAAGAGCATAGTTTTTATAGTCTCTAAATTGTTTTAATTTTAGTCTAGTTTAGTGGATGAAATCTGCTGTAAATTTAGTGGACTAAAATCTGAAGTGTAAAGGGTAAGACATTTTTTATGTCCTGTTTTCCTCTGTGATAAAATCAAACATCTACTAAGCCTTTATTGAATGTTAGTAAAGTCTGAATGTCTAAATGTACAGAAACAAATGTTCCTTTGTGTGAAATGCAGTCACCTTTATTTAGGCTACCTGGCAGAGCATCTCAGTTACAATACCAGAACTGACAACAAACAGTGAACCTGCTCTACATGAATATATCAATTCATAAAGAGAGCAGCTCTGATTGGATGGCTCCACAACTTATCCCACCACCACCAAGCTAAGGCAGCTGTGATTGGATAGATTCTTTCTTTATTGATAAAAATGTCAGTTAGTTTAGTTTGAGTTCTTGTCCATGTGCTCTTGTTTTTATTAGTTACTGTCTGGTTTTCATCAGGGGAAAAGATTGACTGTGTTGATGTTTGTTGTGTGAAACTTGCTGTAACAGTAATGTTGAATGTGCTGCTCTGACAGCTGTTTGCCTCGCTCTGTCTTCACTCTGATCAGGTTTCATGTGGGTTGTTGAGTTCTTCGGGTCAGTCCAAGTCCGTCCTCATGCTTCCTTGTTCGTACGCTCTGATGGTGCACAGGCTGGTTTATGCTCAGAGGAGCTTTGTGGACTCCATGATCAAACCATGATGTCAGGATGATCTCAGCTGCAGCTCTTGTATAACAAACAGTTAGTGGCTCTCTTTCAGGGTGTGTTCTTGTTGTTCTGGGCTGAGAGCTGAGTTTCAACTTTGTTTTGGTCTGAAGTGGCCATAAATACAACTTAATCGAGATTAGACCATCAGACATGTGATTCTGTCTTCATAGGTTGCAGTTTAAGTGTATTTATTATATTATTTTGTTAAGAATAACATTTAAAAGCTCCACTATGTAAGATTCCTGCTTTCAGCTCTCTAGTGCCCTCTCTAGTCATTGAGTGTAACTGCACTGCTGTACACCAACCTGCATTTGCTGACACACAGAGGGAGGAGAAGCCGACAGGATGTCCAGAAAGACAAATAAACCATGTGGACTGATAAGGTTCAGTCTGATCATGTTTCTATTTGAATAAATCATCATGTACTTTCAAATCCAACAATAACAGGGCTAAATCAGCATCAGTCGGACATCCCTCCTCGTCTTTAAATGAGTGAACGCCATGCTAATATTTATCTTGTTACTCTCCTGCTTTATTTTTTTAGTCTCCTCTGATAAAACTTTTCTTTTCTTTGGGTTTTTTCGCTGCTTCCCCCACGATAACAGCTCTATAATTAACATTCTTCTTCTTCTTGTTTAACGTCAGGTGCTATTCAGTGTCAGAGGAGCATTACTGCCACCTACTGTGCCGGAGTGTGAGCCAGAGGTTCCTGTTTCCATTAGGAAAACAAGGGCATATTTATTTTAAACTAAATTCTGGTCATTAAATCTGTTTTGTTAAAGCTGTTAAAGCTGGTTTAATTAAGATGTATATTTAATTTATGGTTACTCTGTATTTTATTCTGATACTATTATATTATTTGACATCTATTGTCATGTATTGCTTGTTTTTTGAAGTGTTAAAGTTTGTAAATTCTAATTACAGCTTATGGTTTCTGTTTCATGTAGCAGCCAAATAGTTCCAAACAAAACATTTAAATGAATTGGTTAGCTGCAGTTTCTGTTAACTACCGACCAGTATTTTCAGTTGTTTATATTCAGACATTGACTTGGGCAAATTCGTACGTGGTACATATTCTATACGTTTGCGTAGGAACAAAGCTATTGTGATAATGTTTTTTAAAAAGGGACATATCATGCTTGTTTCTCCTTTTCACTATGCCAGACTAGGATGCCTGTAAAGCATTTCTGCCCTCAGTACAAGTCATTTAGTTCCTTCATTGCCCCACAATAGCGTTCTCAAAATCCTCATTTTAGGCCATTATCAGGCTCTCGTTGAAAAGCTCGGATCTCAGGATGACCTACAGTTACCTCGCAACGTCACAGCCCTTTGTGCTCTGATTGGTCAGTTCTATCGGGGGTAGAGCCAGCCTGTCCTTCTTCTTCTACTGTATTTTCCGGCAGGCTCAAAGCAGCGACCGCGTATTGCGTCCCCCTACAGGCCAGAGCTGGTAATGAGTGAGCATGAGCTAGGGAGCTATATACCCCTGCTGGTGGATGTGTTCCTCGGTGACGGTTTTGTGGCTAACGGACATCACAGAGGAGGAAGTGTTTTATCAGATTACTCCAATAAAAAGAAATGTACCTCATGTCGTCACGACGATTTAAATCTCGCGGACATCTCGCAATGACCTATTTTCAGAGGCATCAAATCTCGTTCTAGGATATCAGAAAAAATACAATATCTCATTTTATGAAAATTAAGGGGTGTAAGGTCTTGTTTTCAAATTTATTTTATTATATGTAAGTATTAAATCATGCATCAGCATGATATGTCTCCTTTAAATTGCTGGGAAAACCTCTTACACGGAAGACTGTGGACAGTAAATTAGTTTTACTTTACATTCTTGACTAGCAAACATTGCTTGGCACTGTAACCTCATTAAATTTCCTAATTTTTATGACAACAGTGTTGGTGATCTGGGTAATTACTGACTTATTTTGTTGTCACATTTCTGGAGAAGAAGCCTGTTTGATTCTCCTGAGTAGGAAAAACATGTTCAGATGTTTCGAGGACATTGCCTATGCTATAACTTAGCTGAACTGTAACTGTGTTATGAAGTATAAAATATGTAATTTGTCGTATTGATCTGCTTTATACATATGTATATATATATATATATATATATATATATATATATATACATATATATATATATATATATATATACACATATATATATATATATATATATATATATATATATATATATATATATATATATATATATATATATATATATATATATATATATATATATATATATATATGTATACATATATATATATATGTATATATATATATCTATATATATATATATATATATATATATATATATATACATAAATATACATATTATATATATATATATGTGTGTGTGTGTCGGGAGGACAGGAGGGAAAACCAATCCATGGCGTGTTAGTTTTTACTGGTTGAGTACTTATCCATACTTTCTTATATTAAACGAAGATTAAGGAATTAAACAAGTGCTTCAAAAATTTCACACAGGTCGAATACTCAAGAGTTTTCACCATAGATGTGAGAAACAACAAGAAGCAGACCAGTGACTACGTTAAAATTCACATTTTGTTTAAAATTGATGAGCTATCATGCTTTAAGTTACATTGTTAACTTTATTCAAATGTGCTTGTAAAATGGGCGTCATTTAAATCTCATCTGTAGCTTCTTACCTGTCAGCAGATCTTCGATAAATGCAAGAAACAAACCTTCCCATGATCCTCCACTGCTGTCTAATAACTGGAGGGGATTTTTATCCTGAGAACTTCTGCTAACAGTATTTTCTCTTTTTCGGACCATTCTGTGTAACCCATGGTTGTAAAAATTCCCAGAACACTGTTAGCCTGCTGGACAACAACAACCATCAAATGGCCCTTTTCCACTAGCCCTACTCTACTCTACTTGACTCTACCCGACTCTACCAGGCTCTACTCTACCCGCCTTGTGCTGCTTTTCCATTAACCCCACAAGGCGTGCAGTGTCACTGTAAACAGAGAGCGGCTCTGCGGTGATGTCATTTTGAGTGTGACATAGCAATCTGTGGCTTTTTGTCACAAACCGAGTAAAAAAGGAAAGCAGAAGAAGGCTGCAGGTGGTAAGAAGAAATACACCTTGAGAAGCACAGGAGAGTTTTGGAAGCTATACAACAGAATGAAGCCGAGGACGAGAGCAATCCAGCTGCAAAGAAAAGACGTATGAGGGTAAGCTAATGGCAGCTACCGCTTGAATGCTAGGTCGTCGCGCTCATGACTCATCGATGACGACATTGTCTGACCAATCAGTAGCCGGCAGATGGTGACGTCATCTTTTAGTATCGAGTCAGCTCGCTTGGAACCAGAGCGGAGTAGGTACTAAAACTAGCTTGTTTTAGGAGGTACCAGGCTAGTGGAAACACGCTGCTAATCGAGTAGGGCCGAGTAGAGTAGGGCGAAGGCGTGCTAGTGGAAAAGGGCCAAAACATTCTTAAAACTCTGTTCTCCTCCATCCTGATGCTTAGTTTGAACTCTCGTCTTGACCACATCTACATGCTTAAATATGTTGAGATGCTGCCATGTGATTGGCTTGTGAGCTATTTGCTTAAACAAGCAGTCATCTGGCGAAGTGGATGTTGCATCTTTCAGCCCTGCAGAGATGTAGCACTTGGGAAAGTTTCTTGACTCCGAACAACATCGCTGTGAGCATCAGATTAGTGGAAATTCTTTTAAATCATGCACACATGGAAATATGGAGGGACTTAAATTACAGTCGGCCTATTTATGGACCAGTTATTTTAATGCCACACTAAAGCTTGTTACTTGATCTTTAATATTATTCCTTTCATTTTGATCTTTAATTAACATAATAACTCATCCTGTGGTGCTGTGGCAGCTTTCATTAGATCTAAAAGTTCATCCTCCTCTCCATGAAACTTATCTCTGCTCTGACGGTGCAGTAATCTGATTACTTTTAACAGCCAGTAACAGTAAAAGTTTGTTTTTAGCTGCTGTCAAAGTGTCTCCCAGATGAGCAGGAAATGTTTGGGCGTCTGCAGAGCTGATGATAAAGTCTTAGCTTCAATTTATTTGTTCCTTACATGAAAGTGGACGACAGAATTTGTCTAGAAGTGCTCACTACATTTTCAAATCAACGTCCTTCATGATTGGAAAACAGCAGCTAGAAGAAATGTTTGTTATATTTGTCTGCCCCATACTTGAACAATAAAAGATGAAAAGATGCAAACAGCCGATGTTCAGTAGCCTAAACCAACAGCAAAAACTATCAAAACAGATACAAAAAAATAAACAATAACCCATAAAAGCACAAATTTACAAGCTCAAACAAGTCATCTCTAACATCCAGTTTAAGTTTTGATGGCATATCAACACTTTTTTTGCATTTTGTACAGTTTTTTAATTGATGAGTGTCTGTACAACCTTAAAATCCTGGCGTTGGGAATTCCATATTTTTACATCAACAACCGAAATACACATTTGTGTTAAAGTAGTCAGAGCAACTCAGTGATTTAAGTCAGATCTTCTGTTTTGATTATCGTCTTCTGAAGTAAACACAAATCCTGGTAAAACTGTCATTTCTGTCATGTCTGGACTCCTATTTTCTCTGTCAGCTTCAATAATAATAATGAGTAAATACTCAAACATAATACCCAGTGCAATTTCCTGACTGTCAAACTTTGCCTTCTGGACAAACAGCCCTGTCATATTTATATTTATGTTGTAAATATTGTTAATGTGAGTCGGGTGAATTCCTTGGCCTTATTTATACTCTCACTTTACTTAATTTACTTATTTTCCCTTCATAATGAAGGTGATATGGCCTAAAGATCCTGCATGTTGCAACCTGCCTACTTATTTTTTAATATTTTATATATTTAAATGTTGTACTGTTATCTGTTTTACTTTCTTTATTTGATATTCACACTGGTATACTGTGTATAAGAGCAACTGAAACAACTGAATTCCCCTTTACCCACCTACCTACCCTCCTATCTACTTACCTGCTTACCTACCTTCTTACCTACCTTCTTACCTACCTACTAATCTACCTATTGACCTACCTACCTACCAAACTAACAACCTTCTTACCTACCTACTCAACTAGCAACCTACTCACCTAACTAACTACCTACCTACTTATCTACCTTCCTACCTACTCACATACCTACCTAGCTACCTACTTACCTATTTACCTACCTATTCCCTACTCACTCACCAACCTACTCACCTACCTACCTACCTACCAGCCTTCTCACCTACCCTCCCAACTACCTTCTTACCAACCTACCTACCTACCTAAGTACCTACCTACTTACCTACCTACTCAGGACCAGCCTACTCACCTACCTAACTACCTACCTAATTACCTACCTACCTACCTAGCTAACTACCTACCGACTTACCTATGTATCTATTTGTCTATCCATCCATCCATACATACATCCATATATCCATCCATATATCCATCCATAGATCCATCCATCCATACATACATACATACATACATACATACATACAATATGTACATTGATCCATATCCATACATACATACATACATACATGCATACATACTTCCATCCATCCATCCATCCATCCATCCATCCATACATCCATCCATACATACATCCATACATACAATCATCGATCCATTGATCCATATCCTTACATACATGCATACATACATACTTCCATCCATCCATCCATACATACATCCATCCATACATCCATCCATCCATCCATCCATCCATACATACAGTACATCCATCCATACATACATCCATACATACATCCCTACACACATACATTCATCGATCCATATCCATCCATACATACATACATCCATAAGTGACAGTGGCAGTAGCTGCAGTTTAAAGACTTTCTTAAACAAACCGTCAGCCTCAGTGAGTTCTCTGTCCTGTTGTTTTCTTCTGTCATTGATTTGAAGCTCTGTATGCAGATTCTCGTCCTCGGGCCGTTGGTGTTCTTTTAGTGCCTCATTTTGATCTCCACAGATGAGCTCGATGGTTTAGGGGACATGCAGACCAGGAGCAGGTCAAAGGTCAGAGACAGCGATAGTTTCAGGGCAGGTAGATGTTCAGTGGAGGCTCTGAGGAGTTTGCAGGTGCTTTCAGAGGTTAAAGGTCAGACTCACAGGGAAAATGGAAGAAAAGGAAGCAGGAAGATTACATAAACTACCTGATGACTCATGATAAAGCTAAAGATGTGAGCTAGCATGCAGCTCTACTGTCATACTTCTGTTGTGGTTCTACTTGTTTTGCGGTTCTTCTTCTCTGTTTGTTTCGTCTCCTGTGGCGTGTGGAGTTTGTTGGGCTGCAGTTTAACCCTTAAACTTTATATGGTGAGCTGTTTGGGCACTAAATTGGTTTAAGTAACATCAGCCCGTAGTTCAGAGAGGTTTAAGTGACGTTGTTTGCTCCTCTTTTAAAGAACATATTGAGTCCATTTCTGATAAAAATGCAGATATTTACGCATCTACGAAGACCGCTTCAGAAGCCGCCAGTGTTTTCAAACATACAGTCACTTCCCCGCTGTAGTCTCAGCCACATATATCGGCCATATATGGGCAGGAATATCGGCAAATTACACAAATGTACAATTTTGATGCACCTCCTCATCACTGCATGGGTAGATGAAAAATAAATGGTTTAATTTTTGCAAGAGTTAAATTCTGTGTGTCTTGCTTTACATCTGTTCTTCACAAATAGGCTTGTCTTGATAATCAATAAATCAATTAACTGCACGATGAATAAAAATGTCCTCGGTAAGTTTGCCGGCCTTGATAAGTTGACACGCGCATGCCTGTTTGTTTTCCTCCTCTCTTTCTACCAAACAGGCTGGATGAGAAGATGGCTCACTCTGTGCATCTTTCTCAACGCCTGGGTGTGTTGGTTCTATAGGGTTAGTGATCCATCTGTCATTCATTCAATCTTTGTAGGGGAGGCGGCGCCGCTGAGGAGTACTGAGGAAACAAACACTGAGATGATGGATGGCATGAAAGCTACGGTTCCTAAGCCGGCTGCCACAGCCCCAGCGCAGGAATATTTTGGTTTTAAACAGAGTGAACAAGGTGTGAGCTCATGAACACCGACGAGCCGATATGTTGTATTTGTTTGAAAGTAGTGGCGATGAAGAAGGGGAGGTGCAGCGTTCGCTACATTGCAAAACAAATGCAACCCTTCAATACGGCTAAAAAACGCCAATGTTACAAATGTTTGACAGACAGTATGAATTGACTGGGGGAACGTGCATGTCACAAATAATTCAGGAACTGTTTTTATTGTTGTGTGTGTTTTTATTTGAGTTTTTTTTTTTTTTTACAGAGGCAGTCTATTTTTTATTGTTTTTGATTATTGTAATGATTTTTTACATGAATTTTTTCCTAAAAGAGAGTACACTTCATTTTCATTGTTTTTTTTCCTCTTTTTTGGGTAATTTATCATATCGTTTGTTTATTTTATTTAAAAGCTCTTGACCTTTAAATTACAGTTAAATACTTTTAAGAAATTAAAGATCATTGCTTTTTACATGGTGTACTCACTGTATTACAACATATAATTACATTAATGACAAAATGATGTTTTAAAATAATATTGACAATATCATTGTTTATCAACAGTCATTTTTGGTACAGTTATCATCCAGCAAAATGTATTCATAAAAATATACTATAACACTGAAAGAAACAAGTCAGTGTTTGTCAAGCACTTGACCAGAAATATCAGTAGTGGTGATAATGAATAAAAAAATAATGACATATTGGATATCTGCAAAAATCCAGTATAGTGCATCCCTAGTTAATTAAGGCTTGTAATTGCTTTTTAAATGAGATTACAAACTGAACAGAGAGTAAGATATTATTATTAAGATATTATTATATTATCATTATAGACATCTTTCACTGTTGGGCTGGGTATCGATTCAGATTTTCTGGATCCATTCGATTCGATATTAAGAGGTCTCAAATGGATTTGATTCATGATTTGATATTTGTTCAGTCTGGGTTATCTCAGTAAAAATAATGCTGTAAATAACTTTTTGACCTGGTACATTATTAAAACTGTTTTTACATTAAGAATTGAACCAAAGCAGTTACATTAATCACATATTAATGATATGCATTAATGCATATTCTTCATGTTACTTGTTTTTTGTCCAACTTGTCTTTTCCTTCGTGCTTGTTAAATCTGAAATATGTTCAAACGTTAACTTTTACACTCTCCGGTGGTGTCCGTATAGTGCTACTCGCTTCCTCCATGTTTTTTTGACTGCTTGCATTAACATCTCATGAGATCTTGTTCAGTGGAAAGCAGCGCGAAACGCGAGACTAACAGAGTTGATACCACAGGCTGCTTCTCAGACCGTCCAATGATGAAAAAAACTACCTAAGTTTAAAAGATCCATCTTTGGAGTTTATGGATCGATTATGAACCATTTAAAGGGAAATTGATTAAAATCGATTAAATTGATTTTTTTAATCCAGCCCTACTGTTTATGTAAAGAAAAGCTGCCAAAGTTTGAACTACATAATCAACATTTAATGACAAAATTACAGCATATGTTTTAACTGTAAGATAGAAAGTCTGATTCGTTTTTGAACATTTTTGATAACACAAAGGCAGAACTTGATTTGTGTAGTTTTTGTGTCACTTGCTGGGCTTTAGGTGGAAAAAAAAACATGTATTTTATCTTTAGGTCACATCACCCAGTCCTATCCTGACGTAGACCTTTAAGTGTGCTGTGTCTCACAAAAAATGTGTCAAAAGTACAAGTAGTTTTTTTTTTACCCTGCAGATGTTGTCACGTTTGTGAATGAACTTTTTTAAAAATTTCTAAACCCCTGGCATTAGACGGACAACCGTTTACACACACCCCTAACCTCAGGGTAATTTCGAGCGTGGCTTTGGTCTCTCAGGGGAAAACCCACACATGCACAAGGAGAAAAATCAAACAGAAGCTCTTCCTGCCAGTGAAGTTAAACCAGCAGCCTGATTTTGGGAACTATGATATGTTAGTCTACAGAAGGCAAAGCAGGACATTAGTTTTATTTTCGCTGACACATCATAAGCACATTTCCTCATTTGTGTCTCTCAACAAGGGCCAAAAATCCCATCTTCCTCCCTGAACTGGTTCAGCGGTTGTGATTTTTAACTCCTCTGATATTTGCTGTTTTATTTTTGACATGGCTACGCAGCAAACTGCAGACCAACATGGGCTCATACGTGCACAGGTGTAAATAGTTATGACTGTGGACGTTCAACTCTACTAGTACTTAAATTACCAGTACATGTACTCAATTTTGGTCAACCAGTGCACAAGTTGACTTTACCTGTGAAAAAAATTGCTGATACTACTAGTAGACTTTAAAATGTTCACAAGTACTACTAGAAGGCTTTATATGCTAATAAGGGAGCAGGGAAAAGAAAATTTAGGCCTCAGGTCTATTAGTACTACTAGTTGTTCTGTTGAATTTACTTGAACTACTTGTAGATTAAAAATAGTGTAGTGTACTACTAGTGAAATATTTTGAATTGTTTGAAGTACTAGTAAATAAGGGTTTTTGATGCACTAGTGCAAACTTAGACCTTCTTAGTAAAGCAAAATTGTCTTCCAGTAGTCTGCTTGTACAACTTGAAAGAAATTTGTTACTGGTAGGTAGGGCTGGGTAATATATCGATTTAATCTTGCAATTCAAATTATCTTCTGCCGAAGATTTAAAAATTAAAAATCGAGATTTTGTTTAATTCACTTACATAAAATTGTAAGTAGTTGAAGGTTTGAAAAAAAATAAATACTGAGTCTTTACAGTTTTCATGACGGTGGCCCTGTCAGGTTTTGCACAAGCCCTTTTATAGGCTTGTATATATATGTATATTTTTAAAATTAGATTAAGTATTGATCAGAGAGAAACATAACAAGCTTGAACAAGCTGTGAAAATCCCTCAGCTTTCAGTGTTTATGTAGGTAAACCTGCCTGCGTTAGAACTACATAATCAACATTTTATGACACACACTTTAATTTTAAGAGGGTTTGGGGGGGGGGGGTTGAGCTGAGACAAGGTCGTAGGTTTTCCCTTCAAATCAATGCCTCATTTGTGAAGTGTTTTTTTCCCAATCCCACTCTGTACTCCCTGACAGGTGCCTGGTTTGGAATTGTTTTTTTGCCCCTCTCCTTTCCTCCTGTTAACTTTTCTGCAAGCACTTTGAGTTAGGGTTAGTATGTTGTAGGAAAAAGTGCTATATGAATAAAGTTTGATTGATTGATTGAGAGGAAAACTCTATTTACATTGTGTTTTGTGGGGAAAAATAATTTTATTTAAAGGCCATATTGCCCAGCCCTACTGGTAGACGATTTAGATTTTTGTTTACAAGTACTATAGTAAACTCAAATTATCTCACTAGTTGTACTAGAAGACTGATTTTAATCTACTAGTTGTTAGGGCCGGGTTAAAAACATCGATTTAATTGATTTAAAATGGACTTTCCTTGAACTGGTTCATAATGGATCCATAAAATCCAAAGATGGATCTTTTAACTTGGGTAGTTTTTTCTTCTTTAGATGTGCAGAGAAGCAGCCTGTGGTATCAACCCTGCTAGTCTGGTGTGATCAGCGTTTAGCGTTGCTTTCTACTGAACAAGATCTCATGAGATGTTACTGCAAACAAACATGGTGGAAGCACTATATACTAGTTGGACAAAAAACAAGTAATATGCAGAATATGCATTAAAGCAAATCATTAAAGTATGATTAATGAAACTGATCTGGGTTTAGTTCTTCATGTTAAAACAATTTTTAATGGTGTCAAAGGTCACTTTTTAAATGTACAGCACTATTTTAAGTAAGATATCCCAGACTGAATAAATATCAAATTGAATCGAACAATTTGAGACCTTGTGATATCGAATTGAATTAATCCAGAAAATCCGAATCTATACCCAGCCCTACTAGTTGTTCTAGTAAAGTCCAAAGATTAAACAGTATTCCTAATAGACCTAATGTTAATAAAGTAGGAGGGATTATAATCAAATCCAGCATCTTGATTGGTTGTTTCAAAAGCCAATAGGAAGCCTGCATTTTCTTTCCCCCGCCCCCTCATTAGCATATAAAGCCAACTAATAGTTCTAGTGACACTTTTTGCTTCACTCGTAAAGTCTGCTCGTGCACCTATTGACCAAAAATGAGTATGTGATGGGTCAGTGTGTCAGAGGTGCAGCACAGATTTGACACGTCACTCTCGTGGTCGATTTGCTGCTTCTCTTCGTGTTTGAATGAAAAGTGAATATTTGTGTTTCAGGGTCATGGGCGTTTTGAAAAGCAGATCCTCTGTTATTTACCCGCTTGTTTTTCCAGGAGCTCTCTGGATAAACAGCCTCATTGTTGTTACCGTTTGTGGTTGAATAATGACCTGATTTTCATGTGTGGTGTGCAGGCAGGTTTCAACACGCTCATCAGATTTTTACTGTCAGCGTGTGTTCATCCACTCCCTAAAAACAGTCAGCCATTCTCCTTTTTCACTTTCTCTGGCTTTAATCAGGTAGTGCTGTCTTTTTCTTCACATGACGTGTGAAGAGAGTTTGAGAGTGGCTGATCAAACCACAGAAAACATGAAGGTGATTCCCTGCTGCAGCTTTTCTTTCACTTCTTGGACTCACTTTCAGCTTTCATTTTCTCTCCTGCGCTCACAAAGAGCCTGAGATCGATGCTGAAGATGTTTTTTTGTTGATTAAAAGTTCTGTTTTGACTCCGAGGACAAACGCGCTGATCTCCTGGAAACTCTTTTTTTATGTTTCCCATCAAAAGTTAATCTTTTCTGTGTCGTCCCCGCCGTTGTTGACACAGCTGGTAAAGTAAATATGAGCGAGGAGAGCGTCGGCGGGGGGTTCGTCCAATCTGCTCGGAGGGGAGTGGGAGCCCGTCGGTGACTTTCTGTGCTGGGACATTTGGATCTAAAGGGTTTTGGGGGACCGGTTTAGGGGTTACACTCCCCCCTGGGAAGCTCGTGGACGATTTCTGCGGGGACTTTTTGGATCCTGAGGTTGTCAGGACAGTTGATGGTGTTTTTTGTGGTCGTGATGTGGAGCTGTGGACTTCTGCTGAGGACCGGGGTGTGCTGGGACGGAGACGATGTGTACAGGACGGTGAGGAGGAGAGCTCGCAGACAGGTTTGGTTCCTGGATCTTTTCTTTGGTTTTCTTTGAGCGCGGTGTGGTTTAAGTGTTTGTGTGGAGACTCACTGATAAGAACTGAACTTTTGACTTCTGTGTCAGGACAGTCTGTAAATCTAAAGGTTGACAAACGATACCTGAACCACTGAGTTTTTATTGACTGAAAGGAAAAAGGCACGTTTATGGGCTTTTACTTGATTTATATGAAGCTCCAAAGGTTAATTTGACTTTGTTAAAGTCCCTAAAAGTTTCTGTAATGTCGTCATTTCCTCCTACAAAACCAAACTGTTTTTTAGTTTTGTTGGTCTAATTGTTTAAGGTGAGCAACTCTTTGTTGGGATTTTGTTGTCATCAACAAATAAGAAAACTAAGTATTTGTTTGCAGTATTAAGAATCACGGCCAACTTGAGATGATTTTTTTATATTATGAAATGTATATACAATGGAAGGAATCACCTTTACATTAAGGCTTCAAAATAAAAAATCATGAATAGGAAAAAAAGAGACAAAAAGGAAACTCTATATCCTCCCTAAACGGCCCATTTTTTGTTTAAATTCATTTTTTTTTTTTTTTTACAGACACATACTTAAAAATATGTACTTTTGTTTTATCAAGTAAGAGACGAGACGCCCCATGTTGGAATGTAAAGTCTAACTCTGTGTGGTTGTTTTTGGTGTATTATTTTATTGTGAAAAACAAACAAAAAAAATACTTATGGTGAGCTCAGCAGAAAATTCCCTGAGATTTTTTAGGAGGATGTGAAATTCTTTAGTAATTTCTATAGGATAGAGTCTGTGGTGATCTTGCGTGCAACTCTATTGTTTGTTATTAAGTAGTATTTACTTTTCGATATGCGATAAAGTCAATCAGTGTCATTTTTTATGGTTGTAAGCTACCTTAAGATTTATTTGGTTCTTGGATTGTTTTAGATTTTGGAGAAACATGTCCATATATTATTTATACAGATGGATAATTTGTTTATTTGCAGATAGTTAAAAGAAAAGTCAAAGAAAACAGTGAAAAAGATTATAAGTGACATTTGCAGATAAGGTAGAAACCCAATGTATGCTGATTTACAAACCTCACCATCAGAGTAAATACAGACTAAATAATGGGAAAAAACATTAAATCTTAGTAATTGCATATGCTTAGTGTTGCAATATGTAACATTGCAATATATTGCATTTTATAAGCCTTTTCTTGGCTACATTTACATCCAAAAAGATGCCCTGTAGAACTTCACTGCTCTGTACAGCTTTAGTGCTGCTGCTGTATTTCAGCTTAAATGCCCAAAAATAATCTTTAAAAAAAATTACACATACATATATATATATATATATATACTGCTCCCATCCTCCATCTTCCTGTTTCTCCCCCTCCCCAAAGTGCAGAGTTGTACAGTCTGTTGGTCCATAATCTCTTGAAACAGTGCCATGTTTTTGGAAACTTTTTAAAATCTATTAAAAATGAACAGCCCTCTGTTGTCTGCTCTGTAATGCTGCATGACTTCCACGTTGTTCTTTGCCTTTTATTTTTCTCCTCACTTTAAAAAAGCCCAACGGGGCTGCAGCTCTATCATCTCTACTGCTTCCTGTCTTGTTGTGATACTTTGGATGGAGAAGCACCATTAAAGACTGGGGCTGCAACGATTAGTTGTCTAATTGTGACGTGTTGTTGAGATTTAAAATGGTCAACAACCAATTCAATAGTTGACGTGTCTTTTTGTTTTTTAAGCGTCGTTTTCTCTCAAAACTGCCGCTGTACCTTCTGCTGTCTTGTCTGCCTTTCTGTCCTTGACATGTGCGGTCGTGGTAATCTGGATCAGTGGATCAGTGATGTTACAGAAAGAGTTTTGCCTGGACAGTATCATGGCTAACCGGCGACTGAGCTCGAAAGTTTGGGAGCATTTTACCAAAACAAAAGAGAAGAATGTGCAAAATCTGTAAGGCTGAACTTTCCTTCCATGGTAGTATGACGGTGATGCATTAGCATCTGAAAAGGAAGTACGTCGTGGCTGATTCAGTTTCTGATGAATAGGGACAGCCATCTCGATAAGCTAGTTAGCTGCTAACATTAGCATTAACACGACAGTGCATGTTATATACGTATGTTATGTGTTTGCTGTTACGCTTTAACAGCTGCAAAGTTCATTAAAAGTTGAATGAATTATCATCTTAATTGTTGCTGCATGCTGGCGCAGTGAGCTGCAGTTCATGCATGATGTGATTAGTCGACTAAATGCAAAAATAGTTTTTGACTAGTCAACCATCAAATAGTCGTTTCTGGCAGCCCTATTGGAGACCCTGGTAGCTAACTCGTGCCTGACCGTGACGTGCCCTTGGTGTGGAATAACCATGGAAACCAAGAGCATTGAGATGAACAAGACACAACACCACGGTCCCAGTCTGTAGTCTGATCCCATCAGGCTTCTTTCTGGTGATCTGGACCATGACATAGTCCTGACCTCTGCTGTCTGATCCTGTTTTTAAACTCTGAGCCGAGAAAACAAAGACCAGGAGGACAAACTTTATACTCAGCAGATTTAGTGTTTCATTAGTAGAAGGCTAATTATGTTTTTAGGGGTCGTAGAGACATGTGTGATACTTAATTGTTTTGTTAATTAAAATAATCAGCACCTCCACCTTCATCACCTAGAGCTGTAAATATAGTGTTGTTTTCAAGATTCACGAGATCAGCCTTTGCTGCTCCATGTCTACGTTCACTTTAATTAGAAAAATTAGCACTTGGTGAAAAAGATTTGACATTTTAATGGATTTTGGACCAAAATCTTGACCCAGAGTTCAAAGACAGAGACAGTTTATTCTTTAAATAAAATTTCCAAAAGTTTGAAACTGAAAAAAAGATCTGAAGGTGAAAAAAAGAGAAATCTGAAACCAGAAAGATAAGATTTTAATCTGAAATATAAATCTTAAATCTGATAAAATGACACATCACATGTTAAAATAAATTTTAGAGAAAAAATGAAAATAAAATAAGTTATTCAAATAATTACAGAGGTGATCAAAAGTATATCATAGGGATGCTTTATGCACAATAAACCTCACCATACATATTTTTAGGACTCTTTATGTACAGTGGCAGTATAAAGGCTTATTGTTGCTATCATGAAGCTTCACAATTATGATTTAAAGAACAGAATAATGCCTTATTAACATGATGATAAAGTCCGATATGTTTAGTTCAGAACTTTATTCCATATTTTTATTAAATTAAAAATTCAATTCTAGCAAACAAGTCTCAAATGTGATTGAAAAATCTTATAGTCTACCCCACAAGATGATATTTAACCAAACACATAATGCAAATTAACAAGAGCTGCAGGCCAGCATGCCTTTTACATTTCATTATTTCTTATTTTCAACAACCAACAAAACAAGCAAACAAATAAAAAAGACCATGATAATTCACATTCTACCACATAAAAAACATAGTAAGACTTAGAAGAAAACATTTCCCTGTATTTACTCAAAAATTCTTTTTAAAGAGATGTTTTTTTATTAGCATTATCACTTTAAATCAGTTTAACCAAACACAATCAAATCCACGAGGTTGCTCCATAACTCCCTCAGGAAAAAGACAAACACTCATTCTGACTGTAGGACAAAGTTTGGATGTAAACACGAGCCTCAGTCACTCCTTTACAGCGATAAAAAGTCGTTTTTTTGTGTGTCCGTGATTTATAATCGGATTATTTATCGTCTGCTGTCCCTCTGTTATGTAACTCTGCTGTGCGTCCACGCCCGGCCTTTTATTTGTTTCAGATTTACGGCGGTGAGCTCTGAGGCAGCAGAGCGAGGCCGAGAAACAGGCCTCCAACGTTTTAACAAACTTATTGAGCATGTGCGGGGGGGGGGGATCACCATGGAGGCCGACTCAAAAACTCCACATGAAATTTTCCAGTTTTTATCGTGTCATATTACTAGGGCTGCAACTAACGATTATTTTAGTAATCGATTAATCGGGCGATTACTCGAACGATTAATATGTTAATCGGATGCCGCATTTTTGCAATTTCCTGTACAATGTAGCTTAAAGTTGTTTTAGGTATTTTCTAAACAACAACAAAGACAATAAAAAGCATTTTTCCTTCAGTAATAATATTTTATTGCTGCTTTTTTCTTTCTTGACTCACTGTGCTAAACTGTAAGTACATTAACAGACTTGTTAGCATGTTGTTCAAATAAATGCTCACAAACTGACTTTTTTTTCTTGAAACAAAGCAGGCAAAGTAGTTGCAGTCTTGTCTATAAAGTATTCAATAAAATAAGGTGCTGCTGAATGTAACAAACAAAAATAATCTTTATACCGAGGCGAGTCTTCGTCCGTCTCCAACACGCCGACGTGCTTTCTCAGCTCAGCTCTTTCATAGAGGTCGTGCTCCCATGACAGAGGAAGTCGGCCTGAAAATGTTTGCAGGTGATCGTTTGCTTTGCTTTGTTGAGCGTGAAATGCTCCCAGCTTTTGGAGGTTTTTGGTCTTTCGTGAAGTGATGCTGCCATGGACGCCGCCATTGTGAATCCTTCTGCATGTTGTTATGTGCAGTGACGGTCGCTAGTGCACATGCGCACCTCTCACAGTAGCTTACGGCAAGAGAGCGGGCTCATCTCCTCCTAACTAATGGCCCTTTTCCACTAGCACGCCTTGGCCCTACTCTACTCGGCCCTACTCGATTTGCAGCGTGTTTCCACTAGCCTGGTACCTCCTAAAACAAGCTAGTTTTAGTACCTACTCCGCTCTGGTTCTAAGCGAGCTGACTCGATACTAAAAGATGACGTCACCGACTGCTGCCTACTGATTGGTCAGACGATGTCGTCATCGATGAGTCATAAGCGCGACGTCCTAGCATGCTAGCAGTAGCCACCGTTAGCTTACCCTCATACGTCTTTTCTTTGCAGCTGGATTGCTCTCGTCCTCGGCTTCATTCTGTTGTATAGCTTCCAAAACTCTCCTGTGCTTCTCAAGAGGTATTTCTTCTTACCACCTGCAGCCTTCTTCTGCTTTCCTTTTTTACTCGGTTTGTGACAAAAGACACAGATTGTTGTGTCGCGCTCAAAATGACGTCGCTGCAGAGCCGCTTAGCGACACTGCACCCCGTTGGGCAGGCGACTGGGGCTAATGGAATAGCAGCACAAGGCGAGTAGAGTAGAGTAGGGCTAATGGAAAAGGGCCATAACCGACTGTAAGCTACTATTTCATGCACCAAACCCCCTGTGATTTGTTGCCAATGAAAATTTTTTCATCGATTTAATGGATTGGTTGTTGCAGCCCTAGTATTTGCCTGGGTGTTCTTCAGGTTTAGCCTCCACAGATGTTTGTGTTTTGGTTTTAATAAGGTGAGGATTTTCAGACATAGAGCACATAAAAATGTTTTAATGGACGACCCTGCGTTTCAAAACTGACGCATGTTGCGGTATTTAGTAGGGCCCAATTGATGTGAATTTTTTTGGAGCTGATGTCAATATTGGCAGAAAAATACACTGATTACAGATTAATTGGCCTATTCATTTTTTAGTTTCATGTAACAGCACTTTTGGCCTGGATTTAGCTCCACAGAGACGGGATAGCTCTTCTCCTGGATGTTTTTCCTCACTCTCTGATTGGTCTCTGCTGTTTTCGATGTTTTTGTTTCCCCTCTTACGTTTGTCCGAGTGTCTCCGTGTCAGGGGCAGCAGCTCAGAGTAAAGCAGGCTGTTACCGCCTCTCCGGTGGGAACAGTAAAACATGTCGGAGCATCAGCACAAGAGCATCCTGGTATTGATTCCAGCAGATGGAAGCAGAGCTTTAGTTAAATCTCTGCAGACCACACTGCTGTGATTGTTCCCACTCAGGTTTCTGATGCTTTTGTCCACAGTCTCTCGTGTTTCTGCAGCTTTTATTAAAACTGTTTGGGCATAAACTCATATCAGGGATAAAAACTGTAGTCCAGATCTTCTATTAATAAAATAAGGAGTACAGGCACTCAAATTGGTCAACTAGTGCATGAGAAGACTTTACTAGTGGAGCAAAAACTAGGGGTGCCAAATTACTGCATTAATTGAGATTAATTGATTACAGTCATAACTAGAAAGCACTCGGAGAGCGCAGACCTCCGCCAGCACCACAGTCCTCAGCCATATTGTCATTTTCACCATAAATATTAGTCCTACCTTTATTTCATCCAAATATTTAGATTCATGACCATGAAAACATACGATTAGCAACTGGATTCAAAATGATATCTACTTTGGTTCAGTAGTTGTTCACAGAAATCACATTTTTTGCCATGATGGCCAGACGCTGATCTGGATCAACACCAAAATCGAATCAGTTCTTCCTTTTCCCATGCTGAACATTTCCTGAAAATTTCATCCAAATCCATCCATTACTTTTTGAGTTATTTTGTTCACGGACAGATGGACAGACGGACGGATGGACGGACAAACTCTCCCAAAAACATAACCTCCTTGGCGGACGTAATTAGCTTGCTATGTTTTTTAATCTTGTTAATCTAATTTTTAATCTGATTCACTGTTATGGTGTTTTTTAGAGGGTGACACCTTAAAATACCAGAGCAGCTGGTGATTGGACGACCAGTCCTCTTGTCACACTCTTCACAGGCCAATCACATCAAGCCACAGTATGACGTAGCAGCTCGACCCTGTTGTTAGCCGTTAGCTTAAACTATGAGTACGTCAATCCTTAGACTGTCGTCTTATCTCACATTAAAATATTCCACACAGATGTGTCATCTGACACATGTGACATGAATCTGTCAAAGACAAACCCACCAAGTTCTCCTGGTGAACTTCTGAGGATAGCAGATTTGATGTTGTAGGGGAACCATGACTACGGCTTGGCGTCGTTAGCTTAGCATTTCCGCGCCTCTCTTGGTTTCCCAGCAGTGATCTCCAGTCCAAAGAAGAACAAAATCCTGATTTCCATAAGAAAACTGGAAGTGACATTCTTTTCTCCTCTTTTAAAGAAGAAATCGAGTCCATTTCTGATAAAACTGCAGATCTTTCTGCATCCACAGAGATCACTTTAACACGCCTCTGTTGTTTTCAAACATGCAGTCACTTCCTGTTGTCGTAGCTCAGTCTCTGTCTCCTGATTGGTCCGTTAAAGCTGGAGAGATTTTTTGCATTGGGCTTCTTGAGCTTCAGTTTTTGGGGGGTGGAGAACAATCTTAAGATCTGCCACAATAATCTAATAAATTTAAATTAAACCACCTCAGGTTGTGGCTTTTTCAGCGATTTTTAAAGTGAGATTAAAAAATAGATTTATTAGATTCATTAATTACAGGTCATAATTAATTAATCGCTCACTTTTTTTAATATACTGACAGCACTAGCAAAAACTGTCATTAGTGCTCCTTGTATTAGGGCTTTGTGATATTACCTAATCTCAGTGTCATGATTAATTAAAGCTCTTACCTCAATTACAGTTAATTGAAGGTAAGAGTATTTACACTTCTCTGTGCTCGATGTTCTTTGCTACAAGGTACTTTGTCACTACTATGTGGTCTTGTGCCTAAAACATTCACAAGTAAAACATTTTTTTCTTATTAGTAGGGCTGAACAATTAATTGCAAATTAGATGAAATCTCAATATGGCTTGTTGCAATTTTCAAATCGCAGAAGGTTCAATATTTTTGGCCCAAAATGTGTTGAACATTTTGGCATTGTGATGTAGTTTGTTGCAATTTCATGCCTATTTTTTTTTTTTTACCTCTATTCATACACTTTGTCCCACTTTTGGACCATTTTTACCTTTTTTTAACCCTGTTTTCACAACTTCATGCCTATTTTGCCCCCATTCATCTTTTTTGGCCACTGTAAGAACCATTTTTGGAATTTGTACATGGTTTTTGAAATTTAATTTCAAATTTAATTCCCAATTTTGCTGCCATAATCAATTTTCCTAAGCCACTTCTGGATTTTTTGCCAATTTTTCCCCATTTTTTACAATTTCATACCTATTTTGCTTCTGTTCTTCACTTCTCCACTTTTTCTCAAATCTTTTATCCTTAGATTAATTTAATTTCATGTTGCTTTAACTATAAAAAGATCTACTGCTTATGTTTGTTTAAGAATACATAAGATGAGGAACATTAAAACAATTGCAGAGTAAATCGCAATATTGGGGGAAAAACTTAGATTATTTTCACAAATTGTTCAGCCCTACTTATAAGTACTATGCTTTAACTCCGAACATCTCACTAGTAGTATTAGTAGACTGTTTTTAGTCTACTGGTTTTACAAGTAAAGCCAAAAGAACCAGTAGTCATATGAATAGACCTAAAGCAAATGAAGGGGGAGGGGTTATAACCAAACCAGCTCCCTGATTGGTTGTAATATTTTTGGAAGCCGATGGGAAGCCTGGTTGTTCTTTTCCCCGCCCCCTTATTAGCATATATATGAGTTCATCCAGATTTCAGTCTTAGTAGAGCTGAACTGTCTCTGATATCAACAGTTTTCCAGTGTTGATGTTTTAGCCTCTGAGATGTTGAGGAGGGAGTTTGTTGCTTTTCATAATAATCCAACTAAATGTGGATAAATCCTCCACAAATGGACTCCGTCAGGATTCTTCTGAGCCTGTTTGTCTGTCTTAAATGTCTCTTTAGTCTGACGGTGTGCAGGAGATTATCCTCTCATTATGACTCGTTTTCTGGGATTATCTAGTAACCAGAGTTCTACCTGTAAGAGTCTAATTATTTTTACTGTGTAATGTTGGGCAACATCTGGTGGGAGGCTGCAGGTTGGTACCTGCTCTCTGTCCCGTTTGATCACAGATGTTGAAATGTTTGTATTTGTGTTCTTCAGAAAGTTTGCAGGACTTTTCCCACACAGTTTGACTCACTTCTCTTGAAGCTCTTTGGAAACTTTCTGCTGAAATGGCAGATTTTAGTGTAGAGACGTGAGCGTTAGAGCAGTTTTAGACCTTAACCTTCAGATGTGAAACACTCATTTTGATGCTTTATTTTAGCTTTGTTTGACAAATGTGGACTCGATTCGAGTGATTGGAGTTTTTTCTTTCCTTAAGCCATCATGTCCTGTGTTGGGCACGTTACTTTAAAAAAGTCCTGAATTTTAGTTAAAAAGTGGCTGAATCACTAACCGAATTACTCCTTCATTAATGTAATTAGTTACCAGGTAAAGTAACTGATGTGTTACTTTTCTGAAAAATATTTTTCCTCTTGAACTGTGTGTCTCCGTCTCTGTGTCCTTCCTTGTTGTTACCTGCTGCAGCAGCTCTGACATCATCAGCGGAGTTCTCGCTGTTTTTGGTCTCTAGATTTTAGATTTACTAACAACAGACAAACACTTTGCTTTAGGACATAATGTACACTTCACATGTGTGTTCTTGACTTTTACTTCTTTTACTTCCATCCTGAAAACTCCAGTTTTAACTCCACAGACGCTCCGGACTCACCGTTGCTGCAGCTAGCTGTGTTGCCAGATTTGTGATTGAAATAAGCATTTTAAAAGAGAGAAACCTACATGAAGCATTTATTAATTTTATCCACGTTACATTTCAATTTCAAAGTCATATTTCTTTTTTTTTGTCTCTTAATTTACTGATTAAACATCCTTTTCTTTATACAGAAGTGAAAGGAGGGACTGCTGTTATTTATAACTCTGTTATTGCTAAACAGTCTAACCTTGATTTTTGTAACCAAACAGACATGCCAGGGTTTGTCTAAGTTTTATCCTAATCCTCTACAGCTTTATTACAGTGAAAACAGTAATGGCTATATTAGAAATAAATTGTATTCTGGCTATAAGGATTTATTTTAGGTGGAAACATCATTTTACAGTAACATTTTAATTTGTTTTAGGGTGGGTTAAAATAGCTTTAATAACTGCTGAATTGGGTTTATATTGATGGTTCGGGGGCACAAGTCCAAATGAGCAACTGCACTATTGGAACAAGCCCAAAAAACTTCAACTCACAACTCCCAATAAACACATGCAAGTTAGAAAAAGAAGCTGAAAGTTGCTTATAATAAGCAGACCTGGCAACTCTGGCATAGAGTTTTCTCGTCTGTCTGAGTCTGTCTGAGTGAGGCAGGTTGGATATCGGCTTCTTGACATTGGTGCAAAGTAACGCTCCACATTTCACTGTTGGTAACGGTTACAGCGTTATAACATTTTGAATAATATTTAATTTGATCACCCGTTACTGGGAAAATAACGCTGTTATTTGTAACACTGTTAGTCCCAACACTGATCGTGTCACATTAAATAAGACAATAATCTGATCAACCAAAGTTAAACAAAGACTCTAATCAAAAAAATTAAAGAAACCTCTTGTTTCTTTCAATTTGAGAGTTTATTTATGTGAAGATCTGACATAAAAACATTTATCACATGAAAAAAAATGAAACTATTGATTCTTAAATGTACACATACACTGATGATAAATACCAGTGTTTGAAAATCTTGTCCTACGATTATCTTGAATTTGTTTTTGTCCCTCCTTTCAGAGTTTTTAGAAGATTTTATGGCCAACATGGACTCAAAACCTTTTTCTAAATATCTTTTTATTGAGGGTTTACAAAGGAGATATATACATTCAATTTAGTACAAGAAAAGAAAAACAATGGCTGACAGAGGAAAAATTAGATTAGGCTGGAGGAAAGAAGCGTCTTATCCAGCACAGAATTCATTTCCACAATTCATCATCTCCAAAACATTTAGGACCTCATATCAACCTTGTATGCCCACTTACCAAAAAACAAAAAAATAAATAAAATTTTATAAACATATATATCTATATATATATCTTAAAAATAACAATAATAATGATAAAAATAAAATAAAAAATAAAATTAAATAAAAATATGATTTACAGTGCTTCAGTACAAGCCTATCCGTTATGATTAAATGAACACCACAGCTGCCTATAGAGCACGGCATACCATAAGCAAAGTTACTGTAGGTTCCAACACATTCACATATTTAGACGTCCAGGAATGTAACTATCAAATCAAATCAATTTTGTTATTTATTTATTTATCAAAACTTTGATTTGTTAAAGCTGATGGTTAGTTGGTGTTGATTGGTTAACATTTTGTCTTATTTTGTCTTATTGGTGGAATATCTCCTCTCTCATACTCTGCTGTTTTTGAGGGAATTAAATCTTAAAAATGTGATTTATAAGCCACCAAACATCTGCGTGAATCATGAGTTTGTATCGTACGGTGCGGGACAATGCCCGTCAGTATCTCCTCGTTCTCACACTCGCTGTTTTGTCCTGCAGCAGCTGCAGAGTTTTGGCGTTACGTAGCACGGCGGCGGTGGCGGTGGCGATGAGAAAGGCCGCTGAGGTCAGACGTGTTTGTGGTCGTGCTCGGCCTCAGCTGGTGCAGCAGATGTTCCTGTGTGATTTTCTCAGTCACTTTCACACCTGCTCTTCCTGTCAGAGTAAAAAACGTGTTCAGTTTTCTTATTTTGGACGCAGACGAGGCGTAAAGTGAGGAGTGAATCATCTGGACCAGACTGTGGGATATTTATTTTTTCTTTTGGACATAAAAATGTATCACAGTAGAGTTTTGCTGATCATATTCTGGAATTTATTTCTAATATCTTCTATGGAGTGGCAAGAGTGCCAGATGACCAAAATAAATGTATACCTTAAATGCTAACAAAAGTGGAAATATAAAGACAAATAAATTCTATAAAAAATAACATTGGTGCTGTATAAAGCAAAACTAATCATAAAACAAATCCATAAAAGAAAAGGAATATTAAAGTTGCATTATAAAGACAAATTAATAAAATAATTTAAAACATTTTAAAGAATGTGGTTATATGTAAATTAAAAAATCAATAATGTGGCTATATTAAGCAATATTAATCAAAAATACATCTACAAAAGAAAAGGTTGATAAAGGCAGAAATAAAGGCAATTAAATAAAATAAAAAATATGTTTGTGCTTTATAAAGCAAAATGAATCAAAAAATAAATCCACTAAAGAAAAGGATAATTAAAGTTGCATTCTAAAGACAAATTTATTATATAATTTAGAACATTTTAAAGAAATGTGCTTGTAAATAAATTAAATAATGTGGCTGTATAAAGTAATATCAATCAAAAAATATATAAGAAAAGGCTAATAAAAGCAGAAATATAAAGACAAAGAAATAAAATTATCCAAAAATGTGCATTTATAAAGCACATTCATTTTACATTACAATCATTTTTTTTCTTTATTACTTTATATTTTTGTTTCTTTCACCGCTGACAATGCCACTTTTTAAAAGCAAAGGAAAAGCAACAAACCAATATATATTTTTTAAATTTGTCTTTATTTTTCCACTTTTGTTAGCTTTTTCATTTATACATTTATTTTGGTAATTTGGCACTCACTCCATAATCTTTTGTTGGATGATAAATTAACTCAATTCAGATTTGAGTTAAAGCTGGAAATATGGACTAAAGAGTATATGTCGATGTCTCAGGATGTGATATTCTTTAAAAAAATATCAAATGATTGTTACAGAACAAGATTTAGAAACTTTAACGAGGTCTGGGAAATATTATGATAAAATCAATTAATTCAAATTATTTTCAGCAGAGGATTTAATTTTTTTTTTCTTGACTTAAATTGTAAATTGTACAATATTTGAAAATATAATCACTGAAAATGTTGAGTTTTCATGATAGTCGGCCCTGTCAGGCTTTGCACTTTTGAAGTAGGGATGCACGATGTTGGATTTTTGCTGTTATCTGATTTGCCAATATTTTTTATTCATTATCATCGATACCGATATTTCAGGTTAAGAGCTCCAGCTCTGTGCTTAATAAAATGGACTCGTTTCTTTCAGATATCACATTAACAGATGTAAAACAAGCAAACAAGTTGTTTAAAGTTGATAGTAAATTTTGTTTTTTAGACTGAACATGATTGATCAGGGTTGATTTTATGGTATTGGAGTGTTTTTTATTTTACTTAAATTCATTCGTGTGTAAAAATTCTCTATTTTTGTGTCTTTTATTGCTGCTGAAAGGCGATTTTCATCTTTAAATGTGAGATTAAGATTTTGTTTTCTTGGCATTTGCACATGTAAACACTAGAAAAGGAGAAAATTATAGGGATAATAATTAGAATTAAATCTACAGCATATATGAATTGTCAAGTTTAGTTTAGACTGTCTTCCTGTGGAGGTTAAATTGATTTTAATTCACTGTAAATTATGTGTAACAGCAGGATGTGTGTTTCTGTTGTTCCCCTCCTCTCTCTGATTGGCTGTGTTAATCCAGCTCCTAAAGGACTTTTCTTTAAGATGATGAACTCCTCAGAGCTCAGATTAAACCTCCTGTTTCACCAGCAGGTGGCGCCGTCAGTCACACATTAATCTGACTCCAGCTGTGAGGAAAGTTTGGCTGTCATGGTTTCTTACTGTCACTTTGATTTTTCCATGTTTGCTCATCTGTGTTTTCCTCACAATGATGAAAGAAGGAATAGCTGTAAAGTCTGAATTTAAGGTAAAAGCATTTATGTGAGGTGTTAGTCTTCCATGACAAAAACAAACTTTCTTTTATTAGCTTTAACTTTCATAATTTTAAAATATATAAGGTACAAAACAGCTCTGTCAATTTGACATTGTTATAAATCTTAGAAAGAGTTTAATAAAACAAAATTAAGCAAACCAGTAAAGAACAAATAAAACAAAAATATAATTAAATAGATCAGTAAATATGAACATGAACACATTCACGCACACTTACATACTTTACATACAAATCTGTGTACTCATACATTTACCAGATTATTATTCATTTAGCTACAATGAAATAATAATTGTTATAATTGTAAAAATAATAATATGGATTAAAAAAACAAACAACTGACTTTCTGATACTGAGCAGACATTTTGGCTCATATTGACCTCTGCGTTTTTAAAGCACAAATATACTACTTTTACCATTGTTTCCAAATATAGTGTTGCTTATGAATACTTATATTTTTATTATTTCATTTCATTTCTTTGTCATGTTTTATTTCATTTAATTTTTTTGCTTTTTTCCTGACTCTTATCTGCTTGTGTACTTGAATATTCAGCACTTTGTGCTACATTTTATTTATGAAAAGTGCTTTATAAATAAAGCTATTTTATAAATATACTATTTAAATACCTTATAAAAGTATTAAGAGATACAATCATAGCAGAGTAAGTTCTTTGATGACTTGCAAAAAGAAAACATGAGCCAACAGTTGAAGGTTAGTCGAAATATTAATAAATAAATAAATAAATATAATTTTTAATTGATTGGTGGGCCGTATTGGTTGGGGTAAAGGGCATGTGGCCCCCGAGCCACAGTTGGCCTTTAACTTGCTTTTAATTATGCAAACAAAATGAATATATGATTATTACCGACCATTATTAAGCCAGTAAATCAAAGCCTTTAGATAAAAAGTCCTCTTATGGCTGGATAAATATGCATTAATGCCTCTTAAATGTTGTCACTCATGATTAAAATGAAAAAATTTAAGTCGAGCTGTGACTCTTAGAAGGTGTTTCTGATTTTTCATCAGAATATTTAAAGATTTGTGGAGTGTGTTTGCAGACTGTAGTGATGGTGATGCAGACATCTCCCTGCTGCCATAGTGAGGACAATAACAACACAGCGCCATCATTTCCCAACAGCCGTGACGTCACGGGGAGGAGTCTGGTGCTGCCTTCAGGGACGCGTGGGAGATTTGGCAGTTCGTGTAGAAGTGCTGTAAATGTGAATTTTCCCCTGCAGTTGGCTGCATAAAGATGACGCTGCGAGACCTGCCTTTAGTATATTAATCTGTTTAATAAATCAAAAGGCAACATCACAGCCCTCCTATGGAAGCAAATCATTACTCAGACTTTCCTGGATTGTTCATTTCCTAGTTGGTGCTTGAAGAAGACATTTTTTCCCCGCAATTTATCTGCTTTTTTATCTTTGTAAAAAAATTATTTTACATTTTGTTGACATTTTTAAGTGTGAACAGATTACCCCTTTCCAATAACCAGACAGATTAGCAAAACAGAACAAGTGGTGGAATATTTATATCTATAAAGGAGTAAAATTAATTATTCAACAAAATAATAAGTTGATGTTGATACTGATATTGTAAGACAACTACAGGGCTTGATCAGGACAAAATATTAAGTGCAAGTCGTACAAGAAAATCCCCAAAATATTTTTCCTTCACTCCTAGTATAACACTTATGTGAAATGTACAAAATTTAGATGCAAATATAAACAACATCAATGGAAAAGCATGTTTTTATAATAAAAAGATGTCGAAATTAGGGCCTTGTGTGTTGAAGAACGATGAATAAAAAAACAGGCATAGTCTTGTTTTGTTGTAGTTAATATTTCCGACGTCCGTGAACGCAGCGCGGTAGAGTGGGCGTGGTTTAGAAAAGCCCCAGCGTGAGTCATGATTCTCCTAAACGTTTCGGACAGCAGCTGCAGCAGAAGGACGGACCCCCCTGGACCTAAACAACCGGAGTAAGACCACCAAAATGTCCGCGCACCCTCCTCTCCCCCCGCGGCTCTGACCGCCTCGGCCCCCGGCTCCATGGTCTTCCTCCCGGGGATGCACTCCGAGCCGCACGGCGTCCGTGCGGGACCGCTGCTCGACATGTTCGACTCTTCGTGGAGGGTGAAGAGTATCTGGGACGGAGTGAGGCTGGAGCTGGAGCAGGACCGGAGCCCCGTGGTCCTCCACAGCTTCACACACCTGGACCCGGACCTGCCGCTACTCGAGGTGAGGGAGAGGCCGGGGTGGGGTGGAGGATAGGCCGGGGTGGGGTGGAGGAGAGCCTGGGGGAGAGTGGAGGAGAAGCCGGGGAGAGTGAGGGAGAGGCCGGGGGAGAGTGGAGGACAGGCCGGGGGAGTTTGGAGGAGAGGCCGGGGGAGAGTGGAGGAGAGGCGGGGAGAGATGAGGCTGCAGTCCGGTGTGTTGTGGTGCGTTCATGGACCTCCTGGTCAGAGCTTGTTTTTGGTGAGGCAGGGTGGGGTCCCTGCTGGAGGAGATAGGGTTTGTTGACAGAAGCTGTTTGGCCCCCAGGTTCCTATTTCAGCAGCTTTTAGGCATCAGAGCAACAAAAACAGAGACTTTTCATCCTTATGCTCCTTTTTTATTTTTGTAGATTTTAGTTATGCAGTCTTTTTGGAATATATACAAACACAGTGCACAATACTCAGTGGCGTAGAATTGGGTAGGAACCTTAGGGGCACGTCCCTACCAATGTTATGCCACTATGACGTTCTAACTAAAAAAAAATGCTTATATTTAATGCCTAAGTGATACATGTTTTGGTTATTTAATTTATTATCCACGTATTATTTGTGTGTTGAAAGGCAGCAACCCTTTAAGACCAAAAATAAAAGTTTGTGGGGAAAAAATAAAATAAAACCTCGGATTAATAACATGACTTTACACATTAATATTGTTGGAATATACACTTATCTGTGGTCCTTTGTGGTTTTTCTTAAATACTGTATTTATCAGACTATAACCATAATATCAGAATTTCTGATTGATCCCAAATTGTCCCACTGTTCATGTGTCATGCATCAGTATATTTTTGTCAAGGAACAGACAGAAGAGATTTAGGCGGAGGTCAATTATATTCTGGTAGAATAGATTTTTTTTAATAAGATAGTTTGCTTGTTTGTTTGATTAGCTCGACATGACTTTAAAAAACAGTTATAAATGCAAAACACATCAACAATCAAACCTAGGCTCTTGACAATACTAAAAAGACAGAAGAAAAAAGAAACAGCAAACAGACAAACAGCCAGCATTTATCCATTAACAAGTGAAAAAGTGAACAGATATACCATACATGTCAATAAGTCTCATCATATGGAGATATAAAGGAAAACAGAAAACAAGGACAAAAAAGGGGTGCTCAGGTATCACTTTGCAGTCTCTCCTTTCTAACATATTCAATAAAAGTGCCTCAGATCTTATATCGATCTTGGGCTCATGCTCTTTTTTAAAATATTTTTTAAATAATCCTGTTATGAAACAACCATCACTTATGCACAGTGTTATTGGCATGCTTTTAATGTTGGTAAATAAATATTTACAGCTAATATATTCGACATATTCATCTTTTAAAGGTCACAGCTGTCAGCAGAATTACAAATGAAACACAGTGCTTCATCATATCATCGTCTAATGTCTGTATCAGTAAAAAAATGCTTTTATCTATAATATAACCAACATTATTCTTTTTTTAATTAGTTTCTCAATTCATTTCAGAAATAGGTATTATATAGGTGTAATATCTGAGCACACATCTGTTATCACAATGTCATTTTCAGGCACAAATGAACATTTAAGTGAGGAAACTTTTTCAGAAAAGTCAGTTTCAAAATGAGAAAAAAGGAGTTAAAATACCAAATTATTGATCCCATGTGCTCTAATGGGTTGTTTTCTCTTATCAGCATAATGATTGATGTATTGAGTTTCAGTTTTATCTGTTTTTTATTCCTTATTTCTTTTCACACTTCTCTTAAAGCAGTCTTATCCTCCTGAGTATCCCTTATAAAATTGGTCAGGTTCTTTTTGTTAATGATTGATTTTAGTTCCTTTGTTACCCAGAGCTTATTATTGGGATATTAAACCACCTTCATGTTAGGGATAACAGAGTACAAACATTTATATTAACCAATGTTTAGTCAGATTTTGTGCAGAAGGGAAGAAATAAAAGACTTAATATTCTGGATTCTTAGTCACAGATTTATAAACTTATTGGAGTCTTTATTTAAGTGGAGTCGTGAGGATGGAGCAGCTGTATGAAAACAATCTGTACGGTCATAACATACATTTATGTATTTATGGGATGCACAGTATCAGTTTGAGTATGGATAGATCTGAAAATTTCTAAAATATGCACTGCCTATGTTATAGCTTTATGCATATTGTTTTTGTTTGAGCTCCCAAAAAGGCAGATTTTATCTCAACAGAAAGTAAATCAGAGTGTGAAGCTCTCATGATTAGAAAAATAAAGCTTTATTTCACTTTTACTGCTAAGAATATAATTCGGATGTAATAAAAATTTATTTTACAAGTTGGTCATAAATGTCCCATATATTGGCAGATTGTACAAATGTACCATTAAAGTTTACCTGGTGGTCAATATATATTCACTTCTATAAATCAAAACTATAATTTATTTTTAAAAAAAGAGTTTTTTTCTGCTTAATATCTCTCTAACACAGTTACCATGAGAAAGGCAGGCCACTTTTAGTAAAATTATGGTTTTAGAACAAAATATTTTTCCAAACTGATGTAAGTTTGTGACATCATTTGAATTTTTGTTTTCAGACATTCAGCCATCTCGCTGTCACAGTTATTTCCTTAAATGAGGAGTTTTAGTTTTGTTTTTAGCTGCACTAGTCTGTTTGTTCACTGATTTGTGTGGAAATCAAGACCCAAGAAAGAAGTGATCAGAATCCAAGTCTGGATCCAGGAATTATTTTTTTACAAGGATTTGTTTACCTTGTGAAAAAATATGATTAACATATTTTTTGACATGTATAATAATTCTAAAAAATATTATGAATGTCTTACAAGTTATGACAGCATGAAAATACAAAACAAAGCTTTGTCAGAAATGAAAGGAAAAATTTGCAAGACGTAGAAAAAAATAATAGAAAATCCAGTTTGTCATATTAGTCAGGTTTGGTAAAAATAAATTAAATGAAAAAAAGTTAAAAATGAAGCCCCATAAATCAACAGGAACATTCTGGATCTTTTTAGTAATCACTCTGCCTAAATGCCTCAGCGGAGGTTTGTGCTTTCTGAGCACTTCTAGTTGATTTTATTTCTGTTCCTGGGATGAAAAATAAAGTTAATAACTGATTCAGAGACCAACATTTATATAAATAACACTTATTAGAAACTGTCTAATTTAAAGCATGTATCCTGATTTATCGTATATCGCCCAGCAAGTGCCATAAAACCAGTTTAAACACACGTATGTGACATATTAATGATTTTTATTTTATAATGTTTTGGCCTGTGATGTTTCTTTTTTTCTTTTTATTGATATTTGTCATTGTTTCACTTTTCAGTGTACCTTAAAAACAATTTTTTTCCTTTTTTTTGTACAACAAAAACAACAACAAAAAAACCCAAGTTGGATAAGTTAATACAAAATAGGTTATTTAACAAATTAAAGGGACTGTTTTGAAAAAAAATTGTCGGAATCAATCAGTCGTATAAATCCACTTGCTGTTCATCAACATATCTTTTTAACAAGCGTCGATATCAACCTGAAATTATAGCTAAAAAAAAATAAAAAATAAGAATAAAAAACCACAATAATTAATTGAATTTATAGTAATGCGAATAAAAAGTACAACATTTTAAAAAGATATATATTTTCATGCAAATAAATCAAAGATAAAAAACAAATTTATATCCCAAACGTTGATAATAATGACATTCATCATGAAATTATTTACAATATAACATGAACTAACAAATTAAAATCTGTAGCGGTGAACCAAGGGGATGACAGTTTGTCTTTATCTATTAGAATGTGACCTATTTGTTGTTATAAATTTATAAATCCCTTTTACCAGCCTGTGAAGTGTTTTTATTCACTGATGAATATGTTTGTGCACAATGAAGGACTATTTAAAGATAAATGTTTGATGAGTGGATTGATTTACGTCTGATTTAGTTCTTAAATAGACGTTAATAATAAACGCTAATGTTGCATAACAGAGTTTGGCACATGTGTGGCTCACAGGATGACTTGCTCTTTCACTTCTCTTGTTTTGACTTCTTCCTTCTGCATGAACGTCTTTTCTCTCTGCACTGAAACTCTGAGTGTGAGTCCAGTTTAATTATATAATAAAAAGTTGACCCCGCTGATATGTTTGACTAATCTGTGGTTTCCTGCTGTGATCTTAAGTCAACAGCTTCACTGTCAGCAGCTGAACAGAACAAATATGTCGAATATATGATGTTGTTTTTGAGTTAAGATCATGAGGAGGTTCTTGATTTGAGTCTTTTTCTGTCATTTTCTTCATTATCGACCCACAAATTCTTAATTATGATGAAGAGGAGATGCTTCAGAACATGTACGCATCAATTTCTCCTTTAAGCATGACTTTAATGATGACGATGATGTCTACAGACTATATCAGGAAAAATACACATCACATGTGAGTCCGCAAATTAGATTCAATCACAATATGGCTTGTTGCAATTTTCAAATCGCAGAAGGTTCAATATTTTTAGCCCAAAATGTGTTAAACATTTTGGCATTGTGATGTAGTTTGTGCAATTTCATGCCTATTTTTTTTACCTCGATTCATACACGTTTTTTTTCCCACTTTTGGACCATTTTTACCTTTTTTAACCCAATTTTTAAAACTTTATGCCTATTTTGCCCCCATTCATCTTTTTTTGGCCACTGTCAGAACCATGTTTGTAATTTTAACATGTATTTGAAATTTAATTTCAAATTTAATTCGCAATTTTGCTGCCATAATCAATTTTCCTAAGCCACTTTTGGATTTTTTTTGCCAGTTTTTCCCTTCTTTTTTTGCAATGTCATACCTATTTTGCACCTATTTATTAGCCTTTTTCCGCTTCCATACCATTGTTACCCAGTTTTTACAATTTCGTACCTATTTTGCTTCTGTTCTTCACTTCTCCACTTTTTCTCAAATCTTTTATCCTTAGATTAATTTAATGTCATATTGGTTTTACTATAAAAAGATCTACTGCTTATGTTTTTTTAAGAATACATAAGATGAGGAACATTAAAACAATCGCAGAGTAAATCGCAATATTGAGGAAAAAATCGTAATTTGATTATTTTCTCAAATCGTGCAGCCCTAGACTGTTTTTAGGATTTTATTCAGCAATATATTTTAACAAGCTGTTTATACTCTCTCTACAAAAACCTGGACTGCATTTAAAAGTGGGTTATTAATGAAATATATATAATCCCTCATTCATTAGAAACATTTTTGTTTGTTTTTCAAACTCCATATCATGTCAACTTATATATTTACAAATATTTCTGCCTTTGTTATTGATTTTGTCACAAACATTTGAGCATTTTTAGCTTTTAAAACCTTTAAATCCCACACCAAGGGTCTGGTTTTTGTTTTATTTTTAGTTTTCTCTGCTCCCTTAAATGTATCAAACAATGACTGGATTTGTCGTGTTTTTTAAAACCTTAAGTTTCGCTGAGTTTATTGATGGTAGTTAAAGGGTTAATAAGAGCCGAGGAGCTCTCGCTGCTCCCTCTTCACCTCCAAACGTTCGATCAGACGAGGACAGCGGATGAGTAATCATATTAATCTGTCTTATGTAAGCGTGGATCGAACGAGGGTGACATCTTAACTGAGAGCAGAGAGACGACCTGTCTGTGTTTTCAGGAGGGGACGTGCTGTTTTTTTGATTTTCTGTCTTTATCATATCACACGAGGACATTTACTCCAACACTGACATCTGTCTCAGATGTTTGGACGCCTCGTCCACGTTAACAAAACGTCTTTATTGACAACCTGCATTTAAAGCTCTGCTGGTTTAGAGCCATTCACAGCCTCATATACACACGTATCAATCAATCAATCTTTATTTGTACAGCAGTTTTCATACAGGACTTTGTAATACAAAGTGCTTTACATGGGAAAAAAGATAAAATGAAATAACAAGAAGTGAAATAAAAGGAGAAAATTGCATAAAATGAAAACATAAAACTCCCGTGACGCCCCTCCCTCAGTCCACATTCAATGTACACACTCACTTACTCAAACACACACAGACATAAAAAGGAATTTTGACACAAAATTAAATTAGAGGACTGAGGAAAATCTGTTGAATTAAAAATGAGGAAACACGGGAGCTAAAACTAAAATGATCATGCTAAAACATTAGATAAAAATACTAGAGGGTAAGATACGTAAACAGGTTTATTTGTTTATTTAAAAGGATCCCCATTAGTTGCTGCCAAAGCAGCAGCTAGTCTTCCTGGAGTCCATACATCCAACAGTCATACATAACAGAAACATTAAAAGACAGCCGGCTACTTATTGGTCAGACAATGTCGTCATCGATGAGTCATGAGCGCGACGACCTAGCATGCTCGCGGTAGCTACCATTAGCTTACCCTCATACGTCTTTTCTTTGCAGCTGGATTGCTCTCGTCCTCGGCTTCATTCTGTTGTATAGCTTCCAAAACTCTCCTGTGCTTCTCAAGGGGTATTTCTTCTTACCACCTGCAGCCTTCTTCTGCTTTCCTTTTTTACTCAGTTTGTGACAAAAAGCCACAGATTGTTGTGTCACGCTCAAAATGACGTCACCACAGAGCCGCTCAGCTGTTTACAGTGACACTGCACCCTGTTGGGCAGGAGACTGGGGCTAATGGAAAAGCAGCACAAGGCAAGTAGAGTAGAGCCGGGTAGAGTAGAGTAGAGTAGAGTAGGGTTGATGGAAAAGGGCCATAAGTGCATTTAATTTTGGACAATTAGTGAACGAGTAGACTTTACTAGTGAAGCAAAAAGTATCACAAGTACCACAAGGAGACAGTTTTAGATCTACTAGTACTACTAGTAGATCTAAAACTGTTAACCAGCACTACTAGTACCTCAGGAGGCCAAAAGTGTTATAAAACGTAACAGACTTGATCAATGATATAATGATATTGAATCATAATTAAGATAAATATACTGAAACTTAGATCAGAAACATTTATGATCATTATGTATTAAACTCAGATCCTATTTATTGAAGTTTCACACTGATAATTGGGCTGAGAAACAAAAAGCTAACTCATATTGTGATATATTTCTTGTTATTTTAGGTGGTGTGTTGAGTCCAGTGTTTCTTTATCACAGTTCATACAGATTAAACTTCAGCTCCAAGTGTTTTACGTAAAGACAGGAGTCAAATGCTCTGTTGCTGCAGCTCCACGTCCATGTAAATGTGAGGTTTGTGAGTCTGTGTGAGGTAAACAAACTCCTCCTCCTCCTCTTCGTCTTCGCTGTAATCTCGCCCTCCCCCTCTAACATAATTACCTAACCTGTAATCCACTCTGCTCAGGCCTTTCTTCACAATCGCAGCCTTTCTCCTGCTGCTCCGCGGGCCGAGGTGGAGCATGTCTGACGTGCTGCTTGTGTTTCAGTTTAAAGGGTCACTGGGGCGGATGCTTGTTGATCCCTCCGGCTGGGCGGATGCGTCACAGTGGAGTCTGTATGTGCTGTATCATATCACCGAGAGCTTCTGATGGATCGGTGCGAGGGTTTGTCAGCAGGTCAAGTTACTGCTGCACAAACTTATGACTGAAGAGCTGCTCCTGATTAGACTCATCTTACTTTTATTATCATGTCCGTCTTTGTCACGGGGAAATGTCAGGGATATAAAATGTCTAAATGAGGGAGGATCAACTCTTAAAGTTAGCCATAGCCCAAAAGCATTTCTTTCTTTCTTTCTTTACTCTTTATTAACCCTCTGAATCCCAAGCAGTTGCTGCTCGTTTTTTGCTTCTCTCACATTTTCACTCCTTATGGTCTCATTTTCTCTGCAATATAAAGTCCAGCACCTCTATAGATTCATAAAAACCAGGGCTATCTACTGGTCTTACTCAATTATATATGCATTATACATAATTATACATCTACATGCAGTGTAACAAAATTTATGAGCTAAAAATCATTAGAAAAAAGAAAAACAAAAATTAAAAAATCTTAGTTTTTATCAACATTTATGATATTAATATTAATTAGATAAATGTACAGTCTACACTGCAGAGGTAATTTGTAAAGCACTTTTTCCTTTTTAAAAAGGCAGTTTGCCGGGAAAATTTGCCCTGTAACACGTCTTTCAAGGCACTGACAGTGACAGCACACTGCTCATCTCTAATTAGTGCTGAACGGCTCTGAGCAGGAACTTTACACAACTGTGGGACAAAAATTCAAAGATTTTTTGAACTGCGAACTCTGGAAGTATGTGAATCATTCAGATCTTGTCGAATGCGGTAAGAAGCGTAGATTTTTTTGTTTTTCACAGAATTTAGCCAGAGCAGCAAATGGTTAATTTTACTGCAGATTTTCAAAGACAACATAAGAATTAAAGCGATGTTGATGAAATCAAATGAAATTTACCCATTTTCTTCTGTTTTATTTGATATGTTGCCAAAGTTACTTGTAATACATGCAGGTACCCATGGAAACCTAAAAGTCTTACGATTACACCAGTGTTTTCCATTTCTGGATAGGACAGATGGTTTGTCATTTTAAAGTAAGTGGCATTTTGATCCTGCTGGCGGGAGCGGGTAACTTAAGGGTAAAGCACTAGCAAAAGCATTAGCTATTCTTCCTGGAGTCCAACGCACACGCACATACAACACAAACAACCAAAAAAAAAAAAAAAAAAGCTAACTAAAGATTGCAGAAATCGGCAATATGGTTGAATCGCAATTTAAGTCAAATCGGCACCTAAAAAATCGTAAAAACTCAAATCAGGAGAAAAGCGTATCGTCCAAGCCCTAAGCGAAACTACCTGTAATTTCTCAATTATAACACACAACTCATATTTCCACGATTGTTGCCTGTATTGAACTATAAAACACACCCACATTTTGCCCAAACCTGACTCTCTAATTCTGCTTTCACATTAAAAATAGCGGGTCAACATGAGTTTTTTCAACATGGGTTAACCCGCTAACTAGGCCTGTCACGATAACAAATTTTGCTGGACGATAATTGTCCAAAAATTATTGCAGATAAACAATATTATTGTCAATATTATTTTGAAACATATTGTCATTAATGTAGTGTAAACAATAATATGTCGTAACAAAGTGAGAACTCCATATCAAAAGCAATGATCTTTAATCTCTTTATCGAGGCCTGCAAACTTTCCGGGAAGTTTTTATTTACCGTGCGGTTAATTGATTTATTGATTATGTTGACAGGCCAACTGCTAACGATTGGCAATTGACACTTTTCCCACTTCCAGCAGATTCTAATCAGCAGCAGACGAGCTGCATGGCTGTTTTATTCCTCTGGTGCATCAAGATGATGTCATCACATTGATGACATCATCAGCGTGAAAAAGCCCCTCCATGTAAACAATATAAAGGAGCATGGAGGCCATACATGTGGTTTTCTTTACTTTATACTTTTGTCCCTCTTTAAAAATGTACAAACTCTGTTATGATGATACAAAGGTGGATGGAAAGAAAATCGTAAAAATCAGATTAGGAGAAAAGCATATCCTTCCAGCCCTAGACAGCAGCAGTACTCGGGTTGGCTGTGGGGTTTAAACTCTGCTCAGGTGTTTTTTTTAAATCATTTTCTTCAAACAAATATCATGTTAGGTTCAGTCTGACATGGTCCGTGAGTTATTACAGTTAAGAATGCTGATTTATTCGATCAGGCTCACTTTCTGGCTCTTGTGTCACAGCTTTAATATGAAAACTGAGCTGCTTGTGTGTTTAAAGCCTTTTTTTGTTTTACAGTACTTATTGATATTATGTAAGAGCTGTAATCGTATTTCATGTGCACTCATATGTAACAACCCAAACATACAGAAGCACATTCAAGCTAAGAATAGTCCTAAATAAGAAATGATCCTCTGGATTAGCAACATAAAACAGCTAAATAAAGACCGTAAGTCCTTCGAAGAGTCGCCTGGTTTGGTAGAAGAAGAGCTGCCCTTGTGTCTGAGAAGCTTCACGTCTGATTAAGAGAGAAATCGATGCTCTGCGCTGACATGGGGTGAAATCAGAGAGGCAGCCTTACAGTAAATGATCTAAAAAAAGCCATAATGGTCTGATTGTCCTGTGGGCTAACAGTGACTCAGCAGTCCCCGATGAATAACATAAGACCTCCTAATCTCACCAGGGAGGAATAATCCCACCAAAACCAAACACATTATGTCATTATGAGGATGATTATGGAGGTAATGTTGCTGTAAACTTGACTTTAAGCTGGTTTAGTGGTTCACACTCTATATTTGTCCATGTGATGTGGATTTAAAGTGAAAAATGGGATTATTATTGGATTTTTGTGGGCGACAGGGCTGGAAAAATATCAAGTTAGACATGTTTGAGTAGAAGACGGTACCAAAAACGAGCACTTTGAGAGGACTGCTTGCTTTAATCAATCTATTAATCTTTGTTTTTGTTACTCAAGTTTTTAAAAAAGTGTTAAACAACAGCACTCAATTTCTCTCTTCTGAAAAAAAGACCTCCATCTGACACAAGAAATGACATAAATAAGGTTTAACCTTTAATTAATCAAAATATCTTCCAAAACTAAACAGAATTTCACCCTTTAAGTTCAAGTGTGTCTTAAAATGTTGATCATGTAGTTCAGATGTAGGCGGGTTTGTCTACATAAACACAGAAAATGGAGGTATTTTCACATATTATTAACATAAAACTCTAAAGAAACAAACGCAAGCCATTAACAGTGCTTTAAAAGCTATTTTAAAAAGCAACAAAGCTGACCATAAAGAAAACTTGAGCATCAGTATTTACATTTTCAAACACTATGTTTAAACTGATTTAATGAATATATTACCCAGCCCTAATCTTAATAAATAAATATACACCCAGAGATTAATCCATTCAGGCAGAGACAAAGGGACTAAAATAACATTTGTCCCTGCTGAATATGGATTTAATCAATCAATCTTTATTTATATGGCACCATGTTTGTAAAATAAGCCCCTTGGCATCTCATTTTCAGAGGGTCCTCATGTCAGTGTTGTAAAGAAAGTTACTGTGGATAAATAATCAATACAACCACAGACAGAGAGATCAGTCTGATATTAACATTTATATTTCTAATTAATATAATCTGTAGAGGAATGATGATGATTAATATAACAGCATGTGGTTTAACTGGTATGAAAGTCTGAATTTAATTTAGGCACCATCCATCCACCCGTCCCATCAACGTATCAATATCATGAGTTTGTTTGCTCATCAATTCCCTTTTCAATAAATATCTTGATTTATTTTTAATGACTGTTTTTGGATATCAGAGTGAAAGAGGGCGAGAAAGTGGGAGGAGATGCTGTAAATGTTTTTTTAACATAATGATTATGTTTTATTTTCATTTGCCACAGAATATAACAACTTAATTTACAGATAAATCATCAATCACACAGATGTCTAAACACAAATTTAAGACTAAGCAAGAAACTTTTTCACCTCTGATGTGATACCGTTATTGCAGCTTTGAGTATCCGCCAATACCGATATCGATCCGATACGATATCAGCAGAAATCAAACAGACTTTCATTCCTTATTTTGTAGTTTGGACTGTAAGAAAAGGCTTGATCAGGTAAGATTACTCAAAGAACAGTAGGCAGCAATAGTAGGTATGAGAAAAACTGACCTCATTTTTCATTTTCACTTAACCTTTATTTAAATCTCAAGAAATCATTGAGGGTGAGCCCTCATTTACAATGATGTCGAGAGCACAACAACAATATAAGACCATAAGAAAAACAGCAAATAAACAATTGATACAACACCATTAAAAGCAGTTACATTCAAAGGTACAGTAGTTGGTAACCATAGTTTTAAACTGACCAACAGAAACCATATTGTTGAGTTTCAGTGTACGTTGCAAGGTGTTCCAGGAGGATGCTGCAGAGGAACTAAAAGCAGCTTTACCAAATTCAGTTTTAGTCCGGGACCTGTTTGTTATTAACCAATGGATTCAATACATTTAACTTTAAGCATAAGTATATAGTACAATAAAATAAAATAAATGAAAAATAAATTAGAAGACCCTGAAAAGTAACCTCAAGAAATCAAATAAAAACAGAAACATGTATTTCTAAATTGCAAAATGACCACTGTGTTTAATTTAAACATTAGCATATTCTACAACTGAATTAAAGAAATAAAACAGGGGTGTAAGGGTATATGTACTCGTGCCGAACCGCTCGAAAAGGACGTTCGGTTCGGTACAGTGCTGTACTGAACGAGTACAGTAAGTTTACGTTGGCCACTGCACATGGCTGTTTAATATTCACGGGGGTACTCGTCTATGATTGGTGTGGTTAGGGAAGGCTTTTTAATATTCATGAGGAAAGTGGTCTGTGATTCGTGCTCTTGTGATCATGTACATATCATGTGGACGTGACGTCTCACGGTGAGCCAATCAGAAGACGAATATCAAAGAGCTTCTGTAACCACAAAAGCTTGTGTCTGAGTTGTGCATCATGGCTACTGCTAGTGACCAACCAGAACTTGAAGACCCTCCCCCATTGCTGAAATCTCCTGTTTGGGAACACTTTGGCTTCCTGGTGAAATATTGCAACGGAAAAAGACAGGTGGATAAAACAACTGCGGTGTGAGGATACTGTTCAACTGAGGTCGGGTATTTTTCAACAGCACGTCAAACATGCTAACTCACCTGAAACGGCACCACTCAAGTGTAAAGATTTCCACGGTAAGGAAAAAAAAAGACCATATTCAGCTGTGGAAAATGCTGGTTTTAAACTCATGCTAAAGGTGATTGAGCCCCGGTTAAAGTACCCAGTCATCCACATTTAAGCCAGGAATTTAAAAAGAAACTCATTATTTTTAACTTCATACATTTGCTGTTTATTTATTTTATTTACCTTATTAGTATTACCAAGCAGCACACTGAATATATTTTGGTTTTCAGTTTGTTTAATGACAACGTTTTGGTTTAATAAACGTGCCCATACTGTACCGAAGCATGACCCCAAAAACCAAAGTACGTACCGAACCGTCATTTTTGTGTACCGTTACACCCCTAAAATAAAACATAAATTAAAATGGACTGCTCATATCAGAATGCTTATATCGGATATTATAGATGCAGGCCGATATAACCTGATATTTGTTTTTTACTGATATTAGACCGAGACACCCTTAGAAAGGGAGAAAGAAGAAGAAAAATACATAAATAACACCCAAAGTGTGCAGTATTGTGGCAGACTTGTAGATCTCCTCCATATCAAATCGAATTCAAACATTTTTTCCTTTGTTTTGTAATAATAAGAGTAAAAGTAATGATGATTAGTTTATCTGGCCTGAAGATATGAAATAGATAAAATAGAATAAAAATAACAGTTAAAAAAGTAGATAAATAAGTGCCTTGATTTATTTTTTGGTCTCAGCTGCAGACAGAAACAGACAGCAGGCTGGAATGTGAAGGACCCTCGTCTGGAAAATCACTCTCTCTATCTGATCAACCTTCATTACCCAACCTTACGTCAGATTAATTATGGACGAGCTCCAAATCAAATGTTCTCCTCCTTCATGTGACACAGATCTGATGGTTCTCATCAGTTTGATCAACAACGAGCTGCGAGAAAATCCCTGATTCTTGAACCCCCATCTGGACTGGATCAGAGTTTTGGACTGGAGGTTTGAGCTTTTAAGGCCGGAGTGTCACGTTATAAAGAAAGAGCAGAAGGAGATGAATAATACGATATCAGCTCGAGCAGAGATCAGTGTGTCCGAGCTGCAGCTCAGATCATGTTATAGATCATGGGAGTTAAACCTGTAAGGAGGAAAGCTAAGGAGAAGCAGCTGGACTTCATCCACTTTATTCTCCAAATAATGACTTATTTGGAGTTACTCATCGTGGAAGTACGGCCACAAAACTGCAGGTTTTAGGCCCATAAAGATTCAAGAACTACAACTACAAATATCCGGCCATTACTTTAACCTCATTACAGTTCCTCCATGCTAACTCCAGAGATCAACACCATTCAATCTTTAAGTTTAAAGTTGGCTTAAAGTTCTTCCCAACAAACAGTTTTTGTTTTTAAATGCTGCAAGATTTATTGGTTTATAAGCAGCACTGTAAAACTGTAACATCCACAAAAATGAAGCAACAAATGAGCTAAGAAAAAGTCAGCTAGCTCAATGCTAATGTTGACAGGAAAATGCATTGTAAGGCTAAAGGTTAGCATGTTAGCGATCACAGTGACAACAAGAAGACATTTAAAAATTGGTGGCTTTTACAGCCCAAAACTTACAAACATATGCCTTCTTGACAAGTGGGGAATTTTACTCTTAAAAAATACTCTATAAACCCCGAAAAATAGGAAGTGACAGCAAGTGCACTGGAGAGGTAACATTCCCACACTTAGAGGAACAAAAATTCATCATGAAAACAGAAGAATTTCTGAAGTCATGTTTTCCTCTTGGATTAAATGAAACATCTAATAACCCTTTATTGAATGTTAGTAAAGTCTGAATGTCTAACTGAACAGAAACAATTGTTAGATTGTAAACACGATAACTAAGAAAGTAATGGATGAATTTGGTTAATATTTTCAGGGCATATTGATGGTATAAAGAAGATGTGATACATTTTGATGGCAGATCAGGGACATTTTTTATATTTTAGTTATGTCCCGGGACAGAATCATTTTCCAAATTTTCATTTATTAACTCAATATGCTTTTGACAGATTTGGATGATATTTTCAGAAACTGTTGGTCACGGCACAAGGAAAACATGGTTTGAATATGGTGGTGATTTGAACCCAGAAGTGTACCCTAGAGGTGCGTTCACACCGGACGCTACCTGTACTACCTCGGCGATCACTCTCCATTCAAAGTCAATGTACAGCCGCGATGGGGCGGGGCTAACCCTCCCGCGATCCGACGGCCGCGTACAAGACGATCACTTCACTCATCGCGCGATGTCAAAGTTAAAAAAAAGTTGATCTATTGAGGCGATGTCGTGTGTGGCTGTGCAGCATCAGCCAATTAGCGGTGTGTGTACGTGTGACGGTACCCGAGACAAACAGTTATTCATCCGAACTACAGGACGGATGAGTTCCGTCTAGGTGGAACTAATGTCAGTGAGGACATTGGTTCCGCCTAGACGCGCTGCGGTAAACTCACAGATAATGCTGCTGCATCATCAGCTGCAGTGTTCTGTGGTTGATAAGTGAGTGAAAAGGATACAGCTGGAATAATGTCTGCTTATACATCCTATTATATGATATATGATATGGTCGCGTTGAAACTCGAACGGACGTGACGTCACCGAGCGATGGCCGACGACCAAAATGAGGTATTTATGGACACGCGATGCTATGTCAGTGGGCAACGCGATTTTGGTAGCTGGGTCGCTTGCGGTGTGAACGCAGCATTAGGGTTTATAAAGAGCCCTGACAATGTTTGAAATAGCTATGTGGAGGTTAATTTATAGAATTCTTTTAATTACGTTTTATTTCCTGTCTTTTACCTGAAATATCTTTTAGTTTTAGTCATAATTTTGTCATCTTTTTTGTCCATGTGCTCGTGTTTTTATTAGTTACTGTCTAGTTTTCATTAGGGCTGAACAATTAATTGCAAATTAGATTAAATCTCAATATGGCTTGTTGCAATTTTCAGAAGGTTCAATATTTTTAGCCCAAAATGTGTTGAACATTTTGGCATTCTGATGTAGTTTTTTGCAATTTCATGCCTATTTTTTACCTCTATTCATACACGTTTTACCCACTTTAGGACCATTTTTACCTTTTTTTTTATCCCGCTTTTGCAACTTTATGCCTATTTTGCCCCCATTCATCTTTTTTTGGTGACTGTCAGAACCATTTTTGGAATTTTTACATGGTTTTTGAAATTTAATTTCAAATTTAATTCTCAATTTTGCTACGATAATCAATTTTCCTAAGCCACTTTTGGATTTGTTTGGCCAATTTTTCCCCATTTTTTTGCAATTTCATACCTATATTGCACCTATTTATTAACCTTTTTCCACTTTCCTACCATTTTTACCCAGTTTTTACAATTTCATACCTATTTTGCTTCTGTTCTTCACCTCTCCACTTTTTCTCAAATCTTTTGAGGAACATTAAAACAATTGCAGAGTAAATCTTCATTAGATTGTTTTCTCCAATTGTTCAGCCCTAGTTTTCATCAGGGGAAAAAGGTTGTTGATGGGTTTGTTTTCTTTCCAGTTAAATCCACGGCATCGCTTTAATATTTGCAGAAAGACTGTAGGAAGACGGGTCGTGGACTTGGTTGATGTTTAGAGTCTAAATCTCTTTTCGGGACGGGTCGTGGACTTGGTTGATGTTTAGAGTCTAAATCTCTTTTCGGGACGGGTCGTGGACTTGGTTGATGTTTAGAGTCTAAATCTCTCTTTTCGGGACAGGTTGTGGACTTGGTTCATGTTTAGAGTCTAATCTCTGTTTGGGACGGTCCTGCTGGTGATTTTCCAAACCTCTCCCTTCTCTCCGGCCTCGGTCCAGATGATCTCACCCTCTTTGTCATCGGGGGGAAGTCGCTGGCTTGTGCTACGGGCCTGTAATGGACGCTCCTATTGTTGTCTTTGTTTGTGTGTTGACTGTTTTGTGGGGCAGGTTTTCGTCCTCTGGGACTTTCCTCCGTGGTCCAGGTTTAGCGTCAGGCTCTCGAGGTCTGTGAGGGTCGTTGCAGGTGTGTTTCTGATATCGAGCGTCGTGATTTCGGCTCTATTGTTCGGCCTTGAGGGGATTTGGCTCGGGCTCAGAGTTTACTTTGTGTCCCGTGTGTTTGTTTTAGGCTGGTCACGTGTTTACAGGCTGATCTCTATCTGAGGTAAAGATGGAGGCTTGTTGTTGTTGTACATTATAAACATTTTTGATCTGGATGAAGGAGTTTGAGTATTTCTGATCAGATTAGACTAAAAGAGAGGGAGGAGCTGCTGCTTCTGCAAAACACTCCTTTAATCATTTACTTTAATAAAGCATCATCCTGCCAAAGTACAGCGCGAGTGTAGAGTGGAGGAAACTTAGACTATAATCTCTTTTTCTTCTCTTTATTATTGCACATTTACAAGATTAACAGACTATGTATTTTGCCATCATTATGTGGAACCAAAGGCAAAGGAAAACAGAAATACAGACAAAAAACAGCAGAAGAAAGTAACAACAAAATAAAAATTAGATTAGATCAAGCTGGGAATTTAGCTGTCATGGATGTATTCATATTTTTATTGAAAATATTAATTGTTAATACTGTGTATACCTCCACCCCATTCAGAGTCTCATATCCACTTAATTTTTTAAATTATTTTCCTTCATAAGGACGTTGATATTACTTTAAAGGCTCTGCATGTTGCAGCCTGCTCACTTGATTTCCATGCTCTTTTCATTTATTTTTAATTTTAGTTGTGTTTATTTTATTTCAATTTTTACGTTATTTTAGTCTAATTAATGCTGTTATCTATTCCATTGTCTTTAACAGATATTTCCGACTGTGCATAAGAGCAACTTAAACAACAGAATTTGCCCTTGGGGATTAATGAAGTATTAATGATTCTGATTCTGAATGTCCCCCAGAAAAATAAGGATTCCAATAGCACTTTGAAAAAGTAAATAGAAACATATAAAAAAATATAAATAAATATGACATAAATAAAGAAGTAAGACAATCGTCTGCCCGCTGCTCCTCTCCGTCCTTTGTCTTCCTTTTTAATGAAATAAAATAAAATAAAAGTGAAACTCTGCCATCCTTCGATCTCGCATCTCTCGTGTCATGACCATCCTAATTAGTAATGTTTTGTGTTGACATTCCCCACAAGTGAACGACTGCCCCACACTGAACACAAACCCCAAGGCTATCTTAATCATCGCAGCGATGAACAACATCAAATATTTCTAGAGATACTGGTAGCACTGCACACTGCCTTCTACACTTGAATATAGTCTGTAGTCTGACTGTTGTGTTCGGTTTGCTTTGTAGCTACGCTGGTTTCCAGGTTGAACAAAGCAGAAGTACGCTACAGATGATTTATTTTCTAAACTTAATTTTAATTGTACAAAACAAACAAACTATGAGTACATGTTGACATTTCAGTTATTAAGCTGCAGAGATACTGCCAGAAGCAGCATTTTATATGAAACAGTCAATGGTGGAGAATAATTTGGAGAGGATTATTTTGTCTATTTTTGTGTGACGGTGTATTAGAGCCACTTAAAAGAAAAAAAACAACACATGAAGAATAAACATCACATGCACAATACAGTTTTAAGAGTGAGGAGAAGCAGGAACATTTGGGATGGTGGAAATACAGAGGAGAAATACAAAATGTAAGGGAAAATGTCCGACTTGTCTGTGGTTTACATTAATAATGCTGCAGGTATAGGACGGACGTAACACCACCGTCCGACCTGTACAAACTGTTAACGGAAATGAAATGAAAGCGGAAAAAGGTTAATAAATAGGTGCAAAATAGGTATGAAATTGTAAAAAAAAAAAAAAAAAAAGGGGGGGGGGGGGGGGATAAGCAAAAAATCCCAAAGTGGCCAAAAAAAATGATTGGGGGCAAAATAGGCATAAAGTTGTTAAAACAGGGTTAAGTTAAGTCTGGAAAAGACGGTGACCTCATAGCACCCCTCCTCCTTCCCGCCCCCCAACCCACGCTGTCACACACAACAACAACAACAACAACAATGGCGGCAGCCGGGCTGATTCTGATCTTGTTCCAGCAGCTACAAATATTGCTACAACTTTTATACCAACATTTGCTCACAGAACACCAACAACACCAGCTACAGCAACAACAGCAACAAGGTCTCACGCAGAGATGAAGCATGTTACGCACGCATGAGCACTTGTTGACGTGGAATCCACCTCGGAGCAGAACTGTGATGTTACGAATGTAGTAATCCAAGAACTACATTTCCCAGCATGCAGTATGGGTTGGGAGCATGCGTGGGAACCCATAGGTACGTCCCGGCGTGGATTTTGCGTTCTCAAGTAAATACTCAAGCCTATGTACAATACGATGTGTAAACAGCGATCCATGTTTTGATGCCGACGCCAAGACAATACGGTGCCGTCCTTGTGTGAGGAGGGCCTTAATCTAATTTGCAATCAATTGTTTCAGCCCTAGTCTGTGATGAGTGTGATGAGCCAAACGATCGTCCAATCACAAGCTGCTGTTTTTTTTTTTTTTTTTGAAGGTCCTGCACCTGAAAACATTTACAGGGCTCCTTCCCAGATGAATTAATGAAACATTTCCAGTATAGATCTGTCCATCTAGCATGTCAGGTTATCCGAATAGGCCCTCAGTGTGAACAGTCCAGCACACCAGGTCATGGATCTTTAAAGGACTATTGCATCAAAATAACAAAACCGTTTATCTGTAACTGTGTCACGAGACTTTGTCGTTCCCTCTCTTTTCACCTCATCACCCTCGGCTGACTCTCTCCACATTCCTGCAGCCCACGTGACCCACATTCAGGGTCGCTCATGGAGTAGGTGAGCGTAGATCTGATCGGGTTTAGAGAGCGTGGAGGAGGGGAAGAGATGCCAGACATTTCTGTGGACGGGGCGGAGATAAGGGCTGTCACGGCTGCAGAATTTAAGACTGTGATGTGATTGTTGTTGACGTTGAATGATGCTGATACTGTAGCCAAAGCAGAAGGAAACTTTGACTAATAGATGCTTGTTGATAAAGTCTATTAAACTTTAAAAATACCAGCTGCTGAACAAGTGAAGTGCTATTTCCAACACAGCAGCTCACGCCTCAGATTCCTGCCACTCATGCCGTCTTTGTCAGCAGTGGTCGGTGTCTATCTTTAGCTTCAGTGTTTGTTGGCATGTTTTTGGTCGACCGAGCTCTGAGTCAGACTGAAGGAATGTGTGAAGCAAACCTCAATTAAAAAGAGACGTCCTTAGAAAGTTTCCTGAGTAAATCAGAGGGAATTCCCTCCTCTCTCCGACTCTAACCCTTTAACTCCCAGCGCAGCTGTTAAGGAATGTTTAATGTGTTAAAAAATTTGTATCTAAAAATATTTTTAGATACAGAAAAAACTGCAAACAAGGTAAATTGTTAAGTATTTACAATAATAATGATGGCAACTTTTTTCTCTTTTAAATCCCACACAAAAATATCAGTTATTTTGATTGAGATATATAGATATATACATACGTACATATATTTATATAATCTCTTATTAGGGCTGGGATGATACGCTTTTCTCCCAGTTCGATTTTTTTATTATTTAAATTGTGATTCGTCGATATTGCCGATTTTTTGCAATCTTTAGTTAGCTTTTTTAACACTAGAAAAGCACTCGGAGAGCGCAGACCTCTGCCAGCACCACAGTCCTCTCCCATATTGTGATTTTGACCATAAATATTAGTCCTACCTTTATTTCATCTAAATATTTAGAGTCCTTGATCATGAAAACATACCATTAGCAACTGGATTCATAATGATATCTATTTTAGTTCAGTAGTTATTCATGAAAATCACATTTTTCATCATGGCGGATCCAGACGGTGATCCAGATCAACACCAAAATTGAATCAGTTCTTCCTTTTCCCATGCTGAACATTTCCTGAAAATTTCTTCCAAATCCATCCATAACTTTTTAAGTTATTTTGTTCACAGACAGACAGACAGACAAACTCTCCCGGCGGAGGTAAAAATCACGATTAGATCTTTTCCTGAAATCGTTCAGCCCTGGGAAAAGCCAGTCCTGCTTTATCTGGAAAATTGACTATTATATTATGTTTTTCAGAAAATAAAATATGTTTTGATATTTGGTCTGTGTTTCCCAGCCCTAACATTAACTCCAGTAAAAGAGAGTTTTTGTTTTATCCTTTAAAGTCAAGTTTTATCTTTCGGTGCTGCAGGATCGTCCAGTCTGGTGTTTTGGTTTCTCTCAGTGAACTTCAACCGCGGTGTTTGCTGTATCGATCTCCGTGTTTTGTTTGAGCGGTGGTTTGTGTGGTTTCCACGGTAACACCGATCGCCTGCAGTCCTTGAGAGTGTGGTGTTTCCAGCAGTGAGGTGATAGCAGGGCGGCCTCGCTGTGGTTCAGGCGATAAGGTGGTTACACTGTGGATTTACAGCACAGTCGTTATCTGAGCAAACAGGCTGTGAGGGTTTCTGCAGAGCTTCACACTCTCCTCTTCACTCCATGTTTTGTTCTGAGCTTCGGTTTTGTTGATTAAGGGAGGTCACGCGTGCCGTGTTTGTCGATCAAAGGTCTAGATCGGGTTTCATGCCTTTATTCTCACTGAAAGCAGAGTTTACTTTTTGTTACTTTGATTTTTATTGAAGTTTCTGTTGCATCACAGTGAAAAACGGTTTGCATTTGAGTGATGTGTTTTCCCCTTTAAAGGAAGACGCGTTAAACAAATAACAAAAAACACAACAGTTATTGTTACCGACATCTATAGTCAAAGCAGTATACATCTCAGACTGAACACGATTGACAAGGCTGGTTTGACCAAAGTGTCGGATTGGTACTCTGTAAAGGCCGATACCTGCAGCACAAGTCGCTGTTTATGATAAGAGACGAGTCAATCCAATCTTAGAAAACAAGTTATTTTCGCACACAAATCTCAAATCTCATCGTCAGCCAGTGACAGCAGTTAATTTGTGAAATTCTTCTGAAAATATAATAAACACAGTATTGGTAAGGCTCAAAAGACTCTAGAGAAACAATAGGTTTTGAAATTCTCCTTGGATTTTGTAAGTTAATGTGTTGATGTTATAATGTTTTTATGTTTATTGAACGTAAACAACAGCAATGCATCCACATTGTTCTTGCTGTCATTTTTTTCCTGTGATAGCTATGTTTTTGCTTAAATAAGCTCTTGCTTCTGTAAACGGACTTTTGGTCGGCTTGAAAACTTTTAATTTTTACTTTGATTTCTAAGTTGTTTCTTTCTTTGCAAGTGAACCGAATTTTCTTTCTTTCTTTCTTTCTTTCTTTCTTTCTTTCTTTCTTTTTTGTTCTTTCTTTCTTTTTTGTTCTTTCTGCCGTTCTTAATTTATTTCTTTCTTACTTTTTTCTTCCTTTCTTCCTTTCTTTCTTATCTATTTTCTTTCTTTTGTTCTTTCTTTTGTTCTTTCTTTTTTTCTTTCTTTCTTCTGTTCTTTCTTTTGTTTTTCTTTTTTCTTGTTCTTTCATTCTTTTCTTTCTTCATTTTCTCTCTTTGTTTCTTTTTTGTTCTTCCTTCCCTTCTTTTGTGCTTTCTTTCTTTCATTCATTCTTTCTTTTTCTTTCTTTTTCTTCCCTTTTTTCTTTCTTTCTTTTGTCTTTATTTTTCTTTTCGTTCTTTCCTTTTCTTTCTTTCTTTCTTTCTTTTTCTTCCTTTTGTTTCTTTTTTGTTCTTCCTTTCCTTCTTTCATTCTTTCTTTTTTCATTCTTTTTCTTCCTTTTTTTCTTTCTTTTTCTTTTTTCTTTTGTTCTTTCATTCTTTTTTTCTTTCTTTATTTTTTCTTTATTTTTTTCTTTCTTTCTTTCATATTTTTCTTTTGTTTTTTCTTTTTTCCTTCCTTTCTTTTTTCTGTCTCTGTATGTGTTTATAATGACTTGAATGTGCACCTTGTGTGTATATAAGGTTTGTAATTGTCGCAGCTGGAGTGTAACACAAGAAAGAAATGAACTTTCAGAGGAGAAAAATATGTGGACATGTTAAACTAATCTGCTTTTCAGTGTTCATACAAAAAAATTCTAAGCAAATGTTTATGAATCTGATTTAAGGTGAAATATGAGCTCTTTAATCACAGCTTTGTTGAAGGCAGTGATCCGCTGAGTTCTGTTTGTTGGTTATCTGTGCAAAGAAATAAACAGAAGAAACATTCAGTATGACTCAAAGAAAGATGTCCAAGAGCATCAAACAAATAATCCAAATTAAAGGGTTCAATCGTTGAATTATCACTTTTTTTAACAACACTGGCGTCTAATCTGCTGTAACCATGTGAAGTTCATTAAAATATGTCGAACACGAACATGCAGACTCAGCTCGTTTATGGGAGTCAGATGTCTGAACATCGACCTCTTCTGTCCCTCAGAGCTCGACGCAGGAGATCGGCGAGGAGGCCGAGGACGACGCCATCTTCACCATCACGCTGAGGAAGGTGCAGCTCCACCAGTCGGCCAGTAAGGGGCAGCGATGGCTGGGCGTGGACACGGACTCCGCCCTCAGCCTCTACGAGACCTGCAAGGTGCGGACCATCAAGGCGGGCACGCTGGAGCGCCTGGTGGAGTACATGGTGTCAGCGTTCAAGGGCAAAGACTCCACCTACGTCACCATCTTCCTGTGCACGTACCGATCCTTCGCCTCCACCAAGCAGGTGCTGGATCTCCTGCTCAACAGGTGAGTCGAAACAAAACACAGCCCACAAGGCTTTCTCAGGATTCAGGAGCTGTTGTGTGCAGAAATATTCTGCTTTTTGCTGAATTTGACTGAAAATATTTAAAAGTTTTTATTTTTATTAAAGATAACAAGCCCTATAGGGATGTTACTTCCCCCAAAGTCAAACAAAAGGTGTGCTGCTACATTTGAGTTTTTTAAAACATATTTCTGTCGCTTAAGAGACAGATAGTACGAATGGAAACCAAAGAGGCCAGAACAACTTCAAAGAGATTAGAGGTGAACTCCAAGGTCATGGTACATCAGTGCCAGATCACACCATCTGTCACTGTTTGAGCAAAGTGGACTGAATGGAGGACATCACTGTTGGAAAAAAATTGTAAAAAGGTGAGACTGGAATTTGCCAAAATGTATATTGACAAGTCACAAAGCTTCTGGGAGAATGTCCTTTGGACAGATGAGACAAAACTGGAGCTTTTTGGTAAGTCACAACAGCTCTATGTTCACAGACACAAAAATGAAGCATACAAAGAAAAGAACACTGTACGTACTGTGAAACATGGAGGAGGCTAAGTTATGTTCTGGGGCTGCTTTGGTGCATCTGGCACAGGGTGTCTTGAATCTGTGCAGGTACAATGAAATCTGAAGACTATCAAGACATTCTGGAGTGAAATGTGCTGCCCAGTGTCAGAAAGCTTGGTCTCAGTCACAGGTCATGGGTCCTCCAACAGGATAATGAGCCAAAACACACAGCTAAAAACACCCAAGAATGGATCAGAACAAAACACTGGACTATTCTGAAGTGGCCTTCTATGATCCCTGATCTAAATCCTGTTGAACATTTGTGGAAGGAGCTGAAACATGCAGTCTGGAGAAGACAGCCTTCAAATTTGAGACAGCTGGAGCAGTTTGCTCATGAGGAGTGGGCCAACATACCTGTGGACAGGTGCAGAAGTCTCACAGAGAGTTGTTGTAGTTTTTAAAATAATTCTGTTGAACCACAATTCAAAAACAATGTCTGATTTCCATTAGTTAGTTTTCAGTAAATTTTTGTTTATTGTTACTTTTGTCAGTTTCAAATTATTTCAGAGACCATTGTGGGTTTTTATTTCTTTATATGGTAATATTTATAATTTATTAATACTTCACATACAATCTTTCTGTTTGTATCTATCTTTTTGATATATCTTTATCAGATATTAATGGTTGTGTCTTCCAAAGGGATAAAGTTCTTTTCAACTCTTTCAAATCAAATGATTGACTCAAAAGGTTGTTCAACAAAACATTAAGTTAGAGGTATCATCATTTTTGATCAGGCCAGTTTCCTTATTTTGTTTTTTTATTATTATTATGCTGAACCACAATTCAAAAGCAATGTCTGTTTTTTTTGTTAATTTCAGTTCATTTGTATTTATTCGTACTTTTGTCGGTTCCTGAGTAATAATGTTTTCATACTGAATTTTGTTTTGATGAGTCCGTGTTGGTCTTTTGTTGCAGGTATGCGAAGCTGCAGAATGTTCCAGCAGCCACAGCACACAGAGTTTCTCAGGACGACTGCACCGAGCTCAGAAAGTGAGTCTGGTTTACACATGAATCACTGACTGTGCCTCCTCCATCTTCCTCCTCCATCTTCCTCCTCCTCCTCCTCTCTTGGCCAGAGCTGGGTCAGTTTGCTGCTGTTCCCGTCAGACAGGGGAGGATTTGATTTTGTGGGAGTTTGATAAAAACTCAAACTGATAAGAAGTGATAAATATCAGCAGAAGGAGAAAACTGGGGCATCAGCTTGTGGCTTCTGGTTTATGTTTGGCTGACAGAGAAAGTTACATTTCATCTTGTTTTTTTTAAGGTCAGAGCTCTACTTTAATGCTGAAGTATTATTTTGTTTTACCATCAAACAAACAAACAAAACCATTTTATGAAAAAATCAGGGTAAAACTTTTATATGTAAACTGATCCAGATCAAGTAACGCATGCACCATGACCAAAATCAGGATTAGGACAGTCGTGCATTAAGTTTTTTTTCCCAGTTTTTCAAGAAAACACCCCCCTCAGTTTAAACTAATAGGTAATTCTTTCCATAATAAAGATCTCTTATGACTTCGGCCTCTGGTTTACAGTAGGGACGTCGATCTTGCACCAGTTTCGTGTTATTGTCTTCTTGCATGTGATCAATAATTTTTTAGTTAAGTATCTGTCCCTGTCTAAGACAATCATTTATCCATCAATCAATCAAACTTTATTCTTTTCAAGTTTAATTTATTTTTCACTTCCTTTCAGTCAGATTAAAAACTTTTAATTCTTCCTTTGATCTTCTAAGTTGTTTTATTGCAAGTGAACCGAAATTTCTTTCTTTCTTTCTATTGGTTTATAATGACTTGTATTTGCACCTTGTTTTGATAAAAGGGTTTGTTATTGTTGCAGCTGGAGTGTAAATCAAGAAAGAAATGAAATTGTTTAAAAGCAGAACTTTTAGAGGAAAAAAATATACAGAAAATTAATTTTAAATGTTAATGTTTGTTTGTTTTTTGTTTTGTTTTTACAAAAAATAAGTTATTACTTAATTTAAAAATAAGTTTTAAGAAAATGTTAATGAGTCTAATTCATAGATTGAATGACTGACAGATGGTTCACTCTGTTCATTTTGCTATAGAACCAACGCACCCAGGCGTTGAGACAGATGTACGGCGTGAACCATCTTCTCATTCAACCCGTTTGATAGAAAGAGAGGAGGGAAACAAACATGCATGCACGTCAATTTATCGAGTATGTTTTTATTTATCATGCAGTTAATTGATTTATTGATTATCATGACAGGCCTAAACTAAATACAACATGGGAAAGAAGAAGTGTGTACTTAAACCAACCAAAGATACAACATAAAAAGTCTCGAGAGGCAGTAGGATAGAAAAAAAGATAAGAAAACATCTTTTTGTAAACATAACTAAAAATGAATTCTTTCCATAGTACAAATATTATTTACGTTTTTAACCCAGTCTTTAATTGACCGCGGTTACATGATTGTGTTTAATTCGGAATTAAAATTTTCTCCTTCGTGTTTACATGGAAATAATCATTCCAAATAGAATTACATGGAAAACATGCTCGTTTGCCTTTATTCAAGGCCTGGCAGTTGGAAATGGTTCTGATTGGACAGGGGCGGACGTGACGTAGTGACGTATTTACGTCTACTGGAAGTAAAATTCCAGTTCAGCGTCTCTGTCAGGGAAACCACGTCCATCTTGGACGCTACAGCTTTAAAAAGGTCCACATGTTAATGCTTACATCCATCCACTCTTTCATTACCTCCAAATCTTCTAAGACTCTGTTTAAATAAACTGTTTCGGCTTGTGTGGAGTCCCACGCTTGTTTCGGGCAGCCGTCCTGTTCCTGTCAGCGTCCCAGCTTCATAACAACAGGACAAGGGAACGAGCATGAGCAGGACGACCTGAATTATCTTTAAGCAGAATGAGCGTTACATGATCGAGGAATTTTTTAATTCAGATTTAAAATCAGAATAAGCCAGCCACTTACTTCAGAATAAGGTTTTATTCAGAATAATCATTTTCATTTGGAATTAGGTGTTTACATGGTCATTTTTAATCTTTTTAAAGAGGATTTAAGTTTTATTCAGAATTAAAGGGGAATTAAAGCTCTCATGTAAGCGTGATATACATTATGTTGGGAGTTCAGGAAGCAGCCACTGTCTGGTAAAGGTTTTTTCAGGCTGATTGTGATGTTTAATAATTATGCTCACATCATGTTTTGGTCCATTTATTTTATTTTGTCGAGTTTTGTCCCCTGGCGGTAAAGATGCATGTCATGACCTCTCTCTGTTTCAGCACGGTGTCGTCCATCCTCGGCGCCTGGTTGGATCAGTACTCCGAGGACTTCTGGAGCCCCCCGAACTACGACTGTCTGCACCAGCTCCTGTCCTACCTGCACCGACACTTCCCCGGCTCCGACCTGGAGCGCCGGGCGCGCAACCTGCTCGCCCACTTCCACCGCCGTCAGCAGTGTGAGCCCGATCCCGATGGTAAAAAAAAAAACAAAAATAAGGGAAAAAAATGGAAATACTTAAAATAAGAAGCTGTTTCCTTTGAAGAACAGTTTTACACATAAAAAAAATGATGGCTTCCTAATATTTGTTTAAAAAGTTTCATGCCAAAGTTTATATTTTTTGTTCCTTTCATTTAAGAAAAACACTTTAATTCTGAGACATTATTCTTCTATTTTTTGTCTCATGTTGTGAATATTTAGTGATTTTTTTTCGTATTTTTAGTACATATTTTTCATGTATTTATTAATGATTATTATTTATAAAAAAATGTTATACAATTATCACTTATAATTTTTATATATATATATTTTAATTATTTTTATAATTATTAATTAATTTAATAATTAGCATTTTTCTTCAGACAGTAACTAAGCTCAGCTCTGTGGAGGTCCCAGCAGCAGGACGGGGCGTTAGCGTGAAGCTCGAGGCGCTGCAGAGACATTTAAAATGTTTTTTTTTCTTCTTTTCTCTTCAGGGGAGCACATCGGCTGTCCGTTTGCCACGCAGGAAGAGAGCGGCTTTGAGGACGAGCTTCCTGCCTTCAGCTTCCTGTCCTTCGACCCCATCATGGTGGCCGAGCAGTTCACGCTCATGGACGCGGTGAGCACGTTTCCTCTTCCTCTGCAGACACGTTTAAACTCAAGTTCAGGGACACGAACTTCACGGCATGCCAAGTTTTTACATCTGCAGGTGGAAGATGTTTCAGTCGAGCATCAGGCTGAGTGTCAGAGGCAGATCCTTCTAGATTATTCTGCTTTTTACTCCTTTTCATTCAAAATTGGACTTTTTATTTTTGTACTGAAATGCTTTCTTGACCAAAAAAACTGAAGTAAGCATCACGGGAAAAACTAATAATAATTAAAGCCAAAATTTCCTGTACCTTCAGTGAGGGGGACATTCCAGATTTACAGCAGCAGCAGGATACGAGAGAAAAATCAGAAAGAAACTTACAAGAGAAAAAATAAGTAATTGAAATAAAAAAATAGCATGAACTCACTCATATTTTCCTCTCCCCATCCAGGATCTGTTTAAGAAGGTGGTGCCCTATCACTGCCTCGGCGGGATCTGGTCTCAGCGGGACAAGAAGGGGAAGGAGCACCTGGCCCCGACCATCCGAGCCACCGTGGCTCAGTTCAACTCCGTCACCAACTGCGTGATCACCACCTGCCTGAGCAACCCCACGCTGAAGCCCAACCAGCGGGCGCGGCTGCTGGAGCGCTGGATCGACGTGGCCCGGGTGAGAAAGCAGCCGGAGCGTTGTTTACGCGTCGGGTGAGGGCGTTTTCTGACCCAAGTGTCTCTCGTGTTGTGTTCAGGAGTGTCGGATTCTGAAGAACTTCTCCTCGCTGCGAGCCATCCTCTCCGCCCTGCAGTGCAACGCCATCCACCGGCTGAAGAGGACCTGGGAGGAGGTGTCGCGGTAGGGTCTGACATCCACCTGAGCTGATTTTAGACAGTGGGACTCTCTTTTAGGATTTTATGTTTAACCATTTAACCAAATTAATGCACACAGCACATTTTCAGGTACCATCAAACCTAAGGAACATAGGAAAAATAGTGGTGTTGGTCCTACATTCAAAGAATCTAAAAATCATTTAGCCTTGGTTGATATTTGGAATTCCAGTCACGTTTCACTCCTTATGGTCTCATTTTTCTCTGCAATATGAAGTCCAGCACCTCAATAGATTCAGGACAAACATGTTTATTGACTTATGTTACTAAATTATTTCTACATGCAGTGTAACAAAATTTCCAGGCTTAAAATCATTAGAAAAAGAAAATTGAAAATAAAAAAATCAAAATATGTATTAATAGTTATTATATAAGTAATGTTAATAATAATAATTTTATTAATTTGCAGTCTACACTGCAGAGGTAATCTGTAAAACTCTTTCCTTTGTAAACTCATCAGTTTGCTGGAATCTTTTGCCCTGTAACACGTCTTTAAGGCTCTGACAGCAGGTGTGCTGAACTGCTCTGAGCAGGAATATGAGCCTGTAAGACAGTGCTGTGGGGCAAAAATTCAATGTTTTTTTGAATGGCAAATTCAGGAAGTATGTGAATCATTCAGGTCATGTTGAACACGGTAAGAATTGTAGATTTTTTTGTTTTTTACAGAATTTAGCCAGAGAAAACGGTTAATTTTTGAACAATTTCAAAGAAGACATGAGAATGAAATTTGCCCGTTTTCTTCCGTTTTATTTGATATGTTGCCAGTGTTACTTGTGATACATTCAGGTACCCTCGGAAACTTGAAAATCTAATGCTTACGCCCATGTTTTCTGTTTCTGGATGGGACAGATGTTTGTTGAAAGACGAACTTAAACTCTGTTTTTGTCAACAGGGAGAGTTTCCGAACCTTCCGAGAGCTTTCAGAGATCTTCTCCGACGACAACAACTACTCACTCAGTCGAGAGCTGCTGGTGAAGGTGGGTCACGGCCTCTTACCCTCAAAATACCTCACATACAATAATAATATAAACAACTTTTTGTCTATAGCACCTTTAAAAACAGAAGTTTACAAAATGCTTTAACAGACAAAACAAAGACAGAAAAGGGCAGAATAAAATCAACAATCAGGTCATCAGAGACCAAGAGAGTCAGAGGAAGAGGTACAGAGGGTCGAGTTAACTAAAGCAACAAAATAAAATAAAATATAAAGTGGTAGGATTGAAACAGCTGATGTACTTTAGGAATAAACCAAGTCAGTAACCCATACAGATGAGGAACGTTGGTGGAGATAATATATCATTTAATGCATAATATTTTGGTGAAAACCAAGCATTTTTCAGAATATATATATATATATATATATATATATATATATATATATATATATATAGATATAGATATAGATATAGATATAGATATAAATATATATATATAGATATAGATATAGATATAGATATAGATATAAATATATATAGATATAGATATAGATATAGATATAGATATAGATATAATACAAAAAAATGTGGAAAGAGCAGCTTTCTTTTTCCCATTGGCTGTTGAAAATATTACAACCAATCTGGATTTGGTTATAATCCCTCCTACTTCATTTGCATTAGGTCAACTAGCACTACTAGGAGATCCCTTGGCTTTACTAGTACTACTATTTGACTCAAAACAGTTTACTAGTTCTACTAGTTAGTTTACTAGTAGTACTAGTAAACTAGTGTTGTTTTGTTCAGAAGTAGTGCTAGTACCTGCCTCTTTTTTTGGTGCACTAGTGCACGAGTAGATCTTACTAGTGACATGAAATCTTCCACAAGCAGACAATTCTTTTTTTTAACTAGTTGTACAAATATGTTACTGGTAAAACTCAAACTTTACTAGTAGTACTAGTAACACAAATTTGTCTACAATTAGACAATTTTTGATCTACTCGCACAGTAGTGTGCAAAATTTCCTCACTTGCCATACTCGTAGAATGTTTGTATAGTACTTGTAGTGCTGTTAAGCCAAAAGATTCACTATTAGTACTAGTAGATTAATGAAAATGAAGTAGGAGGGATTATAACCAAATCCAGCTCCCTGATTGGTTGCAATGTTTTCGAAAGCCAATTGGAAACCTAAATTTTTTTTCTCCCTGCCCCCTTATTAGCATATAAAGCTAACTAATAGTACTAGTGAGCATTTTTAAGTCTAACAGTCTACTAGAACTTCTTGTGACACTTTTTGCTTTGTTAGTAAAGTCTGCTTGTGCACTAGTTGACCTAAATTGAGTTTATTTACTCCAAACTTGAGTACTAGTGGAGCTGAACTGATTTTTTTCCATACTTGCCCTCAAAAAGCTTCAGCTTTGACCTCTCAACAGGAACAGTAGACGTCCTTTTATTACTGGAAAACCACATAAATGATAAAAAGTCTCTTGCAGAGTCGAAGGACAAATATCAAAGTTCTTCTGGATGCTGCAACAAATGACACAGAAGGCTGTTAACAGAGAGGCCGAGACGTTCTTGAGGGTTTTGTTTTAAAACTAAATAACTAAATCTTCCAGTTCATGAGAAACATGACGGCACATTTATGGCTTTTCCGTTTGTGATATTTGCTCACCACAGTTTAACTGTGGCTGAATTAAACTACCATAACGTGCTTGTATCAAAATGAGGGATGGAGACAATAGAGCAGCCCCCCCCCCCCCCCCCCTTTGGTCTTATTTGGTAAATTGTATTTTTCTGAGCATTATTTAAAAACTGAGTTTGTGCTTGTGGTTGCATCACAGCAGCAGGATGTGTGGATGATGGTGCGTCCATAGGTGGACTTCCTCTCGTGTTTTTTTTTAATCAGCAGCTGCAGAGAAACATCCTTGAAAAAAGAACTTCTCGTCCAGCTCCTACAAATCAGTCATCACGTCTGTATCGGGCGAACGCTGCTGCTGACAGCTCGCTCTCATCATTTCTATGATTTATACGTTAATGTTTGCAGGAGCTCAGGGACGACTGCACAAACGCACACACGAGCAGAAAAAGTAAAAATGGACATGATGAAGGTTTTGTTCACATAAAACTGTCGTCAGATTACAAAAAATCAAAACAAAATGATGAGCGGATGAAAAGGAAAAACACAAAACACCAATATTATCAGTCCTTTATTTAGGAATGCAAATTAGGTATTCAATTTCTCATTTCTGCTTTTAAAGAAGACTTAAAAAAAACTAAATTTGGATTGAAAGTGTAAAGAGACCGTTTATTTTAATTATAATTAATACTTTATTAAGCTTTTGACCAGTCAAATCCGTTGTCATATCTCAGTCTTAAACCCACATGATCTGTTTTACATTTGTACATGGCTTAAAAAAGGTATTTATAATACCAAAGAAACTAAATAATCACAATAATAACCTGTTCTCATTCATGTACAAGCGTTAAAAAAGGGTAAAAAAGATAAACATTTTCACAACACAGATCTTTACAGCTCCCCAAGGAGTATCACAACAAATATTTATAATAAAATTAAAAAGAAATGTTATTTATTTCTATCAACATGCACCATAATTCATCCGTTCAAGTTCTCTTCATCATAGCTTCCTGTTTACAATATTCAGTGTTTTAATTTGTTAAATACAGTTAAATACAGTTAAAAGACCAGTGGTTCCTAAATAGATGGTGAATGTTGTAAATATAAATATGAAGAAATTAAAAACTTGACTGTAGCATGTGGTAATAAAAGGGTAGGATTTAATTAGTTAATACTTCTTCATACTAAACAAACTACTTCTTAAATGTTCAAAATAAAGCGATAAATAAATATTAAAAAATAGACTCATGCATTTTTTAATTTTTTTGTTTTGTTTTGTTCAGTGCATGGATTTGTTTATGGTGGCTACACATGTTTTTATTTTTTAAGTTTTAAATAAAGTATTAAATAAATAGATAAACAAATAAGCAATACATGTACTTCTTTTTTTTTTGTTCATATTTTTTTGTTTTTCCTAAATTTGTTAGTTCAGTTTTTTTTTCATTTGCAATATGCATGTAATTGCTTATGGTGACTTCCCATAAGGGCTGAAAGATATATCTTTAATGTATCACCATCGAGATATGAACTTTCAAGATATTAATATCGAAAAAGCAATGATATAAACAATACTGATTTCCCCCGTGCTTGCCCTGCACGTCACAATAAAACTCGTTTTTGTGTTTACTCATTTTTGCTCAGTCGTGGTAATCTGGGTCAGCAGTGATGTCACCGGAAGAGTTAGTAAACAGTATCATCGCTGTCTGGCAACAGAGCTCAAAAGTTTGGGAGTGTTTTACCAAAACAAAAGAGAAGAATGTGCAAAATCTTCAAGGCTGGCGATGGCAATGAAGCATCTGAAAAGGAAGCACGTCGTGGCTGATTGACTTTCTGATGAAGAGGGACAGTCGTCTCGATAAGCTAATCAGCTAGTTAGCTGCTAACACTAGTGTCCACAGTATGATGATTTACCGGACAGTCCCTGTTTTGGATGACCTGGTTAAAGCTGTCCCTGAAAATGTGCCTGATTTCAGTGTTTTACTATTGTGTGTCTACTAAAACAAAGGTTATTACTACAGCTGTGTAGGAAGCAGAAAGCATGAGGGAGCAGACTAAGACAACAGTTATTGTGTTGCCAAGTCGGCTCATTAAAGTGACTTTGGGCTCTTCTGCTCGTGTGAATCCCACATGATTATCACCCAGCTGCCTCTACAAAGCAGACATGAGTGTGGTTGGTAGTTTGTCCTTTCCTCACCCCGTTTCCTGGTTATCATGCCGGCAGGAATCAACCCAGCTCACCCCCAAACACACTCTCACATGTGGAGCATGCACAACTACACAGGAGCCATAGTTGCCAGGTCTGCTCATTATAAGTGATTTGGGTCACCAGCTGCATGCTGGTGCAGAACGCTGCAGTTCATGATGATGTGACGAGTGGACTAATCGCAAAAATAGTCGTTTGTAGCAGCCCTAGTAGTCTTATCGTATGGTTATCGAGATATCTGGCATGAATATGCAGATATGAAACTTTGTCCCTATCATACAGCCCTACTTCCTGTTATGTTTTTAAATGTTCAGACTAAAGCATAAAACTCAGTTCAGTATGAAGCTCGTGTCAGAGTTCAGCCTGGAGGTGTTGACCTTTACTCATCTGTGAACTCGAGCGTTTGGCTAACGCTGCAGAGCGCTAACGCCGCAGAGAACTAACGCCGCAGAGAGCTAACGCCGCAGAGCATGAGAGCCCCTGCTTACCTTCCAGGGAATCCCCGCTGACGTCAGACGAGTTTGGAAACCTCCGGCAGGTTTGGATATCAGCTCAGATCAGGCATTTGCAGCTCGGGGCGTCGCCTCCCCCTCACTCTATCTGCTCTTACCAGGCCGGACTGGCGGCATGACGGCGTGTTGGCGTGTTGGGGGCTCCGGATTCTTCTGTGAGGTCGTGTTTCAGCAGTGAAGGACAGTCGCTGAGAAAGTGGCTTCATCTGAGCTCACACGGGAGTTAGATGCTCTAAAATCTCTTTAACGAAGACAGATTAAAATGTAAAAGAGGAAAAATAAACTGACTTGCTCCAGATTTTAACATCTACAGTATCATCATTTATCAGGATTCGCATTTTCAAACTAAATTTCTATTTGTTTATTTGTTCAACGCTTTATTTCAAACGTAAAAAAACAAACATGCCCACAAAAAATCCAAAATGAAAATAAATATCAAGCAATAAAAAACAAAAAGTAGAAAAAACAAAAAACATAAAAGAAAACAAAAAATAAAAAAATTTAATATATTTGTATTTTAATTTTTTGTTTTCATGCTTTATTTAAAATGTGTTCAAAACAAGCACAAATAAACAAATATGTGCATACAGCAAAATAAAAATAAAACCAAGAAATAAACCAAAAAAGATACAAACAAAAATTAAAAAAAATAAATGTATATTTTCTTTTTTAGTTGTTTTTTTATTTAATGCTTTATTTTAAACATGTTAAAAACAAACATGGGTTGTCACCGCAGACAAATATGAGCAAATAAAACAAGAATAAAACAAAAAAATAAACACAACAAACAGAAAATAACTCAAATAAAATAAAAACTTAAAACTAAATGTATTACTTGATTATTTATATTTTTTATTTAATGCTTTATTTCAAACATGTATAAAAAACATGGGTAATCAACACTAACAAATACATGAACATAGCAAAACAAAAAATAAACAAAATCAAAATTTAACAAAACATGTTTAAAAAATTTATTTATTTATTCTTACACAGTGTTTAAAATGGTGCAGTAAAATATTAAAGTCACGTGCGTGTTGTAGAATTGGAAAGTAATTGTGATTATGAACCACCAAGACAAAATTCTGAGGCTATAACAAAGCCAAAGAAGATAAAAACCACGTTCAGTCTGTGGTGCAGTTATGAATTTATTAATTTCTTTTGAGAAAACAGAGACTCAGTATAATATTTTGTTTAAATGAGGGGATTATGATTAAAAGAAATATTAAATAAGTGATAATTTGTCTGGAATTAATGCACATTAAATATAAAACACATCATTATTATTATTATTATTAAAACGGGCTGGTGTTTCAGGCTCGAGCTGCTCTCTGTCTGCTCGGTTAAATAATGTTTAATGTTCTTACAGCGTCTAAGTTTAACTCTGACCGGACTCACTGGATTGTGTAACGACTCCGACACAAACGAAGTCCGGCCACAACTTAATCCACTTATAAAGAACGACTTTAATTAAAGGATCAGGTGTTGGTTTTATTTCTGTTTGATGGATTTGGCTGTAGTTGGATAAAGATGATATTTCAATCCTTACTGAGCCAAAAAAAAGTCTTTAAAGGGATTTAGTTATTTTTTTTTTTATTAAATGTTGTACAATGTTTTAGAAAGTTTTATTCCCACTAACACAACTTTGGTGAGACTTTGCCTGATTTCCTCAAATCTACACCGACCGTTTAACTTTATTTATGTAGCACCTTTAAAAAGAGATGTTTACAAAGTGCCTTGACAGAACAAAAGCTGAAAAGACAAGACTCTGGAGACAATAAAATTAACAATCAGGTCAGACAGAGACCGAGAGAGTCAAAGAAAAAGGCACAGAGGGTCATGTTAATTAATTTATTTTATATATAACGATAAAGAGACAATAAGACAGTTGATAGATGATGGAGGATGAGTAAAAGAGAAAAGAAATAAAAACATAAAACAAAATAGAAGAGAGATAATTAAAAAGGGAGCATATTAAAACAGGACTAAAGTGATGAGAAACGTGAGGAGAGTAAGAACAGAAGAGTTTAGAAATAGTTAAATTGTGAAATAATTACAGGTATGTAGATAAAATAAATGTTAAATAAGTATTGATTAGACTGTTTGGTTCGTACAAAGTCTTATATTTGATATGGAGGATGCAGCGGCCTTGTTTTGCTGCAATTTTCTCACATTAAAAAGTTCAGAAAAACTTATTTTTTTTTAACATTTTAAATGCTCTTAAAGCAGAAAAAGACATTTCTGAGAAGCTGCTGCTCTTTTATAAATGTTCGTATTTATAAGAGCTGATTGTGAGGTGTTTAAAATGATTGTTTCTCAGGATTAAATGATGTGACCTTAAAGATTTTTTGTGTTTTTTTATGGTTATTTTTGCAGGAGGGGACGTCCAAGTTTGCCACTCTGGAGATCAACCCCAAACGAGCTCAGAGGAGGCACCAGCAGCAGAGAGACCTGGTGAGTCTGAGGAGCAATAGTCACATGTTCAGATATATTTCAGTGTAAAAGAAGAAGAAATATTTGATTTAAATAACTACAAAGAGGAGTCAAAGTATATTTAAACTGTTAAAATTAGTAATAACATTATTTAGTGTTTTTACTAGATTTAAAACTCCAAGAACAAACATCGAAATTTTACTTTCAAGTTTTATTTTATAATCTTTTTTTTTTAAAACTGCTTTAAACATGAAAATGGTCTCAGACCTTCATCAGGCAAAGGTCTGAGACAGAAACTTAGCAATTAAATGAATGTCTTGTAAGTTAGACAGTGTGCAGGAGTTCATTTTCATGTTTAAAGAAACTTTTTTCTCTGTTTCTTAAATTAGATTAAAGAAGTACTCTTCTGAGTTGTTTAAAACTGCAACACTGTTGCCTGGATTTAACTCCTTACACATATTTATATTTCCTTTTTCCATCATTACTGACCTTCACCAAAACCCTGGAGTCAAATATCAGAGACACATCAGCAGCGCCACCTTGTGGTTAAAAGATGCTTCTGCTGCATGGAGAGAAAAACTAAAAGAGACATCGTGTTCTCGTTCTGTTCCTGATGCTTATATGCAGAACTTTGATTGTTTTTGCCCCTTTAACCCTTTAATGCAGGGTGTCCACTACAGTAGACAAGTATTTGGGATAAATTTTATATTCTTTAGGTAGGGCTGGGTAATATATCGATTTAATTGATTAATTCAAATTATTTTCTGTAGAATATTTAGAAAATAGGAATCCAGATTTTTTTCATTTGCTTACTTTAATTGTAAGTAGTTTGAAAAATATAAATTCTAAAACTTTACAGTTTTCATGATGGTGGCCCTGTCAGGTTTTGCACAAGCACTTTTATAGGCTTGTATTTATTTATTTTTCTATATTAGATGAAATATTGATGAGAGAGAAACATGTTAACAAGCTGTGAAGATCCGTCGGCTTTCAGTGTTTATGTAGGCAAACCTGCCTGTGTTAGAACTACATAATCAACATTTATGACACACACTTTAATTTTAAGAGGGAAATTCTGATTATTTAGGAATATATTTTGTTAACATAGAGGCAGAACTTGATTCAAGTCTTTTTTGTGTCACTTGGAGTTTTTTTGCTTTGAGAGAAAAAAAAAAGATTAACATCGTAAATCGAGTTTTGTGGTGAAAGAATCAGGGATTTATTTTTAGGCCATGTCGTCCAGCCCTACCTTAAAGCTGCAGACAGTCCTGTTATCAGGCAGTAAATCTCCAAAGCCTCGTCTTAAGCTTCATGAAAATATTTTCTTTGCACATTTTCACCATATCCAGATGTTGCATCTTAAATTTAAAATTGGTTACCATGCCTGTTTTCAGATTTCACATAATTTTTGTGTTAAATTTAAGTGAAAAGTTTGATCAAACTGATTTTTTCTTTCATTAACTCAATAAATGTGAAAGAAATTTGTTTGTGGATCTTTACTAAGTTCCATTTAATTACTGTTTATACTGTTGATGCATGTTACCCAGTGTAGAGGTTCCTCAAAATATATCACTGAAAAAAATGAGCATGGTTTATTACTTGTTCAAAAGTAAAAACAAACAGTTAAAAAAAAGCATTGATTTGGATTTAATTAGCTAAATTAGGGTTTAAATGCACTCATTCTCCATGGGAATCCACGTGTTATTACTTTGTAAATGTGTGAATAATTCTTTTAGTGTAGATTTTACTTTTATATTTTAGTTTTTTATTTCTTAATATAATGAAATACTATTTTTTTATACTTAATCTATTTTTATTTATCATCACGGTCTCCTTTGCTGCTTTAGCACTGCAGATTCCCTCGTGTGGGATGAATAAAGTTTTATTCTTTTCTTCTATTTTTAATAAAATATAAACCAGTTAGTATCAGGATTAAATCAAACTGAAGCTATTTGCAGAATTAAACAAATTAAATTGATTTTATCTGCACAACAGGACTTTTGTCTTGTTCCTTTCATTGCTCTTGAAGCTTGTTTTATGTAAACTGATTAGATTTTTTGTTTTAACCCTTTAATTTTTAAAAAAGAGAACAAATCAAATCATTAATAAGATTCTGTCAAAACTTCAGGAAACAGAGAAAACTATTTAACAGTTAATATTTGATAATGTGATGACAAAAAATGCACAAAGATTAGGAACAAAATCCATCAGAAAAGGCAAAAATGGTTGTAAATAAAGAAGCAAAAAAACTTAAATAGATGTTACTGTGTTTAAATGTATAAATAATCATATCTGTAAGTGCTTCAGTATTTAGAATAATAATTATGGTTACACTAATAAAAGCTTTTAGCTTTTTGAACCTTAGATATTATTGGAATTATTAGTTAGGTATTGTTGAGTTTATTGACCTTTACCAAACAGTTGAGCAGGGAGTTAAAGGGTTAAATTTGTTTTTGGTTTTTGTCTTGGTGAGCAGGGGGTGATGCAGGGGACCATCCCATACCTCGGGACCTTCCTGACCGACCTGGTGATGATGGACACGGCCATGAAGGACTACACCGAGGTAACAACAGCGACTCCTTCCTCTCCTCTCAGTGGTTTATTTTTTATTCATCTTCAGTCATCACTTTGTCGTTTTTTCAGGGCGGCCTGATCAACTTTGAGAAGAGGAGAAAGGTGAGCCGTCTGCCTAAATAAATTTGTGTTTTAAAGTCTCTCAGCTCAGATCAGGAAACTTCTGCTCCTTCTTCTGACAAGAAGACTTTACCACTGAAGCAAAAAGCCTTACATGCTAATAAGGGGGCGGGGAAAAGCAAATCCAGGACTGAACTTCAGTCCTCATTAGTTTCTGATAAACTAATGAGGACTGAAAGGCAGATGTGATAAAGAGTTCATAAATAATCTATATATTTACATTTTTAAAAAGGTCATTTGTTTTTTTTTGCTGCAGTTTTACACACTGTTTTATTTTGTGCTTGAAAGCTGCAAAGAAAAAGAAAAATGCCTTTGAAAAAATTTTTAGTGTTTTTGTTGCTTTCTCTCACAGTTACCTGTTTACATCTTTTAAAAAGGTGTTCTACCTTTACTATGAACTAGTTTTAGTTTTCATCAACAAGAAGTACAATATACATACATATTTTTAAGATTATGTAATTATTGTCCCAGAAGTTCAGTGCTTTTATCCATGTTATTATACTTCAATTTTCTCACTGGTGTAAAGTTAAAAAAAAAAAAACTAAAGGATCAAAACTATAAAATACTCTGCCTGTACTTCATATATTCATTGTTGTGTTTTGGGACAAGTTTTTTTTTTTTGAAAAATCACATTCTATATATTTATTTTTTAAATTTGCCACATTTTTTTATTTATTTATTTTGAACTGGTTTGTGTAATTACTTGTTTTTATGTGAACATGTATTTTATTGTTGTTTTGTAAACTTTTTCTCACTGGTGTAAAGTTTTACTAAAAGACCAAGTATTGTTAAACTATACGAGAGTTGGAAATTAGCACTTGCTATAAACTCTCTGTGCAGCACATCAGATTCATGCTTAGTGATGGAACTATGTTAAACTGCATCATCCCTATTAAATAAATAAATTCAATTCAATTCAAATTAATCGGCCGACTAATCGGTAATCTGTATTTTTTTTCTGCCAGATATCAGTATTGACCTCAAGAAATCCATATCGTTCGAGCCCTAGACTCGATCAAAAGCTTGCTGAAGATTTACAAAATCTAGGTGTAGGTGTAGGTGCACAGCACTGAATAACAGTGTCATCGGCATAGAAATGAAAATTAACAAAGTAGTAAAAGTAAACATTTTATGATCTTTAAGTAGTACTTGTCACACTTTTTGCTTCTTTAGTAAAGTCTACTCGTGCACTAATGAACCAACACTGAGTACACGTGCTCCAGATCTGAGTTGATGTCACTGATTTCAGTTTTAAGCCCAATCGTCTCTCCTCCTGCTCTGACCTCCTCGTCTCTGCTCTCTGCTCCTGCAGGAGTTCGAGGTGATTGCTCAGATCAAACTCCTCCAGCTGGCCTCCAACAACTACAGCTTCACTCAGGACAGTCACTTCAGAGAGTGGTTTGCAGGCGTGGAGAAGCTCAGCGAGGCAGAAAGGTACGATGTTCTGCTTTAAATCTCTTTAAAAACACATTTTTATCAACGTGCTTTTACAGGAGATGTCACCTGATGCTGCTTTTATTTCTAATCTTAACCCTTTAACTCCCAGCTCAACTGTTTGGGTCATCAAATTCAGAAATATTTAATGTATTAAACACACATGCACGTCATTGTTAAGATCTTTTTCTGAAATTATTCAGCTCTATTGCTCTGATATGCAGTTTATGATATACAGAAGATTAAAACATTGACTCATTTAAAGTAGAAAAATAAATATATTTACAACACATCGCAGTCAATGTTGCTGCAACATCCCTTAGCCTGATAACAATTATAACAATCATATATTCCTTAAAATGTTTTTTTTAGACTTACCTTTTTTCAGATTAAAAAATAATAGAGTTATGTGAACATACTGGCCTTTAAATGGTTAAAACTCGCCCATAAGTGATAAATATTTGATATTTATATTTCATGCTGGTAGCTTAAAGACTGACTCATTCAAAGTGGAAAAAAATATTTGTAATTATTTGTTTTTGAGAGTTTTTTTGTCCTTAGAGTTAAGGATGATGCTCTTCTAATAACCATGAATTATTATTTTGTTCATCTATGAATGTGAAGATTGTTCATATTTTTCATAAACTTGGTGATTGTTTCTGTTTGTATATTAAGCAAGGGGAAATACCATGTTTTTGGCTTATTTTAAATGGTAGAGAGGTAAACAATTTGTTTTTCCTGCATGATAAAACAAAACTAACTTAGAAGAAGAAAACAAGGAGAGAAAGAACAAAATGTTTTTATGGAGTGATGGAGAGCTGCAGCCTCTTGTGGCCAAAAGCTGAACTACAACAAACATCTTAGACAATAAATTAAAACATAAATTCTTATAAAACAGGCAAAACAAAGTGTAATTATCATTAAAACATACAGACATATAATAGGAAATGTTTTTATGGATTATTTGTGACATCTGATCAAATGTAGTAAACTGATAAATGAGGTTTATAAAAATAAAAGTAAATTATCTGTAACTCCTTTTTTAGTTACTGCATGTCAGTTACCTTCTACAGGTTTAACAATTTGTACAGTTAATTCAATTTTTAAAATGTAGTAAATTTAAATAAAAAAATAAATTAAAGTATAAAAATATAATTAAAAATAGTGTAATAAATTAAATTAATTTAAAAATACTTTTAATATTTTTTAAATTAATTTAATTTATTAAAAATTAAATTGAAATAAAATTTACAAAAATTACATGGCCCACTGCACTGCTGGACTTTCGGACTGAGCTGAAAAAATTTTTGCAAAATATAGTATAATTAATTAAATTAATTTTAAAAATATTTAAAAATATATTTAAAAATTAAGTTAGAATAAAATTTACTAAAGTTACATGGCCCTCTGCACTGCTGAACTTTTGGACTGAGCTAAAAAAAAAATAATTGAAAAAAAATAGTATAATAAATTAAATTAATTTTAGAAATATTAAAAATATTGAAAAAATATATTTAAAAACTAAAATAAAATAAAATTTACTAATTTTGCATGGACCACTGCACTCCCGGACTTTCAGACTGAGCTGAAAAAAAATGCAAAAAAAATAGTATAATAAATTAGATTAATTTTAAAAAATATTAAAAAGTATTTAAAAAATAATTAAAAATTAAATTAAAATAAAATTTACTGAGGTTACATGGACCACTGCACTCCTGGACTTTCTGACTGAGCTGCTGGAGATTAATTTTCCTCTCCCTTCATCCTGATTTCTGTTTTCCTGCAGTTATAATCTGTCCTGTGAGATCGAGCCTCTGTCCGAGTCGGCCAGCAACACTCTGAGAGCGAAGAAGAACGGAGGGATCATGAAGCGCTGGAGCGAGTGAGTGAACTTAAACATCCAGACTTATTTAAAACTGGCCCCCAATGTAGCATTGTTTTTTACTTTTATTTATATATTCAGTAAGTTATCCAACATATTAAAACAACAGCTACAGGAATGAACCAGAAGTCATGCGTTTATGACCAATCGCACTTTTCTTTTGTTTTTGTAGGTCAGTCCAGTTTTCTCAGTGTTCATCATGAGTCTCTGATTGTCCCTTAGGTATTTACTTTCCAGCCAGAATCAGGGTTTTAAATAAATAGACGTCCTTCTTTGCAATAGTTACACAAGTACACAGCCGAGGATCTTTGGGAATATCACAACCAAAAATCTCGTCAGTTGGTGAGACAACACAATACCTCTGTTTAGGAGTAAAACTGGAGTATCCCTTAAACAGTCAATCAATCAATCAAACTGTATTTCTATACTGTAGCACTTTTCATACAACATCATATGTAATGCATAATAGAAGCAAATATTTATCATCAGTATAAGATGATGATTAATGTGTTATGTGCTTTTGATCATTGGTTTCCTGACTGTGGTCTCTACTGTAAACTGAGTGAATATTACACTGAAGCTTGATTTGAAGAAAATTATTAATCAAATTAAAATCAAAATATCAGCCAGAAATATCACAATCAAAACTTCTTCCTAAAAGCCCAACAAGCAAGTGGGAATCCCTTTTTTTTTTTATTTGTTACTGTCCTCAACACTGTCGCACATCTACTGTCAAATAGTTTAACTTTTTTCTATATTAAAGTCTTGTAATTTATTGCCTTAATTTTTCTTAAATTTTGTATTTATTGTGACGTGTTTGTGATTCTGAATGACTACCGGCTCACCTGTTTGACAGAGGTCATCAATAAATAAGGGGACATTAAATGTTTTAAAAAACAGAAAAAAACGAACCATTTTTTTATTCCTGAACATTTTAAGGAACAGAGAAAACTACAAACAAAACAAAAAACAGATATTTTCTTGATGTGAGATTTAAAGGTTTTAAAATCTGACAGTTGATTATGTAATGACATAAAACTGCACATTTATATTTGGGACAAAATCAATTAGAAAAGGCAGAAATGTTTGAAAATAAAATAATCAAGTATAGCTAAGTTTGACAAACAGGTGAGCTAAGTATTTAAAATAATAATAATAGTAACTTTAAGCTTTTTAAACCTTTAAGTTTCACACAAAGGAAATGTTTTTTATTTTGTTTGCAGTTTTTTGTTAATCCTAAAATGTGTTATGTTTTTTAACTCATTAAATATTCCTGACTTTATTGACCTCTGCCAGTCAGTGGGGCTGTTGGATCTGTGTTGAATTTAGTTTTTAATCTGAGACATAACGAAAAAGAGCTTCACGTTTTTTACTTTGTTATTGTTTCTGCTTCCTCTCCAGTCGTCAGCTGACGGAGGCCGGCTGCAGCAGCGCCTCCAGCTCGCACTCGAAGTCCTTCGACCACTCGCACTACAGACCGTACCAAGGCGGTGGCGGCGGCGGGGGTGGCGGCGACAGCGGGGACGCCCTCAGCGTGACCTCGGTCAGCTCCAGCGGGTCAGACCTGGAGGACGTCAACGCCAGCTTCCTGTCCGACTCCCCCGAGGGCCACGAGAGGAAGGTGAGAGCTTCACACATGGACACGGATGTGGGCGTCTCGTTTCTAACACGTCTCGATATCGATACGTTAATGATTTATCTTTATCTCTATCATCGCTTTGTTTACACCGAACAAGTAGTTATATCGTATCTTATCGATATGGAGAAATCTTTCATGAATATCAAGATATGAAACTTTGTCCTTTTCCTTCAGCCCTAATCAGAAAAGTTTAAAGTCACTCAAGAAACAAAACAGTTTTTATCGGATCAGTTAACCAGTGCAGCATCATAACCGTTACAGTATTTTTTCTTCTTTTATTCTGCTCTTCTCCCATCTCTCCTTTGCTAACACTGAAATGGTTATTATTCTGTACGACCGATTTTCACTTGTTATTAGAGCTGGGCAAAAAATCGATAAAATCGACTCATTCAAATTATTTTCTGCAGAAGATTTAAAAAATAAAAAAATCCAGATTTTTTTCTTGCCTTTGTCCAATTGTAAGTAGTGGCAATTTTTGAAAAAAATTACAATTTTCATGATGGTCGGCCTTGTAGGGTTTGCACAAGCACTTTTATTGGCTTGTATTTGTTATTTAAGTAGATTAAATATTGATCAGAGAGTTTCATGCTAATACCTCAGCCTGTTAGTGTTTATTTAGACAAACCTGCCTACGTTTATACTACATAATCAACCTTTTATGACCCAGACTTTGACTTTAAGAGGGAAACATTTAGACAACATAAAGGCCAAACTTGATTTGTTTCATTTTTATGTCTCTGGGAGTTTTGTTTCTTTTAGGGAGGGAAATTGAGTGTTGTAGAATAATCGGGGATTTTATTTCCAGGCTTTATCACCCAGCCCTACTTGTTAATGATTTCTTTGGCCCCTCCTGCACACCTGAGATAGAACATCTCTTCAGGTTTAGATAATCCTGATGTGTTGTCCCCGCTTTAGCATCAAACATTTGTTGATTCACCAAACCATCTGTCACTTCAGCAGCTCTATAAACAGTTTAAACTTCTTGTTGGTGTTTTTGTTTTTGTCTGCAGACGTCGACTCCGTCAGTCAAGCTCACCGTCTCTGCTCTGGGGAGAGAAGCTCCGGCAGCAGACACCACGTCCACGGTACTCCCTCCTCTCTTTCAGACGTAGATAATTTAACTGTCTTTATTAAACTTCTCGCCTTTAACCTCCTCGTCCTCTCCTCTGGTCCAGTTCTGGGAGTGCACGTCTCTGTCCTCCCTCGACACCTCAGGGACCGGCTCCAGCTCCGGCTCGGCGTCGGGCTCCAGCAGCGCCTCGTCCTCCTCCGTCTCCTCGTCCACGCCGCTGTCGGCGTCACGGTCTCACAAGCGCTCGGTGTCAGCGGTGTCGAACTACTCGACTCTGTCGCTGCCGCTGTACAACCAGCAGGTGGACGACTGCTGCATCATCAGGGTCAGCCTGGACGTGGAGAACGGGAACATGTACAAGAGCATCCTGGTCAGTCTGATGTTTACAGTTTTATTCAGAACAAACTTAACATTTAAAAATCTACGGGGCATTTCATACCGCTCAGGCAAAAGCTGAACTGCAACACACTTCTTCCCTTTTTTCAACAACTAAAACATAAATGAATGTAAAACAGGAAAATCAGAGTGTAGTTACCCTTAAAACATGCAGACATATCAGTGAGAAAATATGGTTCATGGATCATTTTTTGGTAAATGAGGTCAACACTGATGTTTTATATTTTTTATGGATTATCTTTTTGGTAAATGACGTGAACACTCTGATGTTTTATATGTTTTATGGATTATTTTTGGTAAACGATGTGAACACTCTGATGTTTTATATGTTTTATGGATTATTTTTTTGGTAAATGACGTGAACACTCTGATGTTTTATTTGTTTTATGGATTATTTTTTTGGTAAATGACATGAACACTCTGATGTTTTATTTGTTTTATGGATTATTTTTTTGGTAAATGACATGAACACTCTGATGTTTCAGGTGACGAGTCAGGACAAAACTCCGGCGGTCATCAGGAAGGCGATGATCAAACACAACCTGGAGCGGGAAAAGACGGAGGAGTACGAGCTGATGCAGAAGATCTCCGAGGACAAAGGTAAAGTGGAGCACCCACATTTATTTAATCTTTTATTTCTCATAATTTACATTTTATGCTTAGTATTTTTTCCAGCTATTTACCTTTCCTGATTAAGTTTTATGCTACTGGCTGATATTCAGATTGATTTACTAACCTTTAAACTTTTTTTTTAAAGCTTTTATTTATTTTTGCTTAAGTTTGATGTTTTTCTATTTTCTGTTCCTGCTGCTACTTTACAGCTGCACACCTTATTCCCAATTAGGGAAAACTAAAAATGTAATCCTGATTTATCAAATATTATTTCTTAGAGGAAGATTTGAAGAAAATCCTTCAATCAATCAATCAAACTTTATTTGTAGCATTTATAACATAATAATGACAAATACTTGCCAGAATTGTTTACTTTTATTTCTAATGAAAAAGTTTAAACAAATAACTTATAGGACATTTCCTGACACAGTTATTGACAAAAAAGACAAAAGAACTTTTAAAGTTATAAAATTAAAGGGGCTAAATGATTTCAAGACTGTGTCAAAGTAATTTTTGAACATTTTGAGCACACTGCAACAATACCACGATAATAATAACCATGATGATTTTGGTCACAATACCTGTGATATGAAATTTTCTTACCGTTACATCCCTAATCATGTGACAGGAACCACTTGGAAACTATTTTTTATACACCAAAATCCTGATCTAAGTTGTCTACTAACACATAAGTGTAAAAAGATGCATTGGTATCATTGACATTTTTTCTTTGTGAGTAGAAAATGACGATGATCGACTTCGGCAACAATTCAAGTCACACTGAAGCGTGAGGCAGCCTTCAGCAGTGATGAAGCTCAGGCCGCTGTGGTAAAGAGTTTAAGATAAGAATGATTCCTAAACTTTCCTCCTCCTCCTCCTCAGAGCTCCGGATCCCGGACAACGCCAACGTTTTCTACGCCATGAACTCCACTGCCAACTACGACTTCGTGCTGAAGAAGCGCGGCCTGCCCCGGCCGGTGCGAGCCAAGAACGTGGCCAGCTCGACGCTGCCGCGCATGAAGCAGAAGGGACTGAAAATCGCCAAAGGGATCTTCTGAGGAGGGAACGCCGCCACCTCGCCCCGCCTCCTCCTCGTTCCCCTTTGACCCTGTGTGGCTCCGCCCTCCTCAGGGGAGACGTGCCGGGAGCGTTTCGGTTTGACTTTGAAGGAGGAGGTAAACGACCAAGTGGAGGAGCACCTTAGCACTTATCACGGACCGGAGGACCACGCCTGAACCCTCGCCCGGCGGCGGTGTGTGCTGAGTCGGCTCTTTTGTCACTTCCTGGATTTTGTTTCCAGCTGTTTACATCGTCACGTCACACTTTCAGCTCTTACGGACTTTTGTTTGGCACCTTCAGAAAGGTTTCTAACGGCAGCGTCGCCCCCTACAGGCCGGAGTGTACAGAACACAAACACAGTGAATGTGTTTCTATCTTTCAGGGAACTTTTCTCGTGAGTGCACCGCCGCCTTCACCGTGTCGCCGCCGCCGCATCGTGCTGTTGACGGCTCCTCGGCGCTTTCCTCCTCGCTCTCGGGCGCTGGGACTAACCGAAGCGTGGAGGGAACGCTTTCACTTTGAACGCTGCCATGTTACAAAAACTAAACACTTAAGACTAAGAAAAAGAGGAGTCGAACCCTGTGGGAACAGCCATGGTCACACGCCACTCGTCTTTTTTAACGCTGAATGGTTACCACTACACGAGAGGGACGTCCGTCCTTCCATGGCACTCGAGAAGAACAAACAGACTTTGAGTGTAAATATCATGAACACTTGTGCAGTACGCTCTTTAAAGTCGGACCATGCTTTTGTTAATAGACTCCTCACATTATCCACTTTTTTATTTCTGCTTCGTTTTTGCATCTCTCGCTCTGATATGGTGCTGCTAATGATTCTCTGAAGATGTCCTTCCAGCTGCACTTTTCTGATCGCTTCTTTTGTCGCCGCCATGTTGGAAAAGTATGGAAAAAAAAAAAAACATTATCATCTGCAGGGTGAAACATGTTTGCTGTTTGGGAAAAACTAGGGATGCACCACGTTGGATTTCTGCTGATATCTGATATTTCTGAGCTCAATAACCACAGAAACACATTTTAGTCCAAAGTATGCAGCGACCGCTGAACTAAAACTAACCTGCTTCCTTCTTAATACTTACATTTTGTTAAAAACAGACATGAAGCCAGAAAAAACAGCTTCTTATACTCCAAAGCAGATTCTTAACCTCCTCAGCCTCCTTTTTAAGCCTTAATAAAGTCTGAATGAAGGTGGTGTTGGAGAGTTCTTATAATGTGGACACAAAAGCCTCAAATATTTCAGCTGTTCACTGGCATCTGCCTTGGTGTGCAAAAAGCCGAAACTCTGAGATAAAACTCTCATCATACCAACAAACTTCAGGCTTTCAGGGATTAAGATATGTATTTATATGAGTATTTTCTTTATTAGAAAAGAGAGCAGGTAAAAAACAGAACACTTAACAATGAACAGTTTTGTCCACTTTTCGTTTTTCTTCTAACGAACCGTTAAACAAAACTAACAGTGTCTCTGTGCCATGGAAATCAGTAAAAATAATAAAAAAGTAAATTATAAATTGTCAAATCACAACCCATTGAACAAACATACTGACAGAGAACAAGAAGCAGAAAAGAAAAAAAATTGAGAAATTCATGGATTAAAGTTTCGACATTAGAACTGAAATTAAGAATGAAGATAAATAAAAATAAATTGTGAATATCCAGAGAAGCAAAAGAGTGTAAATATAAGCATTTCAGAGAATATGTGAGTGAGTAAAGTGTGCCCAGGAAATTAAATGAAAATAAAACACATTTACATAAGGTAAATGAATAAATAACATACCTTAAAAGCTATTGAAATAAATAAACAAAATAAAAATTAATTAAATGAAAATATTTTGAATATTTCCCACAACAGCAAATGGATGTTTAATTCCCCCAAACACTGCAGAAAAAGAAGAAAAAAAAAAGCTTCTTCATTGAATATTTTCCAACATGGCGGCTCCTCCTTCACATGGATCACGTGTCTGAATGTGCCATGACAGGTGTGTGTGTGTGCGTGTGGTCTCTGCAGGTGTAAAGCGATGGCAGCAGAGTCTTTCCTCTAAAGGGGGCGTGGTCTCCGCTCCACTCGGCTCCGCTCCGGCCTCGTTATCGACAGTTTCTCGTGTTTCCAGGCGAGCTGAGGCGAGGTGGCGTGGAGACTCTGCTTACCTGAGTGTCGAGTCGAGTCGAGGGTGTTGACGTGGAAGTTAAAAGCGGTCTGTCGTCGGCTCCACGCTGCTGCATGACCTCCAAACTCTGGAACAACTGGAGCAGAGTTCAACTTCCTGTTACGGGGGGGGGAGGCAGCTCTATCGCCTTTATTTCCTGAGTGGAGCCGAATGGAGAGGAAGCAAACGTCTCGCTCTCGTCTTCTCGCTCTGATCCGGCCGGTTTGAGATGATGCACCCTCACACCTGTTAACAGAATATCTCACCTGTTATTGGTCCTTTTTCGTCATGACGACGAGGGCGTGCTGCCACAAACCGGCCGGTCAACCGTCAATTTCGTTCATATCACTTCAAACACTAAACTCACCTCGACTGCACTGCCATGTGTTGCCTTTTTTAATTTTTCCCTGCATGAACGTTGAGATTTTTGTCCATTAAATGAATGAAATCCCTCCCATCCCCAGAAAATGATAAAAACCTGTGTCTGTGTCGGGTAGTGGTCTGTTTGTCTCACCGTTGTTTCTCGACATAATTCAGGCTAATTTGGCTTTCGTCTGCCTTTTTCAGGCTGTTTTTTCAGCTCCTGTCATAAAGATCTTTGTCTGATTCACCGTGTTAGGGATGCACGATATTGGATTTTTCCAATATGCTGATATTTTTTTATTCATTATCGCCAATACTGACATAGACAAGCAACCGGAGCGATGACGTAAATGTGTAATTACACAGAAAAAAGCCTTTGTTACATGTTCTGCAATTATTGCAAAATAAAAGACAAAAATCAACCAGTTATACAAAAGACAAAGCAGCCCAAAAATACATTGAATTGAATTTATTGATTTAACATTTCTCCATCACGGAGCATTAGTCTAATGTGCTGCACAGAGTTTATAGCAAATGCTAATTTTCCAACTCTCCCTAGTTTGTCCTTTGAATAAACAAATCATAAAATGTACAATATTTAAAAGCATAAAAGATACAAATGAGGTTTTTGTTTCTTTTTAGTCCTTGTTAAACCTCTCTTTAAAAATCAGCCAATTAATTTGATGTTTACATTAATTAAAAAAAATCATTGCCCTGTTTTTCAGCCTTTCCTCTGTTGATCCTGTCTGATTGTCAGATTGTTTGATATTTCTTAATTTATATCACCAGTGCTGAGCACAAGCTCTGTACTTAACAAAAATGGACTTAAGAGAAGGAAATACTTTATTGTCTGATTACTCATACATTTTTTTAGCATCACCACTTCATCCATCATCACGGTGTCACATCAATTAAAAATAAGAACGTCAATAAGTACATCATAAAAGGTTAAAATAAGTATTTCAGTTTATTCTTTTGAGGGACAGACATGAAACAGGAAAAACAGGATTTAACTCTTGTAAAAATTAAACCCTTGATATTTTAATGCACCCATGCAGTGATGAGAAGGTGCCTCAAATATCAAAGTGATAATATCGTGCATCCCTACTTTTGCTTCTGCTTTTGAAAGTTTAAGAAGAACCAGAATGAGTCTCCAAGGTTCTTGATGCATGGATGAGCGACATGAATGTTGATGAACGAGGGGAGGAGACAAACTGAAGCTGAGCTCGTCGGATAGTTTCTGTCTTTATGGATGAAGCTGATTATCTGTTTGTCATTTTTCTGCCTGTTTTGGCCGAGAAATGTGAGCAGGTGTGAAACGAGCTGTCGTTTGGTCGTTGTTGTTCGGCTGTAATCAGAAAAACTGAACGTGGATGCCTTCTGGTTTTTGTTGTCCTGTTTGGCCTTCGTTTCATCGGCTGTTGTCTTGTCATTGTCAGGCTGTAGTCCGGCTCTCTATGGGGCTGCCATGTGATTGTCGTCCGCCCTTTCTTTCCCGCCATGGCTGCTGTTTGTGACTCCTCTCTGTTGAACACTGTGACTTGGACCCTCCCACTCTGCCTGTCCATCAGCGCGTCACGTCGAGCACTGTGACCCGAAACAATAAATAATAATTAATAAATAAATAAATAATTAAACGTCATGGTAACGCCCCGCCCCGCCCCGCCCTGCCCCGCCCCCGCGCTCCCTCCATGTGCCAAAACAAAACCAAGAGAGACAGTTGGAGTCGATTCGTCTGCCTTTCCAGTCAAATAAATCCTTTGTGTGTTTACTGTGGTCACATTTTCTGATAAAAAGAAAAAAAGTTCGAGAACGTTTGGATGTTTGGATGTTTGCCCGTTTCCTGTGGAGAAGTTAAACTTGAAGCTAAGATGTTTGTCCGGAGCTGCAGACGGGGCTGATGTAGAAACACTAACTGTATTTTATTGAATTTGCTTTTAAAGCTGGACCAGAAGTTTTATATCTCTGAATATTTGGTCCTTTTACTGAGTGAAGTGCAGCCAATAAGAAGGAGGCTGCATGTTTTCTTGCACTTTTTAAGTTTATGAATCAGAGATAATCTTTTAAGTAAATATGATGTGTTACTGATTAATATGACTGTTTTACTTTTGCCTTAAATTTGCACAAAACTTTAAAGATATTTTTACTTCTGTTGGCCAAATCCAGGCTTTAGAATCACTTGAAATCAAATTTCCTGCAGCACAAACAACCGGAGCGATGATTTAATTATGCATTTACACAGAGAAGAGCCTTTTTGCACATGTTTTGATGTTATTGCAAAATAAAAGACATTAATCAACCAGTTATATAAAAGAAAAAGCAGCTGAAAAGTGGATAAAAACGAGATTTTTGTTTCATGAAAGTTCTCTCGAAACCTCTCTTTAAGTATCAGCTAATTAATTTGATATCTTACATTAATTTAAAAAAATCATTGGCCTGTTTTTCAACCTTTCCTCTGTTGATCCTGTCTGTTTTTAAAATTAAATTTTGTGTCATAGCTGCAGGAAGGTTGTCAGATTTTCTGCAATTCATATTGTTTGATTTGCATTTAAAATGTGGCAATGATATTTTAATGATCGATAGCATCAAAAACTTAAAATATCAAGTTATTCTAAGAGATTAGGAGCAGGCAAACAAACTAAAAAAACATCCATCTGCAGTTAAATCAGATTTTAGGAGTTTAGCTGCAATAATTTACAATTAAACCAACAATATGTCGATTATTTTTGCTGCTGTGACAGGTTTTGATATTAAATTTAACTCATGATATCAGAGATTAAGTCCTTTAGAGAGTCTGTTGGATGTCACATGTTTAAAATTATTCTTTAATTATCAATAACATCAGAAGGGACAAAATATTAGGGAGAGGTCATGTATTTGAAAGGTGAGTAAACAGGAAAGAAAATGTTTTATTAATGATTAAAAGCAAACAGTTTTTCTGTAAAACCAACAACACGCTGGAATATCATTTTGTTTCGAGCCCGTCTTTAAGTCTCCTGTGTTTTCAAACAGGTTTATTATTTTATTATGATATCAAATATTAATCCTTCGGTGTTTCTGCAGCAGCTCCGTCGCCTCTTTGAGTCTTTTGGAGGATTTTGTGCACTTGAGTGGGTCTTGAAAACGGATTGTGCCGAGGTCGGTGTTGGACTGGTTTGTGTGTCGTCGTAGTCGTGTTGAAACCTGATTTTTGTGATTTGATTCTGTGCGACTTTGAACAAAAAAAAACAACAAAAAGAAGAAAAGCTGAGTTCATGAGAAACCAGCGTGGTGAGTGTGTTCTTATTTTCTCTCCCTTGAATCGTGCTCGGTGCCATTTAGCATTTCAAGAACAAAAAAAAGAGTTTTTTTTACTGCAGTCTCTCCTTTAGTTTTTTAATTTTATTTTTTCCCCTCAAACACAAACATGTTGAATAAAATCTGTCCTCAGTTTTGTCTGTTTATTTATTGATTTGTATATAAAGATTTTGTTTTGCAATGTACATTCTCTCCTTTCTTGGTTATAGATTAATATATTCATGTATATATGAATAAACATGAAGTTTATAAAAGTGATCGGACTCGCTCCTCTTCATTTTTTCTTCTCTGGGATTTTAAATGATAGTAACAAGAATCAGACAAATGAATAATTATTAAAATAAATGAAAATATGAATCAGTGTTTATTTGTTTGTATGACAAGAGAAGAAAAGACCAAGATATAAGAATTAACCATGTAAAAATAAATACATTAATGAATGACAAGATTCAAGATTCAATTTTATTAGTGTCCCCAGAGGCAAATTGGGTTGCAGCGGGATGCACAAAAAACACACAAGACATGAAATTACAGTATAAAAATATATAACATACACACAGACAATACCACGTCATTCATCATTAAAATAATGCCAAAATAGTATTAAAAAATATTAAAATGCAGGTTCTGGGCACGCAGTGACCATTAAAGTGCACAAATTTATAGTAAGACACACAGTGTCTAGTAAATACAGTGTCTCGAAGAGTGGCTAGGTGCCAGTAAGATCGACAACATAACATCGCTAAGGTAGCAGACACAAACAAAGATCAATACTTTCTTCTCTCACTTGATGGTTTATAAATAAAGTTGACATGCAAGAACATATTGTAAGAAATGCATCACAATTACAGCTGAAATAAGAAAAATAAATATTAAAAAAACCTAGTAAAACAGTAACACCAGTGATAGGGACAATAGAAAATAATTCATCTTTAATTAGAAATGTGTGTTTACTTTTATTATTTGTTAAAGTTTCAATATCAACATTAAATTAAACTATGAAATTATAAAAGTTTGAGAAGGACCTAATTTACCAATCAATATTACCAGACTGACTATAAACTTGTATATTTTTAGACTGATAATACGTGATTGTTGATTTCCCATAGGGAGTTTTTTTTCTATATTTATTCTATATATATATTTATATTTTCTTTTTTTTTTACATAAACTTTGCTTTGTAGATAATAAACGTGGCAAAAACACATTCAGTGTTTCAACTAGGCCGATTTTGCCTGAAGGAATAGAATATTATTAGATTAGAAATTACAGAATAAAAGTAGAAAATTAAGAAAGTTTTAGAAATAAGTTAATTCAAAACACAATTTAATATACAATGCTTCTTTTAAGTCCCTTTTAAAGACTCACTTTTACAGACTTGCTTTTATTTGATGCCGTCTATTACTATCTATTTCTGTCTTTTACTGTCTTTTATCTCTATCTTATTTTGTTTTACTGTTTGTTTTGCTTTACCTTCTTTTACTCCTTTTTGTTAATTTATTAATATTATTATGTGCTATTAATTATGATTTTATCTTATTTATGGTTCACCTTTTTAAAACTCTTTTAGAGATAATTTTTGGACCTTTTTAATTGTCTTATCTCTTGCTCATGTTTATTACTGTATTTTATCATCGCCACTTATTTTTTATTATTTTGTAATTTTATCATCATTGTTCATTTCATCTTTTTATATTTTCTGACCTGATTTCTGCTTTCATCCCTTTATTATTGCGTTTCCTATTCTTGCTGATTTTATGTTTTCTATGTTTTGTCCTCGTGGTCTCTTTTTATGCTGCATGGTTCTTGTATTGTCTGGGTTCCTATGAAGTACTATAAATTATTGAAAGGGCCTTTTCACCTCGTGTCTTTTACATTGTGTCTCTCTGTTAGTCTTGATTTAAGCTGTTCTTTTTGTTTTTACTTCATTGTACTCATTGTTTGTTTGTGTTTTATTATTTTGTGCTGAATGCCTGTCAGAGCACTTTGTAAACTATGTTTTTAAAAGTGCTATACAAATAAAATTATTATTATTATTATTACAAGAAGATAATTTCAGTATTGCTGTTTGGGAAATTGGCTCAAAAATTACTAAAACTTTATGTCTTAGGTTTTTTAAATTCATTTCAGGGATATTAAGTAAAGTTTAAACTCATTAACAAAAATATAATGATCACTGAAGGTTTGGGGAACACACAGTCTGGGCTTGTGACGTCATCTCTTGGCGACAGGACGTTCTGGTGGTTAGCGCCTGCGCAGTCGCACTGAGCTTTGTTATTTGATGTCAGAATGGCGCTTAGCAAAACGTTTGGACAAAAACCGGTAAAATTTCAGCTCGAGGAGGATGGAGACTTTTACATGATCGGATCAGAGGTTGGTGCTTCACATTTGGCCTCATAGTTTAATTTTTTATCGTCTTTATTTGTCAGAATTATCTAATTCCGGGTGACAGCCGGTCCGCTAGCAGACAGCTAACAATGTTAGCCGAGTGGTGTTATGGAGTGACGAGTGACCGTGTTAACTGGTGCCTCCCGAGGTCTTCATCGTCTTTACTGTTCTTTTGTTGGTTTTAAGGAATCTTAACGTCGAAAACAAATTAATATATGACCTGAGACTGAGTTTAAAGAAAGATTTATTATTAATTCTCTCGATTGTTTTCCCGCCGTCGGATGTATTTACGCCAACAGCAGCCGCGTTACGTTAAAGTCACCATGGAGCACGGTCACTCGGAACAGCAGAACACGGACAGGGCAGATCACAAACAGTCATTCATTTATTTCGTTTTTATTGCCATATTAAAAAAGATTAGCAGCAGATGTAAAAGACAGTATCTTATATTTTCGTTTGTTAAAGTTGAACCGTTAATTTTCCGGCATTATTCCGGGTTTTTATGTTCTATAACAAACATAAGGGGTTTAAATGTGGAGCTGAAAGAGCAGAAGAGGGTTGAAGGATCAGAAGAAAATCCACCAACAGCTTCAGATCCATCACAGCTGATCCAGGACCTCCGGAGGGGACCACATCAGTCCAGGTCCAGGGTCCAGTCCTGTTGGTTTATCAGGGTTCTCACTCGTCCTGGAAAACCTGGAAAATGATTGCCCAATTTTCCAGGTCGTGGAAAACAAATGGAAAATGAGGAAAAAAGTAAAATGTCCTGGAAAAGCTTAAATTGTCCTGGAAAATGATTTGTCTTCCTTCTAGCTTAAAACGTAGGAAATGAAGTAAAAATGTACTTTTAACTTAATGTACATGTAGCCAGAAAATGTGAGGAGGTAAAATAATGCAAGTTAAGGCATAAAATATATAAACTTAAAACAGTGGGGACAAAAAGAAATAATGACAAAATGACAAAATAAAATTCAGGCTAAATTAGCAAAATCTATTCATAAAAAAGCAGAGTAAATGAAGATAAAAAAAACATGTACAGGTATCGTGCTGGAGAGTTAGAAACAAATAAATTCTAAGATCAATATGATCAATAACTAGAGATATTGTTCATCAACCTCTAATCTTGTTTTTTAGAAGGATAACCAGAACTGAAAACTGCCCACAGCAACAATGTGACTTCAATTGGTTATGTGACACTGGAAAAAGTCCTGGAAAAAGATTTCTAGAAAAGAGTGGGAACCCTGTTTATAAAGACCTGGTTTAGGTCCAAACACGTCAGAAACAGTCCTGGTTTTCTCTAAAAGGGTCAAAGTATAACCTGCTCTCAGCTCGGGTTTTTATATTTTTATTTAGTTTCCTTTTCTGACCATTTCAAAGATTTTATTTTACTTTAAAAATCTGCTGGGCCATGTTTAACTTTTTTGGATGAAAGTCGACATTTGGGTCCAAAAGCCAGAGGAACATCTCAAAGATCAGATAATTTCTTTGCATTAAATAAATTCTCATGTGGTAAACATTACATTTCTCACTTTAGCTCATTTGTTCTTGTGATATAATTTCTAACATGAGCTCCATCCTCTTCTTCATATCTGGTACATATTGTCTCACAGTTACAGCTGTTAAAGTCACACAACACTTTTTATCAGTCATTCCATTCTCCGGTGATCCAGATGTTGCTGTAAAGCTTTTGCCATCAGAAGGTCTCAGTGTTTCTGTATCAACATGACTTTACTCACAGCCTGACTTTTGTTTTTATTCCTCGTTTGTTTGTGTTTCTCAGGTGGGAAACTACCTGCGCATGTTCAGAGGCTCTCTGTATAAAAGATACCCGTCACTATGGAGGAAACTGGCCTCAGTGGAAGAGAGGAAGAAGATTGTGGAGTCATCGCACGGTACATATGTAGACTTTTTACTCCAACTCTTTATTGAAACATTCATGTGGACATAATGTATAAGTCACAGTATATAAAAAAATAGAACAAGAACCTGTCCAGGCTCCGTTTACTCATCGCTTCTTGCGTCTTATTCTCTTAAATTTGAGGAGTGACCTTCTACTCTCTTTTGGTTTGGTTTCAGAAACATTTTATACCCTTTAGCTTTTAGTATCATGTCTAGCTACAAGTTAGAAAATTCCCAAACCAAAGAATATTATCTATTCACATTTCTACCATATCCAGATACTGCAGCTCAAATTCAAACAAGTTGACAAAGGGTAAATTGAATATTATTCCTGTATTCAGATTTCACATAATTTTTTATTTTAAATCTTGGTGAAATTCTCAGGTGAACAGTTTGATTAAACAGCATTAATACGCATGCTTTCTATGTTGCTTTTTCTTTTATCTCCTCCTAATAAAAGTTTGTCAGAAACATGTGTTTCTGGATCTTTGTTAAGTTCCACTTAATAATTATTTATAATGTTAATGTATGATGAAGTGGACAGATGCAGAACTCCCCCAGAATAAAACTGCAAATACTGACCCTGATTTTAACCTGTTTGAAAGTAAAACCAAACATTCAAATAAAAAAGTATTCCTCTGTGATTAAATAATCTGTGTGTGAAAGGGTTAAACTCGTGTGTAAAAATCTAAACATCAGCATTTCAGGTGGATGTTACTTTGTTTGCACTCTTATCTGTGAACTGACTCATTACTAAGATTATTATAATTAAAATAATGATTGTTTTTTTTTTTTTTCCTCCAATTTGTTTGTCATTTCCTGTCAGACTTGTTTATTTTAGGTTTCCTTTTCTTTCTTTCTCTTTTGTGTTCTTGTAGCTTCCTTCCTGTAAATTGATCTTTGATAAATGTGAGGAGAATAAAAATATTTCTTATTTCTGTTTTTATGAAGGACTTTTCCCTCTTTAGAGAAAAGCCAATAGGCTGGTTTCTCTCCTGAAGTTTTATGAATAAAATAACTCATGAGGACTTTTCTTGGTCTTAGTACCAAACAGAGGAGCTGTCTTTTATTTTCCGTCTTAACTCTTTTTTTGTTTTAATCATCAGATCATGGCTACACTCAGCTGGTTTTTATTTTACGTCTTAACTCTTTTTTTGTTTTAATCTTCAGATCACGGCTACACTCAGCTGGTTTTTATTTTCCATCTTAACTCTTTTTTTTGTTTTAATCTTCAGATCACGGCTACACTCAGCTGGTTTTTATTTTCCGTCTTAACTCTTTTTTTGTTTTAATCTTCAGATCACGGCTACACTCAGCTGGTTTTTATTTTCCATCTTAACTCTTTTTTTTGTTTTAATCTTCAGATCACGGCTACACTCAGCTGGTTTTTATTTTACGTCTTAACTCTTTTTTTGTTTTAATCATCAGATCACGGCTACACTCAGCTGGTTTTTATTTTACGTCTTAACTCTTTTTTTGTTTTAATCATCAGATCACGGCTACACTCAGCTGGTTTTTATTTTACGTCTTAACTCTTTTTTTGTTTTAATCTTCAGATCACGGCTACACTCAGCTGGCCACCAGCGTGACGTTGCTGAAGGCCTCGGAGGTCGAGGAGATCCTGGAGGGAAACGATGAGAAGTACAAAGCCGTGTCCATCAGCACCGAGCCGCCCGCCTACCTCAGGTAGAGCCGCAACAACCTGTTTCTGTTGATCATAGTCTTTTTCTGTTCTTCAGATATGATCACAGAGGAACAAAACTGAACAATGACACTTTAGGACGGTCAAAAAAAACATTAGAAAAAGCTCCTGTCCAACCAGACAATCAAATAAATGTCCACACAGTCAAAACAAAATAAATGACTTAAAATTAATAAACAAGTGAAGCATAAAGTAAAAAGAATTACATAAAAAATAATAACTAATAAAATAAAATTTAAATAAAATAAAATATCAAAGTAAAGGTAAATACAAGCATATAAATCTATACATAAATACACATGTACACAGATAATATGAGAAAGCAGAGGAACAAAACTGAACAATGACACTTTAGGACGGTCGTGGACAAAAACAAAGCCTCTGTCCTATTCCCCAATCCCTGAATACTGAGTTTTCAACAAACATCAACATAAATGAATAAAAAAATCATTAATAAAAAAGAATGATATAATAAAAATAATAATTATAACAGAACATACATATACATATATATAAAAACACACGTGCACAGGTAATGTAAATACAAATTTAAACTAAGAAAACTTGAAAAAGAGGTTACAGAGTAATATTGGTTGCTGCCATGTCTTCGACAAAGAATATGAACGGTTGTCAAGCTTCAATAAAATATTTGGTGCTGAAATCGTATTTTAGTGATAAAAGTGTTTTTTCTATTTTTTAAGTAACAAAGCAGGAACAGAATTGAACAACAACAATAGTTTTATTTATTTCGTCTTTTCTTTTATAGATTCATTTATTTAATTTATAGTACTTAATATAGCCACTTTATTTATTTATTTATTTATTTGTATGCACATTTCTTTAAAAAGTTTTAAATTATTTAATTATTTTGTATTTATGATGCAATATTAATTATCCTTTTCTTTTATGGATTTATTTTTGATTAGTTTTGCTTTAAACATGTAACACTCAAACTTTTCTCAAGCAGGCGTCACTAAAATAGGGGTTCTTATCAGAAATCAATAAAATATCCCAAATAAAAGTTTAACCAGTTTTTTTTTAAAAAAATCGGGTAAAAGCGTGATCTTCTCGAATTGTCCAGGTACAAAAAAGTAATCTATCTAATAAAAGTAAAATTTTCAAAATAAAAATCAAAAAAGAATCGCATCGATCAAAATACACATGTACACAGGGTGGAAAGCCAGAAAAAAAGAACAGCCTTTTACACAGTCTGTCCTATCTCCCTGACTGAGCAACAAACAGTCCATGAAGAAAAATCCTTTGAATGTTTTAATAATTCTCAGCTCATATACATATATTCACTGTGCACAGGTAATGTAAAGTCAAATTTCGTCTAAAAGGGTTCTTATCTTTTCTGTCTTTGACAAAGAATAGTCAACTTTTGCCAAGCTTATTATTTTTATATCTATTTTAGTGATAAAAGTGTCTATTTTTCGCAGAATCTCCAACAATAGTTTTATTTATCCTCCTTAAATAATTTCTGTTTATTTTTTGGCCTTTTCCTTTTAATCCACAGCACAAAATTTATACGATGTGAAAGCCACTTTATTTATTTATTTATTTATTTATTTATTTATTTATTTTTTTAGGCACCATCTTCACTGTTTATTATAAGTTTTCTCCCTCTCTTTTTCTTTAATTATTTAAGTAGGTGACAGCGTCACAAACAGACCCAATATATTTTTTTATTTTATTTGTTTGTCTTTATATTTTCCACTTTTGTTAGCTTTTTCATTTTGGCACTCTGACCACTCCACAGTCATGGACGAAAAAAATTCAACCAGACAATCGAACAAATGTCCATACAGTCACTATTAAAAAATAATGAATAAGAAAATAAAATACAAAGAATTACATAATAAAAATAAAAACTGTAATATAATTACATTTAATAAACATATATAGATGATATATAAATACATAGATATATAAATACAGAAAGCTGAGAAACAGAATTGTAAAACAACAATGGATATTTTATTTATTTGTCTATGTAATCCTGCTCTTATTAGCCTTATCTTTTGTAGATTTTTTTTTATTAAAATTGCTTTATATAGCCACTTCATTTATTTATTTATCTATTTTTTTTCTTTATAATGAAATATTAATTATCCATTGCCTTAAAAGATTTATTTTTTGATTAGTTTGCTTTACACAGCACCAGTATTATTTGTTTATTTTATTTATTTTCCTTTGTATTTTCAGTATTAATAGCTTTTTCATTTTGGCACTCTCGCTACTCCGCAGTCATGGAAAAAAAAACAACAACACACTTTCAACCAGAAAATCGAACAACTTTCCAAACAGTCACAACAAAACAGATGAATACAAAAAAAATAAAATTAAAAGAGTTACATAATAAAAATAATAGCTGTAATATAAGTAAAGTAAATAAACGTATTTACAGATAATAAGAATTTATGGTAAGAAAACATAGGAAAGGGGTGACAGTGTCTTCAGAGGCTGTAAACTGTGACCAAGTTTAAGAAAAAAAATGTTGTTTTTCAGTAAGAAGGCTGAAGCCGTGCTGGAGGTCCACGGTGTTGATTTAAGCCTCAGACTGCTGCTCTTATTCTTATTTCTTATTTCTTTTCCACATTAAAACGTTTTCGTTTCTCAGGGAACAGAAGGCGAAGAGGAACAGCCAGTGGGTCCCCACGCTGCCCAACAGCTCGCACCACCTGGACGCCGTGCCGTGTTCCACCACCATCAACCGGAGCCGCCTGGGCCGGGACAAGAAGAGGACCTTCCCCCTGTGGTGGGTCTCTGAGCTTTATTTATCTCAGAGAAAACATATTTAAAACTTTATTTTGAACATGAACACTGCAAAAGTCAGATAAAATCCTCGCTTTATTCCCCACAAAACTCGATTTACGATTTTTTTTCCTCTCAAACCAAAAAAACTTCAAGTGACACAAAAATGATATTAATCAAGTTCTGCCTTTATGTTGTTAAAGTGTATTCCTAAATCAGTCAGAATTTCCCTCTTAAAATTAAAAGTGTGTTCACAAACATTTCTCCCTTTTCTAATGGATTTTGCAGAATATCTCTGCTTTTTTTTGTCACCACGATAATCAACTGTTAGCTTTTTAAACTTTTAAATCCCACAGCATAATTTTTTTGTTTGTTTGTAGTTTGTTTTGTTTCCTGAAATGTTAATAAAATCAAACAACTATTTGATTTAAGTTTTTTAAAACATTAAATGTCCCTGTTTTTATTGATGAACTGATGGTCATTTGAGCTGCTGGTAAAAGGGTTACTAACATGTTACAGCGCTCAGTGTTTTATTCCTCTCCCCTGTTTTTTTCTCTCCTGCAGCTTCGACGACCACGATCCAGCTGTGATCCACGAAAACGCCACTCAGTCCGAAGTTCTGGTCCCGATCCGCCTGGACATGGAGATCGAGGGGCAGAAGCTGCGGGACGCCTTCACCTGGAACATGAACGGTCGGTAACTCGTCCTCGTGGTGTTAGCGGGCGGCTTCGCCGAGCGGCTCACAAACTTTTCCTGTTCCAATCTTTTAGAGAAGCTGATGACGCCGGAGATGTTCGCCGAGATCCTCTGCGACGACCTGGACCTGAACCCGCTGGCCTTCGTCCCCGCCATCGCCTCGGCCATCCGGCAGCAGATCGAGTCGTACCCCACCGACAGCATCCTGGAGGACCAGGCGGACCAGAGGGTCATCATTAAGGTGAGGAGGGTCTGTGGACCAGAGGGTCATCATTAAGGTGAGGAGGGTCTGTGGACCAGAGGGTCATCGTTAAGGTGAGGAGGGTCCGTGGACCAGAGGGTCATCGTTAAGGTGAGGAGGGTCCGTGGACCAGAGGGTCATCATTAAGGTGAGGAGGGTCCGTGGACCAGAGGGTCATCATTAAGGTGAGGAGGGTCTGTGGACCAGAGGGTCATCATTAAGGTGAGGAGGGTCTGTGGACCAGAGGGTCATCATTAAGGTGAGGAGGGTCTGTGGACCAGAGGGTCATCATTAAGGTGAGGAGGGTCTGTGGACCAGAGGGTCATCATTAAGGTGAGGAGGGTCTGTGGACCAGAGGGTCATCATTAAGGTGAGGAGGGTCTGTGGACCAAAGGGTCATCATTAAGGTGAGGAGGGTCTGTGGACCAGGGGGTCATCATTAAGGTGAGGAGGGTCTGTGGACCAGAGGGTCATCATTAAGGTGAGGAGGGTCTGTGGACCAGAGGGTCATCATTAAGGTGAGGAGGGTCTGTGGACCAGAGGGTCATCATTAAGGTGAGGAGGGTCTGTGGACCAAAGGGTCATCATTAAGGTGAGGAGGGTCTGTGGACCAGGGGGTCATCATTAAGGTGAGGAGGGTCTGTGGACCAGAGGGTCATCATTAAGGTGAGGAGGGTCTGTGGACCAAAGGGTCATCATTAAGGTGAGGAGGGTCTGTGGACCAGAGGGTCATCATTAAGGTGAGGAGGATCTGTGGACCAGAGGGTCATCATTAAGGTGAGGAGGGTCTGTGGACCAGAGGGTCATCATTAAGGTGAGGAGGGTCTGTGGACCAGATGAGGGTCTGTGGACCAGAGGGTCATCATTAAGGTGAGGAGGGTCTGTGGACCAAAGGGTCATCATTAAGGTGAGGAGGATCTGTGGACCAGAGGGTCATCATTAAGGTGAGGAGGGTCTGTGGACCAGAGGGTCATCATTAAGGTGAGGAGGATCTGTGGACCAGAGGGTCATCATTAAGGTGAGGAGGGTCTGTGGACCAGAGGGTCATCATTAAGGTGAGGAGGGTCTGTGGACCAGGGGGTCATCATTAAGGTGAGGAGGGTCTGTGGACCAGGGGGTCATCATTAAGGTGAGGAGGGTCTGTGGACCAGAGGGTCATCATTAAGGTGAGGAGGATCTGTGGACCAGAGGGTCATCATTAAGGTGAGGAGGGTCTGTGGACCAGAGGGTCATCATTAAGGTGAGGAGGATCTGTGGACCAGAGGGTCATCATTAAGGTGAGGAGGGTCTGTGGACCAGGGGGTCATCATTAAGGTGAGGAGGGTCTGTGGACCAGAGGGTCATCATTAAGGTGAGGAGGGTCTGTGGACGAGGGGGTCATCATTAAGGTGAGGAGGGTCTGTGGACCAGAGGGTCATCGTTAAGGTGAGGAGGGTCTGTGGACCAGAACTTCATCATTAAAGTGAGGAGGGTCTGTGGACCAGGGGGTCATCATTAAGGTGAGGAGGGTCTGTGGACCAGAGGGTCATCATTAAGGTGAGGAGGGTCTGTGGACCAGGGGGTCATCATTAAGGTGAGGAGGGTCTGTGGACCAGAGGGTCATCATTAAGGTGAGGAGGGTCTGTGGACCAGAGGGTCATCATTAAGGTGAGGAGGGTCTGTGGACCAGAACTTCATCATTAAAGTGAGGAGGGCCTGTGGACCAGAGGGTCATTGTTAAGGTGAGGAGGGTCTGTGGACCAGAGGGTCAGCATTAAGGGGAGTCTGGTCCAGAGGCCTGTAACAAGAAGCAGGATTAGTATGTTAGCGAGGTAACTTCAGGGCTAACTCTTGTTCATAGATATCTTGAATCTGGTTCATTTCTTATCGGAGTAGATCACCATGGTGACTAACTCTGAACGGCTGACCTGCTCCGGAGCAGAATAATTTGGAGGTTGAGCCTGATCCTGTACAACAGGGTTTTTCAATTAGAAATTTAGTCAGGTCAGATTTTCAGACTCAGGACGAGCTGAGACATTTTTGTCAGACAGTGAGCAAATTTAACCACTCAAAGAAAGACAAATAGAAAATAAACACACTGGATGTTTGTTTTTTTACTGCCACATCCAAAAGGCCATAAACTCAATAAAGAGAAGTGCTAAACTAAACTTCTGCTGAAATACTGTTCCTTTAAATGTAACACATCAAACAGTTAAATTCAACATGTTTTTACAGGTAAATTAAAGCACATATTAAGGTGTGTATGAACATAAAGTAGAGCAGATTAAAATCACCATCTTTGGTCACATTTGAAAGTGCATTAAAAGTAATTTGATCAAAAGCAACTTTTCAGGATGTGTTGCATTCAATGTCTGTAATAATGTTGGAATTTTTGCAAGACCTTGTTAGTGTTTGTAAAAGCTTTTCCTGTTTTTCTTGTCAGACTTAAGTCCTAATCACTTTGATTTTGGGCCACTTGAGGGTTGCTTCTGGGCCGTATGTGGCCCTCGGGTCGCTAATTGAACATGGCTGCTGTACAATGACCCTCGCACTAGCCAATCAGCTTCTCCAAATCAACAGCCTGCCCTTTTCTCCTGAGCCCGGTTGAAGGAGGCGCACAACTCTTGAGACGAGCATGAGGATGAAAAAGAGTGTCACAATACCGATTTGACCCACTGGATCAGGGGTGTCAAACTGATCCAGTGAAGGGCCGCCGTGGCTGCAGGTTTTATTCCAACCAAACAAGAACACACCTGATCCAACAACTGATCTGAGCCCTCCCTTATACGTGCACATTCACGGCTCTTGATGAGACAATCCTGGGTTGAGTTACCGTGTTGATAATCCACGTCGTGCTATCGATTATCCTGATTGCCATTGTTACGGTTACTCGACCCTGGATAAGTGAGTTACCCAGGTTAAGTTGACGGCTCTTCCTGCTCTCTGTCCCGCAGCTCAACATCCACGTGGGGAACATCTCTCTGGTGGACCAGTTCGAGTGGGACATGTCGGAGAGGGAGAACTCTCCGGAGAAGTTCGCCCTGAAGCTGTGCTCCGAGCTCGGCCTCGGGGGAGAGTTCGTCACCACCATCGCCTACAGCATCAGAGGTCAGCTGAGCTGGCACCAGAGGACCTACGCCTTCAGGTACACACCCCACCTGTGGATGTCTCTGAACCTGGTGATGGTGGGAACAGCTCTTTTATTCCATTTTGTTTTTACAATACAAAATAACCACAGCAACTGTAAACAGAGAGCAGTGAGCACGATGACCCAACAGAGACACGAGTACAACTAAACAAAGCAGGCAGAGGCCTGTGACTGAAGGAAAACTTTAATTTAAACGTTTGTCCAATATCAGCAAAAAACAAACATTATTCAACCTGCACCTAAAATCTCGTCTTTGAGTCTCTGAAAAGCGCTGTATGAATAAAATATATATATATTTTTATTATATTATTTGTATGTCTTTTTAATATTTATTTTGTTGAAAATGTCACCTGGCTCTCTAAACCTGTAATGTTCTCTTGTTTATTTGTCTGAGGGCATATTTAAGTATTTTTATCTATTATCTATGAGTACAATTATGTTATTATCTTATCTGTTAGCATATTGAAATGCTTCCCCTTCCCCATTATTATTGTTATTTATCTTGTTACTCTTTATTTTATAATTGATCATTTTTATTTTTTTAACCATTTTATCTGACTTATAATTATTACTCTCATTATTATTATTATTATTATTGTTATTATTGCTATTGCTATTACTATTACTATTGTAATTATTGTTGTTATTATTAAAAATATTATTGTTGTTATTAGTAGTACTTTTCATTATTATATCATTTGTTGAAAATGTCACCTGGCTCTCTAAACATGTAATGTGAGTAATTTTATCATTATTTTTTTGTCTAGTTATCATTATTTCTGTTGCTTTATTCAAATATTCTTCCCTTTCCCCGTTACCATTGATGTTAATCTTGTTACTCTTTATTTTCTGATTATTATTATTGCTATTTTTTCATGTAACCAATTGATTTCATTAACAACAACAACAACAACAACAACAACAACAACAACAACAACAACAACAACATAAAAAAAGGAGAAGAAGCAGAAATCATTTTGATTATTTGTTTAATAATAATCATTACTATTATTACTATTTTTATTATTATTATGAATGATTATAATTATGATAAAATCATCAATAATATAACTATAATTATTATTGTTATTTATGTATGTATTTAATTTTTATTTAGAATTATTTTTGTTATATTTGTGATATTTTCTGGCTGTTAATTTAGAGTTGGGAAGTTATTGTAATCATTTTAAGTATGTGCTCTTTTAAATGTAATAAAAATACCTTGTTTAAAAAAAAAAGCTGTTATATAAACAAAAACACTCCTGCGGTCACCAGATAACACAGCTACGAGCTAAACCGTGACACCAGTCAGACGTGGTGTTGGAGTAGATCTGTAAATTAAACAGGTTTTAATTTTATTTTGGCCAAAGTCTTAAACGTGATTAACCGCTGCGTGTCTCCTGTTGCCCCGTCAGCGAGAACCCGCTGCCCACGGTGGAGATCGCCATCAGGAACACGGGCGACGCCGACCAGTGGTGTCCGCTGCTGGAGACGCTGACGGACGCCGAGATGGAGAAGAAGATCAGAGACCAGGACAGGAACACCAGGTGAGGGTCCACACCTGTGGGGCACATGTCTGCAGCTTTATTATTTATCAGAATTTATTTGATTCTTTCATGGTGTATTTATTAAAGTTTTCTGAATTTTTTACTCACACAATAAGATACAAAAAACAGACATGAGGGAAGTTAACAAGAACAGTAACAGGACATACAAACAAAAGAGAAGGAAAAAAATTATAGTAATATAAATATATATAATGATATTAAAATTTAAATAGAAGTAATAAGTTAAAATAAAGAAAAGAGTAAGGGGGTCTCAGGTATATAAACAAAGTGCATTCCAGAATGAGTGGCACTTTTATCTTGGTTTATTATCACATTTTAGTTTGATATTTTATTGTCTGTATTATTCAATTTTTAATATTTGTTTTTATATCTTGATCTAGTTTTTATCTCTTTACATGTAATTGTTTTAGATTTCAATTTAATCTTTTTTAACAATTTTTTTTTGTATTTAGTGTATTTTTCAGCATTTTATTTATTTGTCTGATGTTTTTTTTATCTGTTTTTTTCAGAATTTTTCCATTTTTTTACTTGCTCTTCTGTGGTTTATATTAGTCTTTAAATCCTTTTGACATCCAACCAACTATTACTACATTTAAAGCAGAGTAGTGTTTAGTAGATGGACCTCAGCTGAGTGCTTATAGTGATTGTCATGGTTTATGTATATGATGTATATATACGTATATATATATATATATATATATATATATATATATATATATATATATATATATATATATACATATATATATATAAATATATATATTTAAATTAAATTCAAGTTGAAATAGAAGTAAATAGTTAAAGTAAAGAAAAGAGTTAGAGGGTCTCAGGTATATAAACAAAATGCATTCCAGAATGCATTTTTTCTTATTACATTTTAGTTTATTATTATATTGTCTGTTTTATTCAATTTTTAATATTTGCTTATAAATCTTGTTATAGTTTTTAGATAGATTTAAATGTAATCTTTTTAACACGTTTTTATTTATTTTTATTAAATGAATTTTTAAGCATTTTATTTATCTGATGTTTTTTTTATCAGATCTTTTTATTAGAATTTTATCATTTTTTCCTGTAGCTTCTGTGGTTTCTATTAGTCTCTAAGTCCTCTTGATTGTCATGGTTTATTTATATGTGTATAGTCTGAATAAGCTCGTTAGCATTTATTCACCACTTCAGTTCATTTCAAACAGCGTCACTGGCATCAGTGGGCATTTTTGCCAAATCAGTTTATTAAAAAATAAAAACTAAAACATTCCTTCAAAAAGAAGTTAAGTAATCCCAATGATATGAACTAGTAAAAAAAAATTTATATGTTTTTTCTTTTTTTGTTTTTGAATTGGGACGGTGCATATTAATGAACATCCATGCAGGAGACGATAAATGTATATGCTGTAAATATGTAAATATTATGCAAGAAAAAATACACACTGACAGAAAAGGTTTATAATTGAATATATATATGGGAAAAAATCAGCAAATGTATAAAAAATAAATATGTAATTATTATGTCAATATAAATAAATTATTTATATATACATTTATATTTTGTCAATCTTTTTCTGTCTTGATTGAAATCACTTTGAGCAGCAGTTTAACTTGTATGACCTGTGTTGGATAAATGAATTTGACTGATTGATTTTGACTCCTCCTGGTTCCCGTTTCAGGCGGATGCGGCGACTGGCGAACACGGCACCGGCGTGGTAGAAGCTGGGCTGCGACGCCCCCTACAGGACTGCTGTTTGTGTGATGGAGCTAAAACAGCGAGAGGGACGTTACCCATCATGCTTTGGATGACTTCTCTGCTCCGCAGTCGGCGTCTCCCCGTGGTATTTTTATTTTATTATTATTAATGTTAATTATTCTGTCTGTTTGAGTAGAGAAGCCCCGCCCACTCCGACCACGGCCGCAGAGCGAGGAGAACGAAGCCGCTCAGATAATTTATGTTCTGTTGTGTTTGTCGTCTTTTTGTACATTTGGAGAATTCTTACAAAATAAAAAAATCTGAAAGAGCTCCGCGGTCACGTGCTCGTCATTTAGAGAGAAGGAGCTTCACATCCTGAAGAGGCTCGACTGGACTGAGATGCTCTGCCAGGAAGTCACCAGGTAAAGGAGACTGTATTTCACACAAAGGAACATTTGTTTCTGTTCATTTAGACATTCAGACTTTACTAACATTCAATAAAGGCTTAGTAGATGTTTGATTTTATCACAGAGGAAAACAGGACATAAAAAATGTCTTACCCTTTACACTTCAGATTTTAGTCAACTACATTTACAGCAGATTTCATCGACTAAACTAGACTAAAATTGAAACAGTTTAGAAAAACAATTAAAAAAAAAAAAACCTCTTGAACCTTTTTTAACCTTTCTTTTAATAAATAAATTCTTGCCTTTTATTTGGGCAGCGATTTAGCTCCATGACAGCCCGTAGGTGAGCGTTCACTCCTCTCTGATCTTTTTCTGTGCAGCTGAAAAACTCTAAAAATACTTAAAGCTGAATCCTTTTTGTTATGAATGAACAACATCCCCTAAAGCTTCATTCAAATCCGTTAAAAAGAAGAGAAAAAGAGAGAAAAAATATTTTTTGGCAGGTCAAGATTAAGTTGAAATGACGAGAATAAAGATGAGATTTTGAGAATATTGAAATAAAATTTTGTTATAAAAGTCAAAATTATGACATTAAAGTTAAAATGTAGAGTAAAAAGTTGATTATAAAGTCAACATACAATTTATTACAACTTTAGTCTCGACATTTCAACTTTAATCTTCATATTTAAACTAAAATCTCAACTTCCCCAAAATTATTTTCTCCATCTCACACGGCCCTTATACTCTTCAGAACAGACGGAAAAAACCACAGGTGAACATATGATCTCTTTGGCAAAGGTAAAACTCGCGTCATTAGTGCATTAATAAATTAATCAATCTTCATTCCAGACTTGAATCAGTCCTTAAAAATAAACTATCAGGCACACGCAACATAAATCATGAGTATACTGATTATTAATATTATTTTTACTTTGTCTTTATGTGTTAAAAATGTCCTCTTCATTCTCTTTTTGGTGGTTTGGACTCCCAGGATGTATTTCAAGACCTCAGTTATGAATTAAGGTAAACAAAAAAAAAAAAGTCCCTCAGAAACATCTCATCAGTAAACATGACTGACAGCCTTTGATTAGCAGGATAACTCTTCAACTTCAGACCTGAAACTTCAGCAAACACGCTTTTAAAACATCCACTAATGAAAGGAGAGTTTTAGAGTCTGTGTTTTTTGTTCACTGAAGCTGAGCCCTTCAAAATAAAAGCTGAGCCCTTCAAAATAAGAGCTGACCTTGACATTCCTGTAATGCAATCAGAGACATTTATGAACTGTAATCTGTCATTTGAGCCCTTCAAAATAAAAGCTGACTGTGACATTCCTGCTCCGGCAGCTGACCGTGGTGTCGCCCCGCTCACCGTAAACTCGGTAAACTCGGCCCCGTCCTGATGTTACAGCTCAATTAGCCGTCATGGAGCTGCTTTACTGCGTCTGTGAAACATCACATGGCTCCTGGAGACTCATAAAGCTTCACACCGGCCATTAAAAGAGCCCAGAGGGGCGACGGGGGGGCTAAGGGGGTCTCAGAGGGGCAATAGGGGGACTGATGGGGCCTCAGAGGGACAACAGGGGGAATAAGGGGGACTGAGGGGGGACTCAGAGGGACGACAGGGGGGCTAAGGGGGCTTCAGAGGGACAACAGGGGGACTGAGGGGGTACTCAGACCGACAGTAGTGGGACTGAGGGGGCCTCAGAGGGACAACAGTACCCCTTTTCCACCAAGCTGGTTCCAGGGCTGGTTCGGAGCTAGAGCCAGCTTAGCACCCGTTCTTTGGTTTTCCACAGACTAAGCACCGGTTGCTGGCTCTCAAAACCGGTGCTTAGCAAGCACCAACTCTTTGCTGGGCCAGCAGAAAGAACCACGTTACGTCGGGGGCTACGCGCTTACGTCAGGGGGTGGGGGCGGGAATATTGACCAACCAAAGCAGAGTAAAAACACGGAAGAGAGCCACTTTTACAAAGACGAGTTCGGGGTAAGCAGTAAGAAGATAAGCTGGAAGATAACAATGGATAGTAAAACGAAACAGCAGTGGTCAGTGGAGGAGATGACCTTGCATAATCGTCGAGCAGCATTAACTTGTTGGATCGCCAAATTTTGCTCTCCAAGGAAGGCTCGAAAAGCCAACAGCAACACTTGAACCGCAACGTAGTCCTCCATCTTTGTTGTGGCGATAAAATTTAGCGCTAGTTGTTATGGGAAACTGTCGTGACGTATACAGACGTATACATCGACGTGATGACGTAGCCCTCTGGCGGCACCCGTTTGTGGAAAAGCAAACGGTTCTTAAAGGAACACTACACCCAAACAACAATTTGGCCTCATTTTCTACTCACCCTCATGCTGAGCAACACTCTGGAGCACTTTTTTGATGTCTCAAATGCAGCCGGGGGTCCGGGGGGATTTTCACTGTCAACAAAGGTCCATCTAACAGGGGACGACGGAGCCTGAAGAAAAAGGTCCATAAAAGTCCACAAAAATGTGCCTATTTTCCTTCATACTGCTCGTCCGCTGTAATCCAAGTGTCCTGAGCGGGTAACATCCATAATTAATTTGAAGCGAGGTCATTTAGTACATTTTTGAGCCTAAGCGGTGCTATAGCGTACTTCCGCAGTGCGTCTCGCGCTCCTGCACTCGTAAGCCGTCTGGATTGGTCTGCAGCGGCTTCGTAGTGCAGGGGCGCGTGCGTAAGCAGAACCAACCGCCAACCGGCTCTAGCACCAGCACGAGCACCAGCCCTGGAACCAGCTTGGTGGAAAAGGGGGTATGAGGGCGGCGACAGGGGGACTAATGTAGGGGGACCGAGGGGACCTCAGAGGGACGACAGGGGGAATGAGGGGGCTTCTAAGGGACGACAGGGGGGACTGAGGGGGCATCATGCAGATGTAGAGGGACCAAGGGGGCCTCAGAGGGACGACAGAGGGACCGAGGGGGCCTAAGAGGGACAACAAGGGGACTTGGGGGCCTCATACAGATGTAGGGGGGACCCCAGAGGGGCGAAAGGGGGACAGAGGGGGCCTAAGAGGGACTACAGGAGGACTGAAGGAGCTTCATACAGATGTAGTGGGACCGAGGGGGCCCAAGAGGGACGACAGGAGGACTGAGGAAGCCTCATACAGATGTGTGGGACCGAGGGGGCCTAAGAGGGACGACAGGGGGACTGAAGGAGCCTCATACAGATGTAGGGGGACCAAGGGGGACCAAGGGGGCCTCAGAGGGACGGCAGAGATGGGGCAGATCATTAGGCTGGAATGTGGACGTTGCTGCCAAGTGTCCCATGGGTACGAGGATGATTATTAAAGATGGAAAATAAAAAGTCAGCAGAGAGCAGCTTATTAATGCTGCAGAGACAACCTCAGTTAAAATATATATTTTGGTTTTAAGTAAAAGAATTAGTCTTTTTTTTTAACTGTAAGGCTTTTAAACGTTAATTATATATTTCTGATTTTTTTATGTCAGAAAATACTTGAAATAGCCTGAAAGACTGATCATCACAGAGAGGAAACCTTAAAATATAAATATATTATACATGTAAATTCACACCAGCCCTTTATAAGGTACAGCGATCAAACTGCTTGTTCATTCAGAGAGCTAATCTGCCAATCACATGGCAGCAAGGCAATGCTTTAAAGCCTGTAGACCTGCTGAGGTCAAACCAAGAAAAGAGGGATTTAAGAAACTTTGAGTGTTGCAGGTCTGTCAGAAACTTCTGATCTGCCCAGATTCTTCTTCTCTGAGGGATGTCCAGCTCCTTGTCGGCAGAAGGAGGTCCAGCCTGAGGAAGGAAACCAGGAGAAAGGCGAGCATGAACGGTGAGAGCTGCTGTGACGGTTTCAGCTCCACCCTGCAGCCTGTGGTGAGCTCGACACTCAAAGCCTCCAGAACCAGTTTGTTAGAAAGGTTAATACTTTTATTAAAAGTGAACGTTCAGGTTACAGAAGAGTAAAAAAGAACCAAAGACATTTCTGTACATTAAATTCCAGACGTTATCGTGTATAAATATTCTTTCAGCTCCAAACTTTTTAAAGATCAAAAACACGAGAGGAGCCTGAAATGAAAAATGAAAGCACACGTCAGCGTCCTGCACTGAGAAATAAAACCTGAAGAACATCACAGAGAGAATAAATCCAGCAAAATAAATGATCTGTTGTCTTTGCAGATTATCCCTGATCCTGAGGGGGAGGAGCCAATCACACCAGCCAATCACAGGGCTGCCACTGAGAGCAGAGAACCATCAAACAGCAGTATTTCACCATAATGAGCATGTTTTGTCTGTAGGAAAACGGCCGCCTCACAGCAGAAGGTTGACGGTTCGATCCCGTGTCAGTCTGAGCCTTGCTGTGTGGAGTCTCCTTGTACATGCATGGGTTCTCTCCAGGCTCTCCAGCTTCCTCACACAGACCAAAAACACGCCCACTGGATTAAACTGACTATTTACTGCCCTTCGGTTTGATATTATCCTGCATGACAATGACATCCTCATAAAGAAAAGAGTGAATCTCTGCAACCACAAGATCCATTTGAATTATTTTGGTGTCATAATAAAAGTAACTCTTGAGAGATTTGTCCAGATGTGGAATTATGGGACAGAGTAAATGAAGATGGAAGTCAGAATCATTTCAAATTTTCATCCTCGCAAAAACATTTTTTTATTGTGAATATCTCTTTGAAATGATGCTGAAGTGGCTGTAAAACTAAAAATGAATAATAAAATATTTTTACATCATCTCTGCAAAGGACTGTTGTTATAAAGTGATGCAGAGCAAAATTAGAGAAGTTTTAAAACAATATGGTCAGGAGAGGATTTAGAAAAACAGTTCACTTTTCCTTAGGTTTTGTTGGAGAGCATGCAAGCATTCAGGAAATTAAATACTTTGAGGCTGAACAGGTTGAATTTGGAATATTGTGTTACTAGCACTGCTAGTAAAGCTTTTTAAGTCTACTAGTAGGAAAAGCAACACAAAATAGTTTACTTGCAGACAGGTCTGCTTTTTTCTGAATTTTCTGATCACTAGTTTGATTAGTAAACTCCAAATGTCTCACTAGTAGTACTAGTAGACTGTTTGTAGTCTTCTAGTACCACTAGCAGAGCCAAAATATTCACCAGTAGTGCTGCTAAATCTAATGTAAATTATGTAGGAGGGATTATAACCAAACAGCTCCCTGATTGGTTGTTACACTTCAAATCCAATGGGAAGCCTGAATTTGGTTTGCCCCGCCCCCTTGTTAGTGTATAAGGCCTAATAGTCGTACTAATAGACTCAGAACAGTCTACTAGTAGTACTAGTGGCAGCTTTTGCTTCAGTTATAACTCTACTCTGGCTCTAGTTGACCTGAATCGAGTATATTTATTCCAGATTTGAGTCTTAGTGGAGCTGAACTGATGTCACCGATTTATTTCTACTCAAAGGGCTCTCCATATGAACGTGAATGGTTGTCTGCCTCTCTATGTGGCCCTGTGATTGGCTGGTGAATGATTCAGGGTGTACCCCTGTTGGCTGGGATAGGCTCCGCCCCCCGTGTGACCACAGAAGAGACAGATGATGGATGATAACTTTAAACACTTTAAAGAAAGTTTATAATCTACAGCTGAAAATCATTCTGCAGTTCACTTCAGTGGTGTCCAAACTGAGGTTAGGGCTCCTTAAAAGGGTCGGCATGAATTCAAAAGGAGGTCTGAGGAGTCAAATTAAACCAAGAAGAAGAAAATACGTGACATTTCTCTGACGTGTTGACCTCTATCAGACCCAAAAGCACTTATTAAAATGATTTTACTCCAGGGTTTTGTCGGCTCGTTGGAGATCAGCTGATTCTTTAGTTTGCACCCTGACTTTGTCTGTGGTGCCTGATTTTTTTTTTCTAATGATTTTCTAAGAGAAGCTCTGTTCATACCTCCACCAAAGAAGTTACTGGACTATTTACGTTTGTTTGTTTGCATGATTAGACAAAAACTACTGCACAGATTCATTTGAAAATTTTTAGGAGAAGTTCCTATTGGCCCAACTTAGAAACTATTAGATTTTGGTGGTGGTACATAAATTTGTCTGGATGTAAAAAAATTGCCAAAATTTTTAAAAACCCTACAAAAAAACATCTCTGCCATTTTTAATGTATTTGCTTTGAATTTTAATAATAATATGGAGCCCATGTCTCTATCATCAACGTAAATTTAACCTGGATCTGATCTAGACTGATGTCATAAAAGAAACATTGAACTTTGTTACTGGAAATCTCATCAACAACATTCAATAATTCTAATAAAATTGAAATATTCAAGCTGTTGAACTGAGCTGCTTGGCCGAGGTTGGATTGCTTTTCCAGTTTTCACTCGTGACGGTGAGCAGCACCTTTAAAAAACCCTGAACTATCCCTTTAATATCATAAAAAACTGTCATAAAGTCTGAGAACAAGGTCAAACATCAGCAGTTTATCTGAAGTGAACCTCTGATCCATGCAGCAGCTTCACACCGGCTCACCTGGTTTTAAAAAAGCACCGTTTTTAATAAAATAAACTTCATGGTCAGACGCTCTCTCCTCCTGCAGGGTGTGGATGCTGCACCCAGGGGGCGCTGTGGAGCCATCATGATGGAGGAGTGACATCAGGACATCAGGACTTTCTCATCTCAGTTTAAAAAACAAATAAAACAAAGTGTTTGCAGCACCTGGAGCATCAGCGAGTCCGTGCACGATAAAAACATCAGACAGTAAAAAAAGTTTGTGGTGTAACTGAGGCACAGAAACAGAAACAGTCTGAACTTCAGGCTCCAGCAGAAGGAGAGAGACCTCAGAGTTCACATCTTCACCCCCGTGCAAAATAAATATGAGTGGAGCTGCACAGGAGGTGTAGTCTGCTTTTCCTGAGAAGAAGGTGAAGTCTCTCATCCACACTAAAGTCTTCAGGTGTCACCGAGCGACCCTCCACGGCCTGGAGCTCAAACGCTTCTGCAGCCGAAGAAGTCCACGCCCACGTATCGAGGATAGCCCTCCAGAGAGTTCATCCCCACCGGGTCGAACTTCCAGTACTGACGACCCCGGATGAAGTGGGCGTAGCCTGGAGGCAGAGGAGAGCGGAAGAATGATTTATTACCTTATTATTTTAATTTAACGAGGAGAAGACAATACTGAGAGGAACAAAACAAGAGAATTTTAACCAAACAGAAACAGGCTGCAGGTTCCTCCTCTCTATCTATTAAGTACTCGGGTTCTCATCTGTGAAATATCTCAATTAAACACAGAAACTACTTTAGTTACTTTAGTTTGAATAAGCTCGTCAGCATTTATTCACCAATATAATTAATTTAAACAACTTTACTGGCATCAATGGGCATTTTTGCCAAATCAGTTTATTAAAAAAAACTAACACATTCCTTCAAAATAAAAGAAATAAAGTAATCACAAGGATGTTAACTAGTAATATTTTCTTTTATTTATTTAATAATTCATTTATTTAATAGGAACAGTGCACATCAATAAACATCTATTCAGAAAAAAAACATCCAATATAGAAAAAATAAAAATTCAAGAAAAATAATAATAATAATAAAATAAACAAATAAAATTAATCTATTTAATCAAATAATAATTGCATTAAGTATATAATAATAATAGTAATAATAATATTAATAATAATAATAAAGTAAATAATAAAGTAAATATTTCCTACACCCCTTATCCTTATATTCTGTCATACACCCCTATGCTCTTGAGAAACTCCACCACCATCTTTAATGTAGCCCCACCATCCTCACTAAGTATATCCTCTTTAACTGAAATTAGGTTTCTAATTTTTAAATATAACTTTTTTGCTATCCATGATTTTTCCTGATTTTCTATTAAACAAAAAATATATATATATATTAAAGCTCGTCTTATTTACTGATTCAGATGTCAGGTTGTTGTTATTAATTTCCTTCCTGTAAAGATAAATTAGTGTTCTTATTCTCCTCAGAGCAGCCCACTGAGGCTCTGATTGGTTAATCATTCGTTAAGTCCTCGTGGCCTCACCGTAGATGTCCCTGAAGGTGGCGTCCACGTCCTCGGGGATCCCCCTCCAGTCCTGCATGCTGCGTGGGTAAACAGACTCCACCCGGTTCTCTCGAGGGCTGAACCTCCAGTAGCTCCCCGACTTGAAGAAGTAGGTGTTGTAGTTCGAGTCGTGACCCCAGCGAAGTGCTGCCTGGATCCCGGAGACGGACAGACCCAGAGACCGGATGGACTCGGGTCCCCTGATCTGACGCTCGGCATCAAACACCCAGTAGTTCTCACCTGGACGGAGGGGCGGAGTCAAAAGGGACATAAGGTAAACATTAAACTGGACATGCTGTCAATATGAAAGCTCCGTTTATATAACAAAATAAGAGGAGCCATACACGTAAAACACCGGTGTGACACAGCTGGAAAACGAACCAAAGAAGAGCAAACACATGGCATCCATAAAGAGACACTGATCTTTGACCTATTATAATCTGTGCCATGAGTTTGTTTGTTTGTTTGTGAACAGAATAACTAAAAAAATAATAACCAGGTTTGGACAAAAAGTTCAGGTTATGTTGGTCATGGCAAAAAGAAAAAGTAAATCTATTTTGGTGGCAATTCACATCCCAGTGTGGCTACAGGAAGTTTTCAAAGACTTTCTTAACATCAAGAGACAGGACAGTTTTCCACATTTTTACCAAAAAGTCCTCAAAAGAATTTGTTGGCATTTTCAGGGAAGTTTGTCATCACACAGAAAGAAAGGAGAAGAAGAAATTATTACATTTTAGGGTAAAACTGAATCTAGATATGGATCCAGGAAATTTTCAGAGCAGTTCTAAACAAGCCAGACAGGGCATTTTCCCACTTTTTTTCCAAAAATGTTTTAATTAAATTTGATGACATTTACAGGAAATGTTGGACATGACACACGGGTGAAGTGAATCTATTTTGGTGTTGATCTGAATCCAGAAGTTGATTCAGGAGTTTTTCAAAGCATGTCCTGTTTACCATCAAGAGACTGGGCAGTTTTCCACATTTTTGCCAATAACTAAAAAACTTTGAATAAACTTTGATGGCATTTTCAGGAAATGTTGGTACTGACACAGGGAAAAATGTGTTACGTTTTGATGTTGATCTGATTCAAGGAGCGGACCAAGAAAATGTTTTAATGCATTCGACCATCATAACATAAAGAGACAGGACAGTTTTCCACATTTTTACCAAAAACTCAAAAAAAGTCTCAATACAATTTCATGACATTTACAGGTAATATTTGTCATGATACAAGGAAGAAGTGAATCTATTCTGGTGTTGATCTGAATCCAGATGTGGTTCCACAAATTTTTCAAAGATTTTTCTTTTTTTCATTAAGAAACAGAAAAGTTTTCCACATTTTTGCCCATAACTCAAAAAAAAATCAACAGAATTAGGTGACATTTCCAGGGAATGTTGGTCATGATGGTAGAAAGAAGAGGTTGAATTTTGATGTTGATCTGCATCCAGGAATTTTTCAAAGCAGTTCTTAATATCAAGTGACAGGGCAGTTTTCCACATTTTTGTTATTAAAACTTTTGAATAAAATGAAATGACAGTTTCAGGAAACGTTGGCCATGACACAATTAAAAACTCGTTACATTTTGGTGTTGATGTGAATCCAGATGTGGTTCCAGGAAATGTTCAAAGCAGTTCTTAACAAGCCAGACAGGGAATTTTTCCACATTTTTGTGAATACCTCAAAAACTTCTAAACAGCATAAGGGGCATTTTCAGGGAATGTTGGTCGTGACTGTTGGAAAGAGTGATTTAAATTTTGGTGGTGACCTGATTTAAGATGTGGTTTCAAGAACTTTTCAAGGCATTTCTTGGCATAAAGAGGCAGGGCAGTTTTCCATATTTTTCGGCAGTTACCCAAAAAAATTCACAACAGAATGTTATGACATTTTCAGGTAATATTTGTCATGACTGAAAGAAAAAGTTAATCTATTTTAGTGTTGATGTGAAACTAGGGATTTTACAAGCAGTTCTAAACACAGACAAATCGGGCATTTTCCAATTTTTGCCAATAACTCAAAAAGTTCTCACAGAATTTGGTGACATTTTCAGGAAATTTTGGTCATGACAGAAGGAAAAAGTGGTTGAATTTTGGTGATGATCTGAATGAAGAAGTAGACAAAGGAAATATTTTAATGTATGTCATTATCATAAAATTAAGAGACGGGGCGGTTTTCCACATTTTTGCCAATAACTGAAAAACTTTGAATAAACTTTGATGGCAGTTTCAGGAAATGTTGGGACTGACACAGGGAACAATGTATTACGTTTTGATATTGATCTGATTCAAGGAGCGGACCAAGAAAATGTTTTAATGCATTCGACCATTATAACATAAAGAGACAAGACAGTTTTCCACATTTTTACCAAAAACTCAAAAAAATTCTCAATACAATTTGATGACATTTACAGGTAATATTTGTCATGATACAAGGAAGAAGTGAATCTATTCTGGTGTTGATCTGAATCCAGATGTGGTTCCACAAATTTTTCAAATATTTGCCTTTTTTTTCATTAAAAGACAGAAACGTTTCCACATTTCTACCGAAAACTGAAAAAAAATTCAACAGAATTAGGTGACATTTCCAGGGAATGTTGGTCATGATGGTAGAAAGAAGAGATTGAATTTTGGTGTTGATCTGCATCCAGGAATTTTTCAAAGCAGTTCTTAATATCAAGTGACAGGGCAGTTTTCCACATTTTTGTTATGTTTTTTTCTTAATTACTCAAAAACTCTTGAAATAAAATGAAATGACAGTTTCGGGAAACGTTGGCCATAACACAATTAAAAACTCGTTACATTTTGGTGTTGATGTGAACACAGATGTGGTTCCAGGAAATTTTCAAAGCAGTTCTTAACAAGCTGATCGGGGAATTTTTCCATATTTTTGCAAATACCTCAAAAAGTTCTGAACAGAATAAGGGGGCATTTTTAGGGACTGTTGGTCGTGACTGTTGGAAAAAGTGATTTAAATTTTGGTGGTGACCTGATTTAAGATGTGGTTCCAAGAACTTTTCAAGGCATAGAGACAGGGCAGTTTTCCACATTTTTCGGCAGTTACTCAGAAAAAATTCACAACAGAATTTTATGACATTTTCGGGTAATATTTGTCATGACTGAAAGAAAAAGTTAATCTATTTTAGTGTTGATGTGAAACTAGAGATTTTACAAGCAGTTCTAAACACAGCCAAATCGGGCATTTTCCAATTTTTGCCAATAACTCAAAAAGTTCTCACAGAATTTGGTGACATTTTCAGGAAATTTTGGTCATGACAGAAGGAAAAAGTGGTTGAATTTTGATGATGATCTGAATGAAGAAGTAGACAAAGGAAATATTTTAATGTATGTCATTATCATAAAATTAAGAGACAGGGCGGTTTTCCACATTTTTCGGCCGTAAATCGAAAACTTCTCAACAAAATTTGATGACATTTACAAGGAATTTCTATCATGACACAGGGAAGAAGTGAATGTGTTTTGGTGATGATCTGAATCTGGATGTCGCTCCAGAAGTTTTTCAAATTGTTTGTTAACATCAAGAGACAGAGAATTTTGACACATTATTGCTAATAATTCAAAAATTCTCAACAGAATTTGATGACATTTTTAGGAAATGTCGGTCATGATATGAGGAAGAATTGATTAAAATTTGGTGGTGATCTGAATCCAGATGTGGATTCAGGAATTTCTTTAGTTTCTTAAAAATAATTTCTCAACATAGCCAGACGGGCGGTTTTCCACATTTTCACCACTAACTGAATAAATTTGCAACAGATTTTTTATGACATTTTCAGGGAATATTTGTCATGGCAGGAAGAAAAATTGGTTGAATTTTGGTGATGATCTGAATTAAGAAGTAGACCCAGGAAATGTTTCAATATATGTCATGAAGAAACAGGGCAGTTTTCCATATTTTTCGGCAGTAAATCAAAAATTTCTCAACAAAATTTGTTGACATTTACAAAGAATATTTATAATGAGACTAGGAAGAAGTGAATCTGTTTGGGTGGCGGTCTGAATCCAGACCTGGCTCCAGAAGTTTTTCAAATCATTTGTTGATATCAAGAGATGGGATAGTTTTCCTTATTTTTTCAAATTACTCAACAACTTCTCAATTGACTTTGATAAAATTTTCAGTGAATGTTTGTCATGACACGAGGAAGAATTGATTAAATTTTGGTGGTGATCTGAATCCAGATGTGGATTCAGCAATGTTTCAAATAATTTCTTAACATAGCCCATCAGGCAGTTTTCCACATTTTCACCACTAACTGAACAAGTTGCCGACAGATTTTGATGACATCTTCAGGGAATATTGGACATGACAAAAAGAAAAAAAACATTGCATTTTGGTGGTGATAAAGATTAGGAAAATGTCTCACAGATTTGTTTTTAATTTAAGATGGCATTTTTCCACAATTTTAACAATAACTCACAAACATTTAAAATGATTTAATGAGATTTTTTAGAGACTGTTGGTCATGACACCAGGAAGAAGTCTTTACATTTTGTCCAGATGTGGAATCATGATTTTTTTTTCCAAAGATTTGTTCTCAGTTTGAGATAGAGCCATTTTCCCCATTTTCACCAATAATTTAAAAACTTCTCCACAGAGCTTGATAACACTTTCAGGGATTATCGGTCTTAACACAAGGCAGAGGTGCATTTTGAATCCAGATGTGTATCTAGGAATTCTTCAGACTTTCTTAAAATAGAGAAATAGGGCATTTTTCCACATTTTCGTTTATAACTCCTTAAGTTCTCAACAAAATTTGATGACATTTTCATGGACTGTTGGTCATGATGCACGGAAGAAGTAATTACATTTTGGTGGTGATCTGAATCGATTCAGGGATTTCTTTCACATTGTGGGAGCAGCAGTATCTCAGTTCTTAAGAGGTGGCCAGTTCAAGTCCAATGATGGTTGGAAATTGGTTTTGGGGCTTGAGAGGTGCCAGCTGACTTCCTGGGCACTACATAAGTGCCCTTGAGGAAGGAGTTTAACCCCAAAACTGCTTGGCAGTACTTCCTAAAAACAGCAAGCGGTAATCATTACTGTGTCCTATTAAAATTACCATTAAACTGTGTTTGATCACCACACTGCATCAATAACTCACGGTGATGCTGCTCTTTGCCTGGCAAAGCCTGAACTATGTGTGTCTGCTCCTCGGTGAAGCAGCCTCATGGGCATGCACAGCAGAGATTTTTCTTGAAACGTACAGTCTGGTTGAATTTTGGATTTTACAAGGATGCCAAAAAATGTGCTCAAAGGGCATTTCTAGACACATTTAATGGCAAAAAAGACAAAGAAGAACAGTTATAATTATATTATTAAAGGGGTCAAATGATTTCAATTGTGTGAAAAAGTACTTTTTGAACATTTTGAGCACACAGCAACAATACCACGATAATAATGATAATAATAGTGATAATTTTGGTCACAATAACCGTGATATGAAATTTTCATATCTTAACATTCCTAGTATAGACCAACGTTCAAATCTAGGCTCAAAACAGCTCTATTTAACTGTGCATATGACTGACAGGATCTGATCTGCACTCTTCTCTTTGAATTTATTTTATGATTATTGATGTTTTTATTTTGCATTGTGATTTTAATGCATTTTACGTGAAATATATGATCGTGGTAAAACTCAAGTGTGGATGTGACATCACTGAGCCACAGCGACGAGCGTCTGTGACCAAAATGAATTATTTATGGACACACGACACGATTATGGTTGTGAAGTTGCGTTTGATGTGAACTGAATTCTGGAGGTTGTTCAGCTATGAGAGTCTAACGTGAACTCTTAACCTAATTTTACATGTTTTACTTTTTTTTTAAAAAAAGATAATTGACATGAGTAAAATCCTTAATCTGTGAAATATATCTTAAGCTTTCACCCTCCGTACTCTTGTGGTTCTGTAACGTTGTGATCACAAACATCTCATCTTATAATGCCCACAAATCAGCCGTGGGATTAGTCTATAGAGTTGAATTTCCCCATGATGGATCTATCAAGTCTTCTTCAACGTTTGAGATGCCTCGGAGACATTTCTTATGAAACATCAAGATCTGATAAATAACTTCAGCTGCGTCCACGCTGACCTCTGCATGGCTCTTTTTGTTTACAGGCTCACATTTTCAGCATAAAGAACAGACACATCCCTCCCGTAGCTGTGTCCTCTTTTTCCTCTAAAGCAGATTATTTGGTTTTTTCTCTGGTGGGGAACAAGTGTATCAGATGGAAGCTCTGAAAGATGGATGCAGCTCATAACGGAGCAGGAATCTGGAGAAAACAGCTGCTTTGTCAGGTCAAAGACGAAGAGGTGCAGGGATCATGTTGGTGTGTTCGTGGGTGGGCTGGAGGGAAAGTTTTGATTCTTACATCCCTGAACTGTAAGTGTGACTCGACAGTGTTCCTGCCTCTCAGGTGGAATAAAGACTGAAATGTTCACCACATCTGACGGACAGGAAGTCTGCAGCCCCGCTCGGCGTTCGTCGACATTTCTCACCTGTGTGAACTTGTCTGAAGGCCACCGTCCCGCTCCCTCTCCTGAAACCAGAAACCACAAAACAGCAGCTTCATCTGCGCTCACCTTGAAAGAACCAGATATTTCCCGACTTGTCTTCAAAGGCGGCGTCGATGTTGTCGGGAATCCCCCTCCAGTGCCGGGAAGCCAGCGCCGGGTAGCCGCTCTCCAGGTGCCCGTCCCGGATCCTCCACACGTAGCCCGACTTGAAGAAGAACAGCTCCCCTCGGATCATAGACACGGCATCAAAGTCCGTCTGGCAGGCGTCGGGCTGCAGGGACGACAGATTGTTCATAAAGTTTGACTTTTTTAAAGTCTTTTCTTCTGGAAAATGACATAAGAAAAAGAGTTTATCGGTACGGAAGAGCATTAGGGCCATGTTAGATGGAGAAAATAATTTGGGGAAAATCTACATTAAAGTTAAAATTTTGAGCATAAAGTTGAAATGACGATAATAAAGTTAAAAAACAATTTCGCAAAAAAAATCAAAATGTCAAAAATAAACTCGACAAACAATGTACTTCGACTTTATTCTCAAATTTCCACCTTTTTCTTGACATTTCCACTTTTTTCTCATCATTTTGACTTTTATCAAAACATTGTATTTCATATTTATTCTTGTAATTTCCCCTTTAATCTTGTCATTTCAACTTTAATCCTGAAATTTCTGCTTTAATGTAGACTTCCCCAAACTTATTTTCTCCATCTAACATGGCCCTAATACTCTTCCATAGTATCTGCAACCACAAGATCTACTTGAATTATTCTGGTGTCATAATAAAAGTAACACTGGAGAGATTTGTCCAGATGTGAATTATCAGTATATGTGTTACTGGGACAGAGTAAGAGAAGATAGAAGGCAGAATCATTTCAACATTTCATCCTCGCCTATATAAACAAGTTTTTATTGTGAATATCTTTGAAATGATGCTGGAGTTGCTGTAAAACTCTAAAAATGAATAATAATATATCTTTACATCATTCCTGCAAAGGACTGTTGATATAAAGTGATGCAGAGCAAAATTAGAGAGGTTTTAATAATAATATGATCAGGTGAGGATTTAGAAAAACAGTTCAATTTTTCTTTGGTTTTTGTTTTAGAGCGTGCAAGCATTCAGGAAATCGGATACTTTGGGGCTTAAAAAAGGTTACATTCATAGTATTGTGTTACAAGCTTTTTTAGTCTACTAGTATGACAAGTAACACAAAATAGTTTACTCACAGTCTGCTTGGTCTACTTGCACTAGTATGCCAAAAAATATATGTATATATATTGTGAATAACTCTTGGAAATGATGTCTGTAAAATTCTAAAAAATGAACAATAATCAATAAAGTGATGCAGAGCAAAACTAGAAAAGCACTTGAAGAGCCACAGTCCTCACCCATATTGTGATTTTCTCCATAAATATTAGTCCTACCTTTATTTCATCTAAATATTTAGATTCATTGACCATGAAAACATACAGTAGTTATTCACTAAAATCACATTTTTCTTCATTGCAATTTTCTTCTGGATCTAGCTCCAAAGTTTTGGAAGATACAACAAATCAGATTGAACACTCCAGATTCCTCAGCATCTTGGCTATATTTTGGTGTTTGTTGCAAATCTATGTCTTTATTTGTTCCCTTGCTATGATGAAAATTCAAAGGACATGTACATTTTTCTTGATATCTTGTAGAACCTGACCATTTACTAACAGAGAAACAAACAAACAAACAAAAAAAAAAAAAAACAGACTTCGCAATAACATAGCATCTCTGGCGATGGTTATGACATTTTTTAGCCATAAAAATGTCATATTTGGTAATGTAACACCTCCATTAAGGCCCTACAGATTTAGATTTTTCTTTTACTGATTTTGCTTGGTGTTTTTATTACCTCCGTCAAGGAGGTTATGTTTTCCGGAGAGTTTGTCTGTCTGTGAACAAAATAACTCAAAAAGTTTTGGATGGATTTTGATGACATTTTCAGAAAATGTTCAGCATGTGAAAAGGAAGAAGTGATTCAATTTTGGTGTTGATCCGGATCAGTCTGGATCCGCCATGATGAAAAATGTGAATTTCGTGAATAACTACTGAACTAAAATAGATATCATTATGAAACCAGTTGCTAGTGATATGTTTTCATGGTCAAGGAATCTAAATATTTACATGAAATAAAGGTAGGACTAATATTTTTGGTGAAAATCACAATATGGGTGAGGACTGTGGTGCTGGCGGAGGTCTGCGCTCTCCGAGTGCTTTTCTAGTTGTGTTTGTTGTATGTTAAAGTGGCTTACATGTTCGTGTGGTTTAGTTTTCCTGTTTAATTTGATGTGCAGTATGAACATATTTCTACATGAAGAGTTCACTTTTTCTTGCAAGAAACTACAGAAACTGGTGACATTTCACAAGAATGGTTGTCATGACACATGGAAGAACTCATTACATTTTGTTTGTGATTTGAATGCAACAGTATTTAACATAGAGTCAGATATGGTGTTTTTTCACATTTTTGCCAATAACTCAAAAGCTCCTCAACAAAATGTGATGACATTTCCAAAGAATGTTGGTCATGACAGAAGGAAGAAAAGATTGAATTTGGTGGTGATCTGAATCCAGATGTAGATTCAGTAATTTGTTTCAAGGATTTGTTCTCAACTCAAAATAGGACAGTGTTCCACATTTTTGGCTCAATGGCTCAATAATTTCTCTACAAAAACTGATGCCATGTTATGAGAATGTTTGTCATGACACATGGAGGAACTCATTACATTTTGTTTGTGATGTGAATCAAAATGTTGCTCAAGAACACGATTCCCTCCACTTTTTCTTAGTTCTTTTGGAGAGCGTGTAAGCACTTCTGAATTCGGGTGCTTTGGGACTGAAGAGGTTAAACATGAGTTTATGGTGGGGGTTACTGAGTTAAAGTTCTGTTTTATTACCTGAAATAAATCACAGAGGGTCCTGATTGAAGACCTCTCTGTTAGAAGCTCGCCTGACAAAACTCTGCAGGGACCAAAGTTTGTCTCATTCATCATCTTCACTTTGAGTCACGCTCATATGATGTGGTACAGTTTCAAAGATTTTTACTTTATGTTTTAACCACAGTCCCCCCCTCCTCCCTTTCTTTATGATAAAAGACCTGAACAAACAAACAAAAACTCCCCCTCACTGACACAGGATGCTATTGTTGTCCTAAAACCTTTAAATTCACATCAGTGATCCGAAACTGTCATTACTGAGCCGACAGGCTAAATTATTTCGACTATCAGGCTGACACAGGACAAGGGGCGGCCAATCACAGGGCAGCATCAACAGGCAGGCAAACAGTCAACCTCACATTCACACCCATGATCAATCAAGGCCCTTGTTCTCAGTTGGAGAAAGGACATTTTTTAACATTTTTGCCAATAACTAACTCAAAGACTTCTCAGCAGAATTTGATGACATTTATATGGAATACTGAACATGACAGAAGGAAGAAGAGATTACATTTCCACATTTTTACCAATAACTCCGTAAGTTCTAAATAGAATTTAATGACATTTTCAGGGTATGTTGGTCATACCAAAAGGAATAAATCATTGAATTTTAATGGTGATCTGAAACCAGATGTGGATCCAGGGAATGTTGCAAAGCATTTACCATGGGGAGATAGGGCATTTTCCACATTTTAGCCAATAACTCAATAAGTTAGGAACAGAATTTGATGACATTTTCAAAAAATGTTGGTCATAAAATGAGGAAGGAGTGATTCAATTTTGGTGGTGATCCAAATCCAGATGTGGGAAATTTCCAGCACATTTATTATCATAGAGAGGTAGGTCAGCTTCCCACATTTTTGCCAATAACTCCATAAGTTCTGAACAGAATTTGATGTAATTTTCATGGCACGTTGGCCATGACATGAGAAAGAAGTGATTCAGTTTTTGTGATGATCCTAATCCAGATGTGGATTCAAGGAGTAAGTTTCAAGGATCTGCTTCAACTCAACATAAGTCTGTTAATGTCATATTTGCCTACAATGTTATTAATTTCCAACAGAAATGGATGACATTTTCAGAGAATGTTGGTCATGACACTAGTAAGAAGTGATTTAATTTTGGTGGTGATCAAAATACAGACAATGATTCAAGGAGAAAGTTTCAAGGATCTGTTCTAAACTCAAGAAAGGTCAGTTTAAGACATATGTGCCAATAACTTCATAAGTTTATGACAGAATTTAATGACATTTTCAGGAAATGTTTGTCATGGCATGAGGAAAAGTTACTGAGTTTAAATGTTGATCTTAAACCAGATGTGAATGTAGGAAATATTTCAAACAATTTTTAACATGGGGAGACAGAGAAGTTTCCACATTTTAGCAAATAACTCAACAAGTTATGAACAGAATTTGATGACATTTGAAAACATTGTTGGTCATGGTACAAGAATGAAGTGATTAAATTTTGGTGGTGATACCTGTCCAGATGTGGCTTCAGGAAACTCTCAATGCACTTTATATTGAAGTGAAGTTGGGTAATTTCCCACATTTTTGCCAATAACTCCGTAAGTTCTAAACAGAATTTGATGAAATAATTAGGGCATGTTGGTCATGATACGAGGAAGAAGTGATTCAATTTTGGTGGAGATACTAATCCAGATGTGGCTTCAGGAAACTTTCAATGCACTTTATATTGAAGTGAAGTTGGTCAATTTCCCACATTTTTTGCCAATAACTCCGTAAGTTCTAAATAGAATTTGATGAAATAATTAGGGCACGTTGGTCATGACACTAGTATGAAGTGATTCAATTTTGATGATGGTCCAAATCCTTACATGAATTCAAGGAATCCATTTTAAGAATCTGTTCTCAACTCAAGTTAGGTTCATTTAAGACATATCTGCCCATAACTCCAGAAGTTCTTGACAGAATTTAATGACATTTTCAGAGAATATTTGTCTTGACATAAGGAAAAAGTGACTTAATTTTAACGGTGATCTGAAATCAGATGTGGATGCAGGAAACATTTCAAATAATTTCTTAACATGGGGAGACAGAGAATTTTCCACCTTTTAGCCAAAAACTCAATAAGCTATGGACAGAATTAGATGACATTTTCAAAGGATGTTGGTAACGACACAAGGAAGACTTGATTGAATTCTGGTGGTGGTCTGAATCCAGATGTGGCTGTTGGAAATTTTCAAAGCATTTATTATCACAGAGAGGTGGGTCAGTTTTCCACATTTTTACCAAATATGCCATAAGTTCTACACAGAATTTGATGACTTTTTCAGGATATGTTGGCCATGACAAAAGGAAGAAGTGATTCAATTTTGGCGGTGATCTTAATCCAGATGTGGATTCAAGGAGTAAGTTTCAAGGATCTGCTTTCAACTCAAGATAAGTCTGTTTACGTCATATTTGCCAACAATGTTATAAATTTCAAACAGAAATGGATGGCATTTTCAGGGTATGTTGGTCATGACTCAAGGAAGAAGTGATTGAATTTTAATGGTGATCTAAAACCAGATGCGGATCCAGGAAATGTTTCAAAGCATTTCTTAACATGGGGAGACAGAGAATTTTCCACATTTTAGCCAAAAACTCAATAAGCTATTGACAGAATTAGGTAACATTTTCAAAGGATGTTGGTCACGACACAAGGAAGACTTGATTGAATTTTGGTGGTGATCCGAATCCAGATGTGGCTGCTGGAAATTTTCAAAGCATTTATTATCACAGAGAGGTAGGTTAGTTTCCTCATTTTGCCAATAACACCATAAGTTCTAAAGAGAATTTGATGACTTTTTCAGAGCATGTTGATCATGACATGAGGAAGAAGTGATTCAATTTTGGTGGTGAAGAAGTTTGAAACTATGGTGCCTGGAAAGAACCCACGCATGTATGGGGGGAACATGCAAACTCCAAAAGGTCCTTTGAACTGGGAATTTAAGAGACGTCAAAATAAGAATTTTGGAGTATAAAAAGTCCTACTTTTTGACTTTTGAAGTCTTAAGTCTCAACTTTAAGTTCAAAACTTCTGTTTTGATCTGTCTGGAAAGTGACAACTGGGCTAGAACATTAGCTTTTCATTAGATTAAAGGAGATAGATTAGATGTTACACCTAGTTTGTTAGTAGAACTAGTTAATGTAATGCAAATAAAGAAGGAGGGATCATAACCAGATATTTTTGAGAGCCATTGGGAAGCCTGAATTTGCTTTTCCCTGCTCCAATATTAGCATATGAGGCTTGCTAGTCGTACTAGTGACACTTTTTGTTTCACTAGTTAAGTCTACTTGTGCGCGAGTTGACCAAAATTGAGTACATATACTCTAAATTTGAGTACAAGTAGAGCTGAACTACATGTGGTATTTTATGACCAAACAGCTTTCTGTTTGTTCTGTGGTAGTGTTGGAAAAATTCTCTTGGATGTAAAGTCAGTCAGATGATTTTTTCCTTTTAGGGTGATAAATGCATTCTTGGTAATAAATGCAATCACTCAGCAGCCTTGTAACATAAATACACAGACTTTCTTCATGAAGAGCGAGGCAGTATTTGTGTTGAAACTCTGATTGGAGTGATTATGCCTCAGCCTTTTATGGACTTAAATAAATCCAGTTATTTAAAGCTTTACTGTTATCTTGGAATCAAACTCTTAAAAACATTCAGCTCATGTTCTTCTTTAAGTAAATGTGTCACCTCGAGTTCAGACACATCTGAACAGTCTGTAAATCCTCCTGCCGCCTGTTTCTCAGCTGTAATTGGTTTCACTCACGGTGGTGACGATCTCGTTGGTCTCGGGGTTGGATGGGGGAGGCGGGGGTGGGAGGCGAGGCAGCACCTTGGGGTGAGCTCCGTACAGGTACTGGATGCCTTGTTTGTCGCTCAGCCTCAGTGGGTAGGAGACGGAGTAGTATGTAGACATGATGGCCCGGCTCCCTGGAGTGCTGCAGGCCCAGGACATGCCCGAACTCATGGGCAGCGACCTGCAGGAGGTCCCGTACCTGCAGGGAAAGTGTTGGAGGTGAAACAGCTGCTTCCCGTGTCTGAGGATGGTTTGGTTGGAGCTGATGGAGCTGCAGACGGAGGGGGTTTGTTACCTGAGAAACACTGAGTCATACCTGCTCTATCTGTTTACCTGAGCTGAGGAGAACGAGGAGATCTTATTATACATGTTTAACACAACATGGGCCGTCTTAGTGTGATCTCACATCTTAAAAACATTCACCATCATGTTGTTAATGTTAGATTTTTCACTTTTACTCTGTGAAACTTAATAGTGAAGCTAGTCCAAGCACTTACACGGTTACGATTAGCTTTTAACATTTTTATGATTTGTAACTGGTTTAAAAGGTGCTATGAGGAGAATCTACCTACCGACATAAAGACTCTGCTACCCATGAGCACGCGCGGCAACTGTCGTAATGCTGTGTTCCAGTAACCTCGGAACTGGGAGTGACATCATCTCCAACCTATCGGCGTTCCAGTTGAAGTTGGAAAAAAATGTGCTGATCTACCAGACTATTGTTAGCTGTTGTTAGCACGCCCTGTGTTGTTGTTCACAAATATCACATGAAGAATGTGATTTTCACTATGGCATCATTTTTGTAAATATAAGTCTAACAATACTATGTATACAGCTGATCTAGAGCGACACACCCCAGTCAGAAGTGCAAATAAATGAATTATTACAGGAGCTAAATAACTGTTCACACTGGGGGCATCCATCTTTGATTGTCAACTCGGGGGTGGCGAGGTTTCACCAATTTCCCAGTAGGAAATTCCGACTTCGGGGGGCAAACCAGTTGCAGTTTCCTATTCGGAATCCGGAAATTCCTACTTCTGACTACAACTGGAACGCACCAAAAGACGTGACCTGCCAAGCGCGTGTGTTTGTTGTGATACTAAATGAATGAAAATCGGACCTTCCTCAGAACTCTGCATTGCTTTACAACTTCTTTTTTCAACAACTTACAGGATGCAAAGCCACGAGGTAATGTATCTCTTTCTAGTTACGTAGCGGTAGTTTTTGATGTGTGACAACAAGCAATTTTTGGAAAACTTAGTATCATAGTTTTGTAGCCGGCTATATATGGCTACTTACAGCCCGGTGCTCTAAGACGTGTCTGAATAATATAAATTTGCTCTAGTTTTAATTGTCTTGTTCCTGAAGTTGAGTATCCAGGCCAGTCCAGTCCAACCCGACCGAAAGGCTAAGGAATAGCATTTATAGATAACCTATTTAGATGCTATAAAACTCATCTTAAAGGGCGTATTTCGACCAGGCATATATCTAAAAGTGTGATTTTTTTAAAATGATTTAGAAACTCATCACAGTCCCTTTAAATGTAGACAAAACGAAAGTTGTGTTACTCTCAATTTTTAGGTCTAAACTTTCAAAACTGCCTATAATGATCCCAGCTCAAGGTTCACAGATAGAATTTGTTTCTACTTGAAAGTATTTTGGTGTTAAATTGATGATTCTCTTTCTTTTTCTGCTTATATTCAGCAGCTTATTAAAAAATAAAAAAAGAAACTAGAGACAAGATTTTCAAGTGGAAACGACCAAACAGGAAACAGAATACAGAACATTATAATGACCCTTTTCGGTTGTTTTCCTTGCTTATTTCTTTTTACTTCTTTTAACAAACAGATTAAATAACAATGAAACAATTTTCGTTGTCTCTGTTTCAGGACAGTCCCTCACCCATGTGGTTTCCAAGCGTCCAGGACTCGTCGTAGTCAAAGTGGATGTCGCCCTGACGGTGTGTTTTGGGGAAGAAGGCGTGAGCGAGGATCCCACCTGGGCCGTCAAAGGGGAGGTTATCTCCATGCCAGTACCTACAGGTGAGTAAATCAAGCACTCTGGTGAACACAGCTTAAAAACAAAAGACAACAAGACTCTCTCCAACAATGCTGCCCAATGCAGAGGCATTTGTACAAAGTAATTTTGCATTTTTGCATGATAAAATAATAAAGTTGTTTCCTTTATAGCAGTCACATTGCCTCACTGAAACATAAGGAAACTAGAAAAGCACAATCCGCCAGCACCACAACATTCACCCATATTGTGATTTTCACCATAAATATTATTCCTCCCTTAATTAAATCTAAATATTTAGATTCCTTGATCATAAAAACATACCATTAGCAATTGGATTCATAATGATATCTATTTTTGTTCAGTAGTTACTCACGAAAAACTGCATTTTCTGTCACGGAAGTTTTCTTCTGGATCTAGCCCCAAAGTTTTTGAAGATACAACAAATCTGATTGAACACTCCAGATTCCACAGTATCTTGGCTATATTGGCCGCTTGTTGCAAGTCTATGTCTTTATTTGTTCCCTTGCTATTACGAAAATTACAAGGATATCTCAATTTTTCTTGTTCTGGATTAGAGAATCCGAATTTTGTCGATCCAGATCAGTCTTTGATATCTTGTAGAACCAGTTGGAAACTTAACCTGTAGTTTTTTCCAAATGCCCTGACTATTTTTGGTGGAGTTATGTGCACAAATGCTGAAAATGGTCCTATCTCGCAATGTTAAAGAATCCTTTAAAAAATTCCAGGATCCAGACGGTGATCCGGATCACTCCCAAAATCGAATCATTTGTTCCTTGTCCCAATCCCAACATTTCCTGCAAATTTCCTTACAATCTGTCCATAGCTTTTTGAGTTATTTTGCTAACAGAGAAACAAACAATCAAAAATCTGGCAATAACATAACCTCCTTGGCAGGGATAATGAAATAAACTCTCTGTATCCTCAGTCTTTCCCATCATTTCAGGAAAAATCTAACTCTCATGTGTCTCTCCACGCAGATGATCTTCTGCTTTACTCATCAGATCCAGGTAAATTACTTTCATCAGCACCAGTGTCCTTTTGTTTAATCATCAGTGCAATCATCTTACCTGGTGAAGTCGATGTGGATGTCCGCCTTCCCGCTGTGGATCTCCGTGAAAGTCAGTGGCGTGACGTCACTCCAGATCTTCAACGCCTCCCGAAACACCCGGCGAACCTTTTCCTCGCCCATCTGCCAGGGGAACCGCACGATCCTGCAGGGGAACACAGGTGGCAATCATCATACATAAACACAGGGGCGAACAGGAGCGGAGGGACCACCGACCTCGCTCACTCCTTCTAATCTGATCTCAAGGCTGCGTGTCAAAACACTGAGCCTCCATCTCCTCGCTGTTCTTTAGATTAAACCACCATGAGAGGAAAACTGTTATGAAAGGGAGAATAAGCTTCCTCACTTCCCTGCAGGAAACTCAATCTTTCATTATCCAACAGTGACACAAGGGCCAGTAGCAGAGTTTTATAAGAGTCATTCGTGATGCAGATCAAATAAATCAAAAATTTTAACCACAATGACTTGTGACCATGTCAGACTGAATCGAGTTTGATATTTGTTTGAAGATGTTAAAAAGGAATGTCTTTCAAAACTTGAGGGACTTATAGTCCAGCTTGGGACATGAAAATCACTTCAAAATGTTGCTTAAAAACAAATAACTTATTTTTAAACCAATTAGAGTCTGGGTTAATTAATACGACTTCCCTGTTCCCCACCAAACCAGGTTATAACGTAATTGGGACAAAATTGGGGGCTCGTCCGGGACAGAAAAGAAAGCTGATTTAGGTGACTCTGAATGGCGTGATTTTGGTTTGAGTGTTACAGAAACTTCTAATCTGCTGGATTTCCACACACAACCATCTCCAGGGTTTACAAAGGATGGTCTAGAAAGAGAGGATATCCAGTGAGCAGCAGTTCTCTGGGTGAAAAGGCCTCGCTGGTGTCAGTGGTCAGAGGAGAATGGTCAGAGTGTTTGGAAGCAATAGAAAAAGATGATGATTTATGTATGAACAACACATCCAGTCTTCAAGCAGATGGCAGAAGGCCACACCAGGTGCCACTCATGTGAGCTAAAAACAGGAAATGGAGCATCAAATTCTCCAAACCTGGACAACAGAAGATTGTTAGTGTCTGGATTTCTGCTCCACATTCAGATGTAGGCTCAGAGTTTGGTGTGAATATCATAAGGCATGGATCCATCCTGCCTTGGATCAGCGGTTCAGGCTGCACATTGAGCCCTTTAGTTCCACCTGAGCATGGTTCAAACCCCACAGCCTACTCGAGTACACAATACATAATAAAAGAGCCTAAAATGGGACCTATGGATGAGATTAAGAGTTTGACAAAAGGTGATCATGCGAATCAATAGCCAGAAAGTGAATAAATGCAGCATAAATTAAATAAAATGGGAATTAAAGTAAGTAAAAATGTTCATATGAAGAAAAAACATAAGATGCAACAACAGAGGAAGGAGCTTCAAGTGATCGAGGCAAAATCATGAGAGCAATAAATACAAATATTGGTCTAAAAAGACAAATAAGAAGCTGTATTCTGTCCTTTGATAGATAACTCCCAATAACATCTTGCACAGTGATACAGGAGCTTTTTCTACTAAGTTGGGTGAAGGGCATTGCCCACCATCCCATTGAGCCTGTTAATTGATTGGAGCTAATAAGATAAAGGAACAGTCCAACATTTTTGTCTCCCCTGCTGCTGATCCTGAGCCGAGCAGCTCATCTGTCAGGACCTGTTTGGTTTCTCTGAGCAGCTATAAAACTGTCCACCAGTAACCGCTGGTATGTACGGGTTAAAGTTTGGCACACTGAAGCCAAATCCTGGCTGCTTATGAAGGAAATGTTCCAACATGTTAATCAGCCCACAACTACAAACAAGACGCAGCACGCTGATTAATGAGATTAAGGAACTGCTGATTTATTCTGCTAACAATCATGAGCTCAGAGCTTCATTTAGAGGAGAGATCAACACTCCACTGTTTATGTGTAAAATATGATCTTTTTTTATATGAATTCTCTTCAAATGTGTACTTTTATTTATGAGGTTTACTTTAGATTAGTAGTTTTTTTGAACATGCAAGAAATAAATGTTATATATTATGTAGAATTATACAAAGGTAACAAAATACCAATATGGAAGTAATTAAAGTCACCTCAGTAGAAAATAGCATCATGATTTCACCCACATGCTCAAAAAGCAGTGGGAAGAAGTACAAACTTATTTAATTCCACCCCTTAGCCATTAGGTATCAAAAGTCCATTCTGTCTGTCCGTCCGTCCGTCCGTCCGTCCGTCCGTCCGTCCGTCTGTCTGTCTGTCTGTCTGTCTATCTATCTATCTATCTATCTATCTATCTATCTATCTATCTATCTGTTTCAGTTTTTTTAATTCAAAATAAACAAGGTTCAGTTCAGTTTAATTCATAATTATGCTAATCAGTTTAACTTTATTTCTTAAACAAACAGCTGCTATGATTAAACTAAAAAAGCTCTTAAGAAGCTTTTGTCGTTGAACTCTGAGCTAAAATCTGCTGAATCATTTCACCACAAAAACAAGAAGCAAAGCGTCGGTTTTGTTGAAGATTTATTCCGAGTGTCATCGGGCTGCTGCTTTAATGAAAGGACGCTCATAAAGGACGGAGGCAGGGGGGTTTATGGGAAATGTGGTTCTGATTTGGAGAAACAGCAGCTGACATTAATCTCCTGTCTGTGTTTCTCACATCATCTGTAAAGTAGCATGGCTAATGGTGCCAGATCTCAATCCAATAGAGCACCTTTGATGTGGTGGAGCAGGAGATTCTCATCAGTTCTGCAGCATCGTTCAGACGTGGACCAACATCTGAGCGCCTATGGCACAACTTTGTGTTTCTTTTGAATATCCTGGATTAAGTTCAGTTACAACACAGCATTGCAATCTTGCCAAATAAATTGTTTAGTCAGGAAAAAAAGCAGGGATGCTCAGGATGAGTAACAAACGGATTAAGATCAAATCCTCCTGAACGTGACTCATCTGACCCACATTTCTGACAAACCTGCTGTGTTTAAATCTGGATCGAGGAGTTTTACCAGCTGACATATATCAACATGTCAGCTGATGGAGAGTCAGGGTGGGTAAATTTAGAGGACGAGAGGGAGGAAGGAGTTTCTACTTTGGACTGGCTGAAGCGAAACCATTTTCCTCGAGAGACAGTTTTTCAGTCTTTCAAAAATCTAAATAACCTCTGAAGCCCTAAAACTCTTCATGCTGAGTCACTTACTGTCATGGTGTGCCCATGGGATTAAATTTAACACCAAACACCTGGCAGCAGCTGTGGAACAGCACAAGCATTTATTAGCAACAGCTAGCGGCTAGCGGCCACGAGCTAGCAGCCAACAGCTAGCAGCTAGCAGCTAACAAGCCTGTTTTTGCTGGAGGAGAATGCTAAGAAGATGATTGAGAAGGATGCTAATTGTGCATAAATTAATATAAACAGAGATAAATATATAAATAAATATTAATGTAAAAAAAAAAACTAAAATATGACGTCTTGCTGGAAGATACATAATCCTACAGAAGTTGCATTACAATGACTTGTTTAATAATTATAATAATAAGAGACTCATGCTGCATTCCAGGCTACCGTAACTCATGTTTTTCCGACCAGTTACTAATACACCCAGCAGCAGCAGTGGAGAAGCACGACATGGCGTTGTTAGCATCATGTAGAGGCTGTCGGCCACGAGCTAGCAGCCAAGAGCTACCAGCTATGTCTTTAGCAGTTCGATTCACTGGAGGAGAATGCGAAGAAGATGATTGAGAAGGATGCTAATGGTGCGTAAATAAATGCAAACTGAGAAAAATATATAAGATAGAAGATACTGATTTGTACCTTCATGAAATAACTATCAATATCTTGAATGACAAGGCGTCAGGTCATAGTTTTATGCTAACATAATCCTCATGGGAGTTGCATTACAATGACTTGTTTGATAATCATAATAAGAGACTCATGCTGCATTCCAGGCTACCCATAACTCATGTTTTTTCCACCTGTAACTCGTGAAAGCGCACTGGAACAGCAGTCAAACTCGTAACTTCCTACCCGTGAACTCGTACTAGATCCATGTACTCCGAGTTGCGACTTGTGATGTCACTTCACTGCCTGAACATTATGGCCGCCTCTAAATCATGACAAATACTGTGAAGTAAAGCTTTGGTTACCTTATGCATCAATTCCCCTCCTCTGTTATTCTCAAATGAGCACGTTGAAAAAGCATAAATATTCTAATACCTGCCATCTTGGCTTTTTACACGCCAAAATTCATAGCGTTCAAAGCAAAGTCGTATGTTTGCCTGGAACGCGTTTTCAGGTCGGAACTCAAGATTTCAACTGGGAAATTTCTGAGTTAAGGGTTGCCTTGAATGCAGCATTAAAATAATAGTACAAAAAATACACATCTATTTGGTCAATTGTCAGATTTGTTATTTTTGTGGTCCGCAAATGTGCTATTTGTGTGAATCCTGTTTTATTCATTTGTGAATTTTGTTATACATTTATATGAGTTAATTTATGTGTGCATTGAAATGAATTTGTGTGTGCACATTTGTGTTCATTGAGACTCTTCTGACTCCATAGACGCTGTGCTAAGATGAGGAGTAGCAGAATCTGTACCTGTAGGTGAGGTCGGTCTTCTCCAAACGGCCCCTCAGACAGGACGAGCGTCTCTGCCGGTGGCGTCATGTAATGGACCTCCCTCTGAGCCGGTAGTCGGGACGCCAAGAGCGAGGTCGGTTCCACATGTTGGAGGAGTTTGATGGTAAACTCACATGTTTGATCAAGTCCTGAGGGTGAGGGACCCTCCCCCTCTTCTTCAGCTCTGGGTACTTCTCAGAAACCTGAAACGACAAAAACCAAGAGCATGAGCTCGAGCACAGCGAGGAAGAAGAATGAAATGTGGAATATTTATGCAAAACTGTGATTTATTAAAGTTACTGGTAAAGGTGTTCAGACAAACAGACTGAAAAACAGCTTCTTCCCGAGACCACCCTGAACTTGGATATACGAATACTCCAGTCATCAGCGTAATGCAAAATGTGCAATATTTATATCACTGCCACTGCGGTTGCTGCTACTTTTAGCACTTCCTCGACACTATATTTATTTAACCACTTCATGAGCAGAACAATTATATGTAACATTGACTCATCTGTATATACCATCAACCATTTGCACTAAAAATTAATACATATTTTACTGTGCAATACATATCTACTTCCTGTGCAACAGTATGTAAACAACATAAAAGTACTGAGAACTAGGAATTTGACTATTTCTCATTCATTCATGTTTGTCATCTACCTCATATTGTACACTGAGCCTCAACTGTGCCGCATGCAAGTCTACGCCCCATCTTGTATATACAGTATCTTGTATATTTAAAGCCTCCCTGCAACTTGTTAATTTTTTCTTTTTACTATACAATTTTTTTGTATACTTTCTTTAACTTAAGTATCTATTGCACTGAAAGGAGAAGCTCTCCAATCTTGTTGTACATTCTGTAGAATGACAATAAAGGCCATTCTGATTCTGATTCTGATTGGCAAAATAGTGTGTGAGTAGACCTTACTAGTAAAGCAAAATCTACAAGGAGACAATTTAGCTTAACACATAATCCTACTCGCACATCAAAAAAACATTTACTCGTAAAACAAAACCCTTATTTACTAGTACTACTAGTAAACTTGTTGTTTAAGGTCTACTACTAGCACAAGTGAAGACAGAAGATTCACTAGCAGTAGCTACTAGCAAGACCTACTGCAAATGCAAATGAAGTTAAAGGGATTATCACCAAATCCAGCACCCTGATTGGTTGTAATATTTTCAAAAGCCGACAGGGAGCCTGAATTTGCTTTTGTCCGCTTCTTATTATCTTAATATATATTAATTAAAAGCCTCCTATTGAATAGCTAATGCATGGGTGATTATCTTTCAGCTGAAACAAGTTCTTTAACTCCAGCTGATGACATGAGCAGCTTCTCATTTCTTCAACAACCATGTCAAAGACACATCCTGTGGTCGGAAAAGATGTTAGTCTGTTTAAGAAGGGTCAAATCATTGGCATCAAGCAGAGAAAACATACAAGGAGATTGAAGAAACTACTAAAACTGGGTTAAGAACTGTCCAACACATTATTAAAAACTGGAAGGATAGTGGGGAACCATCGTCTTCAAGGAAGAAATGTGGTCAGAATAAAATCCTGAATGATGGTGATCGGTGAATCACTTAAACGTTTGGCCAAATCAAATCAAAGAAAAACAACAGTAGAACTCAGGGGTGTGTTTAATAGTGAAAGTAAGAGCATTTCCACACACACAATGTGAAGGGAACTCAAGGGATTGGGACTGAACAGCTGTGTAGCCTTAAGAAAACCACTAATCAGTAAGGCTAAGCAGAAAAAAGGCTTCAGTTTGCTAGGGAGCATAAAGATTGGACTGTGGAGGACTGGAAGAAGGTCATGTGGTCTGATGAGTCCAGATTGACCCTGTTCCAGAGTGATGGGAGCATCAGGGGAAGAAGAGAGGCAGGTGAAGTGATGCACCCATCATGCCTAGTGCCTACTGTCCAAGCCTGTGGGGGCAGTGCTGTGATCTGGCACAAATCTGAGACATTGGAGAAGTTTAAAGAAACAATGACACAGAGAATGAGACTGTAATCAAAGCTGAAGGCGGTCCAACGAAACATTACTCTACTTTTAGTCTACTCTTGCACGGACTGTCTAAATTTGAGTCCACGCTTTCCAAACGCTGAACTGTCCCTTTAACTCCGCACAGCCTCATAATCAGGTCACTGGGCTGCGTACAGTATTTGTCCCAGTTTAACTCGCCCCGTGTGCCCCACCAGAGGAAATGGCTCTGCCCATTTACACTGAGCCAAATTACAGAGGAGAGGAGGAGGAGGAGGAGGCCTCGGTCTGCACCTCCTCATCAGCTCCCCCTGAACACTGAAGCACATCTGCCGATCCTCTCCTGGTGATAAAACTGTTTCCTCTGCAGCTCAAAACAAACATGATGCTATCAGAGCGATGTGGGGAGATGGTTCCTGTTAACTTCACCGTTAAAGAGTTTCACTTTGGATGCCCATAGCATATCGAGTATATGGTGCATCTCTAACTGAGATATGATTTAACTTCTTTATTTCGGATCCTCGTTTGTCACTGCATCAGCAGAGACTGTTCTTCCTAGGTTTAAAATTCAATTTCAGTTTAAAAAAGAGAAAAAATAAATAATGATGTGGAGAAAATGGACCACATTCACAAAAGACAAAAACTAGCAATTTAAAGCAAACAGATCAGGCATAACTCATAAAAGTACAATAAACAGTCATAGTTAGACAAAATCTAATTAATCTCATTCTGAAATTTGTTCTCAGTTTATTTCTAAAACGAACTTTGTTGATAATTGAGACAAAGTGTTGTTGATTTTCCTGCGTTGTTCATTTTAAAACATTGGCTTTAGATTCAAGCATATTATGGAAGAGAATAAGCGTCAAGATTAAAGTCAGAATTTCAGGATTAAAGTTGGATGTGAAAGAATAAAGTCAAAATACACTTTTCTGATAAAAGTCAAAATGTCAAGGAAAAAAGCTGAAATGTCAGTGGCAATTTCCACTGCACGCGAAAGCGCCGCGCCGCGTTGCTGATGCGCCAAAGCGCGAGAGATACGCTTCAGGTCTATTTTCATTTTCGGCCGCTTAAAATCTCAGAATTCACTGTCGTTAGGAAAGCACCTAGCAGGAAGTCACGGTGTGAGTAACCGGAAGTTTCAAAATAAAACACAATGCACGGACTTTTGCACGTAATTTTCCTCAATTAATTGTCTTTACGTCAAAACCGGGAGCACGAGCTTCAGGTCAGAGGGTCCCAGAGACAACACGACACCATGGACGAAGAAAAGTGAATCAGAGGTACAGAAATATATAACACTGTATACATGACACCATAGTCTTTCTACACGGATACAGGCGGACAGAAGTTGAATAATTCACGAAGCTGTGTGGTTGGGACCAGCAGAGGGACTTTAGAGAAGTGAAGTGAGGTGTTGTTTATTTCTTTTCTCAGTCTATAATGTGTTTTATGAGCGTGTGACGTTGCTATTCTCATGAAAACCTGTGGCTCTCTGAGGATCAGCCCTCCCCCTCCGGATTGAGCGCCAGGCGCCGCCCAGTGGGTTTTGAGATTCGAGCAAGAGCGCATGGCGCTGCTGCCGTGGAAATTGGGGGCAAGTGTCAGCTGGTAAAGGCTCCACCACTTATGACCCTAAATGGATAATCTGTTTAGATTATGGAAGAATAAAGCATTGAGCAGTAAAATTATCTTTAATTTTGGTTTTAAATCTCTTTGATGGGCATTCAGAAAAGTCTGGATCACAGCTTTAAAGATGCTCAAACAAAAATGATGATGATGATGGATGAAGGCTTAGGTTGACAGATGTAGTTCACAGCCTTCAGCTCAGACAGATCTGCAAACAAAGTTTTGTTTTAAGAAAATATTTCAGACAGGAGCTGAGTGCTAATCCTGCCTCAGAGTCGGCCCGGTGTGATGCTGAAACCACGATGTTGTTGTTGTGCTTCAGCAGCAACCCTCCTTTCCCTCGCTCTCTCTCTCTCTCTCTGCAGGACTCGGAGCGTGTCGCCGTTAAAGGAGAACAAAACACAGCAGGACTCGAGGAATGTGCTCTAGACTGCAGAAACTCAGTGACTGATGGGTCTGGATACCCCCTCACAGACGAACTCTCCTCTCCTCCTGGACTCACTTTGTTTGAAGCAGGTTTAGAAGCTTCTGCTGATGTTTGGCTTCAGTAAGTTTGTTATTGTTGATGCCTGACAAAGTCAAGAAACGCTCAATCAGCTGCTCTCAAAGAAAAACACAGTGCTGTTACGGTTAAGAGCAACAAGGCTGGAAAAAAAAGATTCACGGTATGTATATATATGTACAGATGTGGAAAAAATTGTTAGTACCATTCCGTTGAAGAAAGAAAACCTCACATGGTCTGTGAAATAAACTTGAAACTGACAAAAGTAAAAATAAATAAAAATGAATGAAAATCAACTAATGAAAATCCGACATTGCCTTTGGATTGTGGTTCAACAGAATAATTTAAAAAAACCAAATAACTCTTACAGTCAGTGAGACTTCTGCACCTGTCCACAGGTATTTTGACCCACTCTCATGATGCTTCAGCTCCTTCAAAAATGTTCAACAGGATTTAGATCAGGGATCATAGAGGTCCCCTTCAGAATAGTCCAGTGTTTTGTTCTGATCCATTCTTGGGTGTTTCTAGCTGTGTGATTGGCTCATTATCCTGTTGGAGGACCCATGACCTGTGACTGAGACCAAGCTTTCTGACACTGGGCAGCACATTTCACTCCAGAATGTCTTGATAGTCTTGAGATTTCATTGTACCTGCACAGATTCAAGACACCCTGTGTCAGATGCAGCAAAGCAGCCCCAGAACATAACTGAGCCTCCTCCATGTTTCACAGCAGGTACAGTGTTCTTTTCTTTGTATGCTTCATTTTTGTGTCTGTGAACATAGAGCTGATGTGACTTACCAAAAAGCTCCAGTTTTGTCTCATCTGTCCTAAGGACATTCTCCCAGAAGCTTTGTGGTTTTTCAATATGCATGTTGGCTAATTCTAGTTTCACCTTTTTATGATTTGCTTTCAACAGTGATGTTCTCCATTAAGTCCACTTTGTCTCAAACAGTGATGGATGGTGTGATCTGACACTGATGTACCTTGAATAACTTCAACATCAAGCTGCTTGGAGATGGTCTTATAGCCTTTACCTTTAACATGCTTGTCTATAATTTTATTTCTAGTCTCCTGAGACAGCTCTCTCCTTAGCTTTCTGTGGTCCATGTTCAGTGTCGCCTTGCTGTGACACAAAGGCCCTGTTTACATGCCAACAAAAACATCTGAAAACAGCGGTTCTGTTGCATTTGCACCTTCTGTTTAAGCGAGGACGGTGCCCAGAGGGCCCGAATCCGCAGATTTTGAAATGCAAAAGTCTCAATGTAATGTAAACAGGAAACAGTACCCTTTCAGATGAAGGAACAACAACATCAACTACCTATTAATGTGTGTGCTGCTAACTCGGTTTGTTATCTTGACAAAACTCTCCACACAGATTTGTTGTCAAGACAAGAAACTCCCCTCACCATTGTTGTTTGTGAAAAGTTTTTCTTCTTCGTGCATGTGTTGTAGCAGCCCACATCGCCATCTACTGGATTGGCATGCACACTACAGCGTTTTCATTTGTTTTAAGTGTCTCTGTCTGAATGAGAGTTTGAATACACAGAGGAAAACCTTTGCGTTTTAGGTGACATTGTCTCCGTGTAAACACTCCGCCTTCACTGAATGGGAGCTAAAACAGGCTATAATGGTGGACAAAGCGTCTCAGAGGAAAACAGAGCTGAGCCGAGTCCGTCAGTCAGTCCAGACCGACTGACCTTATTCTGCAGGCTTCAGAAAGTCTGACCTCAGATTTCCTTTTCCATTCCCTCTTATCTTTTTAAAGATAAGAAGCTGAAGCATATCAGCCTGAAACTGCAGGAACATAACGAGAATGGAATTTAAAGCCTGTTTGTTTTCTTTACATTCAAACAGCCGAGAGGGAGAGAGTGGACCCACAGGTCTGCAGAGGACAGCGAGTTCATCCAGGGTTTACGGGACAGGATCGGACAAACACATTAACTGTAGAGCACATTCATATTTAACGGCTTATGAAACATTTCAGTGACGTGTGAGGTGAAGGATTAGGCCACACTGGAATTCTGTGTTTAAGTCTGCAACACTAAAATAATCAAGATGTTAAATGAAGAAAGCCCCTTGCTGGACCCAAGTTCATCAAAATACTCGACTATGAATGACTCTTTGGCTTAAATTCAAACATATTTTCTAAATGGAACAGCTTCTTAGTTAAACAGAATATTTAATTGTGCGTTATTTCATGCATGCACAAAGAAAACTGTATTATCAAAAAAAGATAGTTACTATAGAGACTTGGTTTGTTCTGTTTCTGGTCGTACAGAACATCATCATCCTCATCGGCAGGAGATGGAAACAATTCCTTTTCCTCCTAAAAAGACTGAATGTGAAGTTTTTTTTAATGAAATGACTGAGAGACTTGAACCTGACTTGGTAATTTAACCAAATATTTTTTGTTCTAATTTTCGTTTTTTTTACATGTTTAAACTTTATTTTATTTATTTTTTATTTATTATTATTATTATTATTATTATTATTATTATTATTATTATTATTATTTTACTTTAATATTATTACAATTTTTATTTTTTCATTTATTATTTACCTACTTTTTTCTTCTGCTGTTCCTTTTTTTGTTGGATTGTTGATTTGTTGGTTTATTAATCTATTTGATATGTCTTGATCCACCTTAATCATTATTGTTAATATTTTATTTTATTTTATTGATTTATGTTTAATATCTAATTTTTATGCTCTCTTTAGTAGACTGTGAAAATAGAATAAAGAGCTTGTTTAAAAAATATTGTCTAAAGCTGTTTTATTTTTTACTTTAGAATTTGCTCTAAATTATTGAATGTTGGTTTGTTAATGGTTATTTTTAGATAATGTTCTCTACATAAAGCCTTTGGGGGTTTTCAGTGGTGTTTTTGATTATTGTCCTTAATAAGATACGAGAGGGAAAATCAAAAGGTGCTTCTTAATCAGCTTAAATGTTTTTTTTTTTTTTGCATGATCTGCAAGAATAAAAAATCTACTGTCAAGCTACGATGTTTCCAGCTGTTAATGAGGATTTTTTGTTAACAGTAACAATAAAATCTTCACACAATTCAAGCCAGTGAAAGTTTGTTTTCTCCTGTGATTTCAAAAGTTTGAGAAAAAAGTGTTGCACAAAAATCAAAACACATGTAGACCATGACGTGTCAAGATGAAAAGTCTTTCGGATCATCCTTTAAATGCACAGCAGGTGAACTCTGGAAGGTTACATTATGGTCATCTAATTTCTTTGATATTTTTTTTTTTTTTTTGAACAAGGTTTATTTACATTTTTCTCAGAGCATTTCCAGCAACTCACAATAATGCAACAGTGTCACAACAATATTTAGTAACCTCCCCCCCTCCCCCCCCCCAAACCCAGATAGCGACCAATAGAAAACAAAAATTGACAGCAACTTAGTGTTAAGGGTACAAAGACATGTTTCTCCAGTAAATGCATTGAATATTTAAAAAAGAAAAAAAGAAAAAAAAGGAAAAGGAAAAGTAAGACATGTGTTGTAATAAAGATTTAGGGGTCTACAGCAGGGCATCCAACACTCCAGTGCAGAGACAGCATTAAAACATAAAAGAGAAAGAAGCATTAATATTTCAAGGATCTCTTCAGTTGTATCTTCCATAGCATCTTATGTCATATCTATATAAGTTATTCCTCCACAAAGTGGTCAGAACTCAAAGTCTCAACATTACTCAGAAAAGGCTGCCATATTATTTGAAATTTGTCAGCTGACCCCTTAACTGTGTACCTGATCTTTTCTAGTTTAATAAAATGAAGCATGTCTCTGATCCACTGTTTAAACGTAGGAGGGTTACAGTCTTTCCATCTAATCAGGATTTGACGCCTGGCAACAAGTGTGGCAAAGGACAGGAGATTCTGGGAGTATTTACCCACAACTAGTTTTTGTGTCACCACCCCGAATAAGGCTAGAAACGCAGAAGGCTCTAATTCTCGGCCTAAGATCTTTGACAGCATCTCGAATATTAATAACCAGTAATTAGATATCCTTGGGCACTCCCAAAACATGTGAATCAGAGTGGCTTGGGATTGTTTACAACGATCACATATGGGGTCTATGCTTGAAATAAACTGGGACAGTTTAACTTTGGTCCAGTGTAGTCGATGGAAAATTTTGAACTGCATGACAATGTGTTTCATACATATTGAAGACGTATATATTCCTCCCATCATTGCCGACCATAAGGTCTCAGAAATTTCCATGCCAAGATCACCCTCCCACTGGAATTTAAGGGAATTGAAATTTGTGAAACCTTCTTTTGCTAATAGGGAATATATAACACCTATCTTTCTCTTTTGGGGTGATTTGAGATTATTGATTGAATCTAAAAGTGTCTCTGGGGGCCGCGAAGGGAATCCAGCAAGATTAGAGGATATGAAGCTACGGATTTGTAAGAATCTGAAGAAGTGAGACCTGGAAAGACCAAACTTCAGCCTAATCTGCTCAAAGGAGGCAAAAGATCCATTTATGAACATATCATTAAATGAACAGACACCATGTTGGGGCCAAGCACCGAATAATGAGTCTGTAAGGGATGGTGTGAACGCGTGATTTCCCACAATAGGGGAAAGTAGTGAAAATTGACAAATCTTAAAGTGTTGTCTAAATTGTTTCCATATTTTCAAAGAATGAACAATGACTGGGTTAGAAGTATATTTAGATAAAGGCTCTGAAAAGGGAATGCGAGAGCGCAATAAAGCACGTAATGAGGTGTTATTACAGGAATCTCTCTCTAGAACCAGCCAATCAGGAGCACCAGCAGTTCCCTCAGCATCCAGCCAATAGGACATCATTCTAACATTTGCGGCCCAATAGTAAAACTGAAAATTTGGTAAGCCAAGTCCCCCCTGCCGACTGGGTCTCTGTAGTATGGTTCTACGTATACGAGGTTTCTTTTTATTCCAAATAAAAGATGTAAGCTTCTTGTCTAGGGAAATGAAAAAAGTTTTTGTTAAATAAACTAGGATGTACTGAAACATATATAAAAGCTTGGGTAGAAGATTCATCTTGATGGTATTAATTTTACCTGCCAAGGATAGTGGTAACAGATCCCAGTGCTCTATATCCTCCTTAAGAGAGGACAGAAAAGGTGGAAAATTTGCTGCAAAAAGGTCCTTAAACTTTTGTGTAACCCAGACGCCAAGATATTTTATTTTATTCTTGCAGACTTTAAAGGGCAGTGTATGCACTAGCGGTAAATCTCTTGTTGATAAGTTTACAGGCATCAGTTCACTTTTTTGTGTATTTATTTTATAGCCCGAAATCTTTCCAAATTCATTTAAGAGTTTTAAGACAGAGGGGAGAGATGAGGAGATGTCAGACAGGTAAAGCAACATATCATCTGCATATAGCGAAACTTTATTTTCCAGCCCTGCTCTTGTAATACCTTTAATATCCTTGCTGCTTCGTAGAGCTATTGCCAGTGGTTCAATTGAAATCGCAAAGAGAAGGGGGGAGAGCGGACATCCCTGCCTTGTCCCTCGTGTTAGTGAAAAGTAAGATGAAATATTATTATTAGTCCGTACTGCTGCCACTGGAGAACTGTATAAGATTTTAATCCATGATAGAAAATTAGGCCCGAAACCAAATTTTTCAAGGGAATAAAACAAGAAGTCCCACTCCACCCGATCAAAGGCCTTTTCGGCATCTAGTGAGATAACTACTTCTGATGTGTCGGGTGGAGAGGGACCATAAATTATATTGTACAAACGTCTAATGTTGGAGGTAGAGTGTCGTTTTTTGATGAAACCTGTCTGATCTGATGAGATAATGGTTGGGAGGACTGTTTCTAGACGACGTGCTATCATTTTTGCAAGAATCTTACTATCTACATTTAGCAGAGAAATAGGGCGATAGGAGCTACATTCTTGTTTATTCTTCCCTTTTTTTAAGATAAGTGATATGGTAGCTTGCCGAAGAGTTTCAGGCAGTGAACCAGCTGAAAAGGATTCAGTGTACACTGAGATTAAAAGAGGAGCCAATTTGTTTGAAAACATTTTAAAAAATTCTGTTGGAAACCCGTCAGGGCCGGGAGATTTCCCATTTTGCATGCTTTTAATGGCTAGTTCGATTTCTCTAATAGAAAATGGAGCCTCTAGCTCGGTTGCTAATATGGGGTCTATATGAGGGACTTCAATATATTGAAAAAATGATCTAATTAAGTTTTCATCCCTTAGCGATTCAGATGTATAAAGGTTACGATAAAATCTCATGAAACGTGAATTAATAGCAGAATAATCTAGACAGATTCCACCCGAATCGTCTCGGATCTCCGGTATTATCAGACTTGCTGTTTTTTGGCGAAGCTGGTGTGCGAGAACCCTACCTGTTTTCTCACCATGCTCATAATAAGTATGACCGGATCTAAGCAAGAGATTTTCAGCTTTTTGTGTGGACAGTAAGTCAAATTCTTTCTGAAGAAGAAGACGTTCTTTAATGCCGTCAGCTGATGGGGACATGGCTAATTGCACATCAAGGTTAGCAATTTTATTGGTTAGTTCATTAATGCGACCATTTCTGATTTTGTGTAATTGTGCATTGTAAGAGATGATCTGGCCTCTCAGATATGCTTTAAGTGCCTCCCATATTGTTGCTGACAACATATTTGGTGTTTGATTGATCTCTAAAAAATAATCAATCTGTGATGAAATAAAATCTGAAAACTTTTTATCGGACAGTAGCCAAGAGTTAAGACGCCAAGGTCTATAAGTAGGTTTTGCAGTGTGTAAGTTAAGCTTCAGTGTGTGAGGAGCATGATCAGAAATGACGATTGCATGGTAGTCACATTCCTGAACCAATGGAAGAAGACGCTTATCCATAAAAATATAATCAATTCGTGAAAAAGTTTTGTGCACTGCTGAAAAAAAAAGAATATTTACGAGCATTTGTGTTGAGAGTGCGCCAGACATCAGCTACACCATAAGTATTAAGAAATTGCTGGATTGAAATTGCTGATTTAGAGCTAGGTGCAGTCTTAGCAGAGCTCCGATCCAAGCAAGGGGACAACACACAGTTCATATCGCCACCTAATATTAAATTATGTTTATTTAAATCAGGGAGACGTGAGAAAAAATTTGTGAGGAATGCAGTGTCATCCCAGTTAGGGGCATAGACACTTGCCAGAGTAACAGGAATATTATATAATGTACCTGTAACAATTACAAATCGACCCATAGGGTCTGCATCCACATGACAGGGAGTAAAAGGCACGTGTTTACTGATGATAAGTGCTGCTCCCCTTGATTTAAACCGGAACCCTGAATGATAAATTTCATTAACCCAGCTGGCACGCAAACAAGAATGACCAGATAGCTCTAGATGAGTCTCCTGAAGGAAAGCAATGTCGACTTTTAACTTCTGTAAGTGTGTGAGAACTCTCTTGCGTTTAACAGGATGATTCATCCCCTTAACGTTCCAGCTGACAAATGAAACTGGGCATGAAGCTGTCCCTCCTATGTTCATAGACTGTGTCATAATCAGGGACACTGAGTGTATCTGGACATAATCAATAAACTACATAGTAGACCCCTTCTTTTACATATCACAAGAAAAGTAAAGAAAAACAGACACAATACAAGACAAGAACGCAAATCTGGGTACAGAAACATCCCAAAATCTCTTGTTTTCCCACCCTATGAACCATCCCAGAACTGGGCTGAACTTGAACTTTCTCCCAAGGATAATATCCACACAATGTGCTTATGTTAGGGAAGCTACTGAGCTAAAGCTACCCTCAGCAGAATTCAAAACATTTTAGGCGATATGTAGAAAAAAAAAGAAAGAAAAAAAAAAAAACGTGTATGCTAATGTTTAACAAAAAAAACAGCCTTATGCTATTCAAATTAAAACTTCAGTCTCTAAATCCAGGTAATTTAACTAGAGTTAGATGGACAGTAAACACACTTTAATGAACTTGGTGTCAGGTTTCTGCACAAACAACTCAGACCAGTATCTTAGGCAGCAACTAAAAGTTGTTTCAACTGTTTTTAGCCATAAGTTTGATGTGGGTTAAACCCAGAGTAAAGGCAAACAGAAAAGCTAAAATTCTGCCCTTAAGGTCCAAATTAAAGTATGTTGTGCTTTGTTAGAGAGGATAAGCTTATACTGACTTAACTTATTAGCACCAGACTTGCCTGGGACAAACAGAATTGAGTCACGCCAGTCAGTCAAAGCAAATAATAATCATTTTCACTGTGTCCTTTAACGAGCAGCAGTTCCTCTTTTAGTGATGTTTTGTGAGATGTACCTCTGGGCATCCTCCGGGGAGGCAAAACCTTGTCCACGCCGTTGTAGGTAATACGGAGTCGTGCCGGATGAAGTATTCCAAACCGCAGACCCTCGACCTCGCGCAGTTGCTGTCTGATGTCGTTGTAAGCCGCTTGTGCGCGAGCGACTTTTGCCGTGTAGTCCGGGTATACCGAGATGGTCATGTCTTTCACCGTCACTCGCCTCCGTTCTCTGGCGCGGCGCAAAATGTCGGAGCAGTCCTGGAAGTAATGTAGACGGGCCACCACAGCCCGCGGAGGAGCTCCTTGTCTCGGCGGCGGCAGTAAGGTGCGATGGGCTCTGTCCAGTAGTGGAGCCTTTTCGAGCTGGAAAGCTTCTTTCAACAGCGCTGAGACGGTAGTTGTGCTACAGCTACCTTGGTTTTCAGGTATACCCAGTATACGGATATTATTGCGTCTGGACCTTCCTTCCAAGTCTTCACATTTACCCTCCAGAGCGGTCACCTGGGCTGAAAGTTGATGCACAGTGGCCTGTAGTTCAGTAACATCGTCCGAACACCCAGATAGTCCCTTCTCCATCTCCTTCATTGTATTTTCCATACCCGTCACCTGGTTTTGTATGGCCGCTTTAAAGCCAAGGAGCTCCGTTTTGGCGGCTTGAATTTCCAGCTTGATGCTAGACATTTCACTCTCAAGTACAGTCCGGATTTCGTCCTTAAAAACAGCCACAAAATCTGCTCGCAACGAAGTCAGCAGCTCCTCCTTAAAGGCCATGAATTCAGTCGAGCTCGCCGCGGTTTGGGCTGTTGTTGCCGGATCACCTGGATCACGCGAGGTCTCAGGAGGTGACGCCCCAGCAGCTTCAGCAGGCCCGGTCGGCGGAGCGTTAATATCACGGCTTCTGGTGGTTTTCTTGCCCATGATATATCTCTCCATTTAGTTAATGAGAGAAAACAGTCGAGGACCCTGGATGTTTGTTTGTTTTACGCCAAAATATACCTTAAATGACGAAATTTTCTGCCGAGCTCAGCTACACACAACCTACTCCATTGCTTGCTCACGAGCGCCCCCTCATTTCTTTGATATTTTAAAATATAAAATTTCCATTGTTGGGGAAACTTAAAAAGATGCATGCAAATTGTTGCCTTATTTTTTAAAGTTTGTCCAGTGTAGTTTTTGTTCTTGTGCGGGTCATTTCAGGTTTCTGAATAAACAGCTGATTATTCTAATGTCACGTCTCTGTGTTTGTTTCAGGGACTTTGAGTTTGAACTCTCCCTCCTCCTCCTCCCACGCCGCCGCCGCCGCCCCCTGATCCCAATCAGAGAGGTGAGCGAGAGGGAGTGTCGGCTTTCAGGTCGTAAAACTTTGGCTAATTCTAAGTGTGGGTGTGCGGGGAGCCGCCTCAGTCGTTTCAAAGACGGAGACTAAAACCAAAACCGTCTGTTTTTAGCCCCCCTCGAGCCGCCCCACCGTGTGTCAAATGGATTGTTTGACCCCCGTGACCCCGCTGCAGAGTTAAAGCCTAAATGTTTCTGATTCCTGACAGGCTTCACTTCAGAGTTCAAGGTTAAACACAAACAAGAGCATTAGTGACACAAGAATGTGATTTATTTTGAGTTACTGAGCAGCTTGAAACCATTAATACAAACTTTTTATCCTGATCACTCACTTTAGAATCACGATAAACAGTCAAACCATTAAATATTAACAGATTTAAACACATTTTAATGCACTTTTTAAAAACCATAAGGACAAAGCAAAAACCTTTTTACTTTATAAAAGTAGATAAAAACTTAAAAAAAAACATTTTACAGCTGTATTTTACACCTCTGATACTCAGCTCCAAACTTTATGATTCCTTCTTTTTAAAAATCAAACAAAAGTGCTTAAAATGTTCATCTTCTAATTGAAAAAAAATGCTGAATTGTAGGGGAATAACTTCCATTTTTAGTTCTGAAGGACTAAAAAACTTTGACATCTCAAAAGAAATCTGATTTAAAATTAAACATGTTAACATAAATGTCAAACCAGTTTTTAATTTAACCCTTTTATGCCAAATTATTAAATCAAACAGAAACACTTTTTAAATTATTTTTTTCTTTCAAATAAGTTAAAAATCATGTTCATTTTTGTCGGTGTTATACTTACATATATAAATAATACAGTGGGTAACATGCGTTATCAGTATAAGTAGTAATTTAATGGAACTTAATAAAAATCCACAAATATCTTTGATAAAAGTTTGTTAAGAGATTTTTGTGAGTTATCGCTGTGTAATCGAATTATTCATTTGTGAATTACACCAAAATTTAAAATAACCTTACAAAATTATGTGAAATCTAAAGAAGGCGTGACACCCAATTTGCCATTTGTTGGCCATTTGAGATTTAAGATGCGATATCTCAATGTGGTAAAAAATGTGCAAAGATGATATTTTTTATAGTTAGAAATTGTCAACCTGGTAGTTGGACATGGTTCTGCAACTTAAAGGGGTAAAAATGTATTCCAAATATCTGTCTAATGTGGTGATGAAAGGGTTCATTTGAAAATTCTAACAAAAGTGCTTAAAATGTTCATCTTTTAATAGGAAAATGCTTAAATGTAGAGGAATATCTTCCATTTTTTAGTACTGAAGGACCAAAAATCTTTGACATCTCAAAATAAATCTAATTTTGATTCCTGTACACCACACCTTAACAAAGGGCTGAATTAACGAGTTAATGTTTGAAAAAGAGTAGAATTAACAGAAAAAGATGGGCCTCCTTACATATGAAGTACGAAACAGACTATGTAAACACGGAATAACATCAGATGAATTGACTTCTTATGTTTTCACATATAGCTTAAAAATGAATTAATCTGACAAATGATATGGAAAGCCAATCAATTTATTTGTATGTATCTACCTATTTTTTTATATATGTTTATATAATTGTTAGTTTCTTTTTGTTGCCTATTTTATCGTGATATACTTTAATCCAATGATACATAAATAATGAAAATATACTTTCTGAATGTAAACCCAAGTTAAGGATATGTATGGATAATTGCTGCACTGCAATGTGTGTGTAATGAATTTGGAATTGTAATATTTATCCATTATGGTATATTATGATACTGTGATTATTGATTGCTTATATACGTATTATCTTCTGTCTGTGTGGTGGTGAACAAAAAATGAAAAGGAAAAATGTGTCAGTATTGTTTGAAATATTAAGTTGTGTATCAATGTATTAATGACACCAACTGACAAAATAAAATATAAAAAAGTATGTCAAGTATGTCCAAATAAATTTCACCATCAAAACTTCATCAGAAAAACAGCAAAGAGAAAAAGAGACTGTTAGGGATGTTAAAATAAAAACTATGAGCTTAAAGAACTGCAAATGTCTGAACAGGTAAGCCCCCCATTACTCTAAAACAGCAAAAGCAAAGGTAAATGAGAGTCTGATGTAGAATATCTGAGTAAAAAGAATCTGAAGATGATGGGCAGTGAAGAGTTTTAATCAAACTCTGGCATCCTAAACCAGGTGAGCCGCTCTAACATGAGTTTCACTGCGAGGATTCTGAGCTTCCACATGAAAACATCGCCAATGGAGAAGGGCAGAATTAAAAGAATGTAAAAAATGCAATATATATCCTTGAAAACACAGGGGAGGGAAAGAGGAACGGACTCATAAAACAGAACAAATCAGGACAAATACCAGAAATACCTGAAGGTATTGAGTCTGACTGCTGCAGAGTTTGAGCGTGACACCTCAGCTAATGAAGAGCGGAGCTGCCACAATCCAAGAGGCTAAAACATCAGAAAATCAACGTTATCAATGCACCAATGAATTGACAACTTTACACCTCAAACGTTCACATTATTCCACGAGGCGGCAACACTTGTGTCCAATCATGATGCAGTATAACGTACACTATATTACCAAAAGTATTCTCTCACCTGCCTTGATTCTCATATGAACTTAAGTGCCATCCCATTCCTAATCCATAGGGTTCAATCTGACGTGGGTCCACCCTTTGCAGCTATAACAGCTTCAACTCTTCTGGGAAGGCTGTCCACAAGGTTTAGGAGTGTTTATGGGAATTTTTGACCATTCTTCCAGAAGAGCATTTGTGAGCTCACACACTGATGTTGGACCAGAAGGCCTGGCTCTCAGTCTCTGCTCTAATTCATCCCAAAGGTGTTCTATGGGGTTGAGGTCAGGACTCTGTGCAGGCCAGTCAAGTTGATCCACAGCAGACTCTGTCCTCCATGTCTTTATGGACCTGCTTTGTGCTCTGGTGCACAGTCATGTTGGAAGAGGAAGGGCCAGCTCCAAACTGTTCCCACAAAGTTGGAGCATGGAATTGTCCAAAATGTCTTGGTGTGCTGAAGCATTCAGAGTTCCTTTGACTGGAACTAAGGGGCCAAGCCCAGCTCCTGAAAAACACCCCCACACCATAATCCCCCTCCACCAAACTTTACACTTGGCACAATGCAGTCCCACAAGTATGGTTCTCCTGGCAACCTCCAAACCCAGACTGGTCCATCAGATTGTCAGATGGAGAAGCGTGATTGGTCACTCCAGAGAACACGTCTCCACTGCTCTAGGGTCCAGTGGCGGCGTGCTTTACACCACTGCATCCACGCTTTGCATTGCACTTGGTGATGTGAGGCTTGGATGCAGCTGCTCGGCCATGGAAACCCATCCATGAAGCTCTCTGCACTGTTCTTGAGCTAATCTGAAGGCCACATGAAGTTTGGAGGTCTGTAGAGATTGACTCTGCAGAAAGTTGGACTGGACCTGGATGGAGCCACTTTTCATATTTAAATCATAAAGTCACATTCAACCTTTTTTACTGTTTCCTGCAAGGGTTATGATAAAAAGCAGTGGTTTCCTGTTAACATACCGTCATTTAAAGGGTTAAAAATCCCATGATAGAATTAAAACTTGGTATGGACATTTCAGGCAGTTTTAAAAGTTTGAGTCATAAAAAGTGGGATTTTTTAATAGCACTTTATGGAAAGGCTACCAATTTGGACCAGAGGGATCAAATGTGTGATCATTGAATGTGTGTCATTGAAATGCATACTTTGGAAATTATTCTTTTTTTGTTTTTTTGATAAAAAGCAGTGGCTTTCTGTTAACACGCTAGTACTTAAACTGTTTAAATCCCCTTAGTATAATAAAAACTTGATATTATTATTTAAGGCTCAAGTAGATTTACTAGTTTGAGTCATTTAAAGGAACACTACACCCAAACAACAATTTGGCCTCATTTTCTACTCACCTTCATGCTGAACAACACTGTGGAGTAGTTTTGGAACATCTAGGATGCAGCCGGAGATATGGGGGGATCCTCGCTGCAATAACTAGGAGCGTAGGACAAGAAATCCCACATTCTGCTGTGAGCGACGGAGCCGTGGACAGACACAAGAGGGGTCAGCAGCATGTGGGATTTCTTGTGTTCTTGTTTCTTTTTCTACGCTCCTAGTTATTGCAGAGTGCGCATTCCTTTGTTTGGTCAGTCATGCTCCGTGAGGGCACCCGTAAGTGTATCATAGAAATGCTAAGTAGTGCTGTTTAGGCTATAAACATGTGCTAAATGATGTCGTTTCGAGTAAATGGTGGACGTTACCCGCTCAGGACACTTGGATTACAGCGCACGAGCAGTATGGAGGAATATTGCCGACTTCTTGTGGACTTTTAAGGACACTGTTTGTTCGGGCTCTTACCGAAGTGATGATATCAATGTCAGTGGACAGCGAGGATTCCCCCAGATCTCCGGCTGCATCCTAGATGTTCCAAAACTACTCCACAGTGTTGTTGAGCATGAGGGTGAGTAGAAAATGAGGCCAAATCGTTGTTTGGGTGTAGTATTCCTTTAAGGTGGAAAAAAAATATTAATAAATAAAGATTTCATAGCCCTTTATGGAAAGAGTACATTTTGGTCCAGAGGATCAAATGTGTTACTTTTTTTCAATCTGACCCTGCAGCAAAAAGAACAATGCATCAAAATCAAAGTTGCTGCCAATCATTGACCCTTCTCAGGGCACTTATTAAAATTATGACCTAATAGTCATTAGAATGTATATTTTGGAATTTTTAGTTGTAGTTTTTTTTACGATAAAAGACTGTGGTTTTCTGTTGGCAAACCAGAATTTAAAGGGTTAAAAATCCCATGATAAAATTAAAACTTGATATGAATATTTCAGACTCAAGTAGTTTTAAAAGACTGAGTCATTTAAAGTGGAAAAATATTAATAAATAATGATTTTATAGCACTTTATGGGAAGGGGACCGATTTGGTGCCGAGGATCAAATGTGCAATTTTTTTTAAGGATCATTTTAGGGTTAAATTAAAAAAACAACAGCATGGCCTCGGCTCATACATTGAATATTAAAGGCTATGAAACCGATTTAAAAGCTGTTAATCAAAACAAAAATAAATCTTTATAGAGGAAAGGGTGGGCTGGGTTAGGGCAGCAGTAAAATGTCTCAGCAGCTTCGATCGTGGTCACAACAAAGTCACATTGACCTTGTTGTATGATAATGATGATGATGGCGGCGGCGGCGTTGCTGTAGGTGGTTTGTTGTCAGAATGGAGCCGCTCCGTGCACAGACATGTTCCCGTGAATTCCTCTTCCAGATCCTCGTGCACCGCAGATCCTGTCAACGCCGTAACATGGAGCGAAGATTTGTCCATACATGTGATCCAGGGACCCCCCACCCCCCAACCAGCCCCCTTCTCCAACACACACCTTCATGACAAGAAGGAGAAGAAGCCGAGCTGCCTTCAGGGTCTGTGGGAGCTTCACGTTGAATTCTTGCACTCTCAGCAGAAAGTGACAGAGAGATTTTCCTGCGGGGAGTTTTTTGTTCTCTGTTTTTGAAACACTGTCACAGACTCTCCCGACAGGACTCCGACTGTTTGCTCTGGATTACACGTGAACATGTGAGCGAAGAACAAACCGTGACCCTGTAACTTTCCATTTTAACGCCCTCGGAGAGACATTTACAAGTTATCAAACGGGTCATGATAAATTCAGCCTGCAGAAAATCCTGGACACCCCTGTTTGTGTCCACTGTCTAAGCCGACTAATATTCTCCTGCAGCTCTCATCACATCCTGGAGATTAAACATGGCTCCTTGGAGCGTTTTGTTGGATAGTAAAGAATAAGTGTGAGGCAGGTGTTACATCTTGTTAAGTGATTCAGCTGTGTGCCTCGCGGTCATGAATAAAATCCTCTTCTAAATCATTTGAGGAAACACATTTATTCATTTACTTGACAAGAGCAGGATGAGAAGATTGATGTCAAAGTCTGAAGCCTTCATGCTCAAAGTGAAGCTACCACCAACAGATGGATGGTTTAGCTAGGATAAAGGAAAGGAAACAAGGGAAGGTGGCTCACAGAGCTCCACATTAAGGCAGCAGAGTCTAGCTTAACAATATATCTAACAACCTCCAATGTTGAGGGACTTCTAGGTTGCTGAATGAATGAATTTGGTTCATTTCTGCAACAAAATGTTTTTTCAAGTGAAAATAAAAACATGATGTACCCAGCAGGGGTGAAACGAAATTTCGTGCCACAGAAAGTTCGTGAAATAAAATATGGCAAAATAAAGGAGTGCCACGCACCACTGAGGCTATGATTACATGGAAACTCCTGAATTAAAGACACAAAGATTTGTCCTTTGCGTTTTAGAATTCTTCTGCGTTCAGACGACGCTCAGAGACGAGTTAATCCGCTATAGTGTGCATGTCGGTTCAGTAGATGGCAGTGAAGGTCTGCAGAGAGGCAGCGCTGCTACAACACAAGAACGAAGAAGAAGAACTTTTCACAAACAAAAATGGCAAGTAGACGCACAGAGACGCAGAAGTTTCTTTTCTGGACAACAAATCTGTCTGGATAGTTTTGTCTGGATAACAAACCGAGCACGGTAAGAGGCTCACACGTTACTCAGCAGACGGCCGAAGCTGTTGTTGTTCCTGGTATGCGTGCGCAGCCTTCATGTGAAAGAGTACTGCGCATGGAGTGACGTCAGAGTTTCACCCTGTAATGCTCTGATATGGGTTTAGACGGAGCTGCATGGAGAGCGGATTCAAACCTTTCCACTCTGTAGCCCGTTTTCAAAAGTTTCTGTCTTAAGATGCAGCCTGAGACTGGTGATTTTTTATCCTCCTCACCTAATGTGGCGAGGTCGAGGAATTAGCTGACGCTCCTTCGTCAAATAAATCAGTTGGGTGGACCGATTTTGGCTTCCCATGTAAAAGATGAGAGAACGGTGAAAAGATTGTGGACAAAACAACAACTGCGTTTTGTTCTTTTATTTATCTGTTCTTTTATTTATCCTTTATCTAACCAGGTTGGTCCCATTGTGACTAAAAACCTCTCTTTCAAGGGAGACCTGGCCAAGACAGGCGGGAGCAAAAACACAAAGTTACAGATACAAAAGAGACAAAAACAAATTACAAGCTCATCATTATGGATTAAAAACAGAGACATCTATTACTCCTTTTCCACCAAGCTGGTTCCAGGGCTGGTTCGGGGCTAGAGCCAGACTTAGCACCAGTTCTTTGGTTTTCCACAGACTAAGCACCAGTTGCTGGCTCTCAAAACCGGTGCTTGCCAAGCACCAAGTCTTTGCTAGGCCAGCAGAAAGAACCACGTTACATCGGGCCTACAGCTTACGTCAGGGGTGGGGGCGGTAAAACACGGAAGCACTCTTACCTGTCATCTCAAGCGTGATCGCTGTTCGTTGAGCAGCATTAACTTGCTGGATCGCCAACTTTTGCTCTCCAAAGAAAGCTCGAAAAGCCAACAGCAACACTTGAACTGCAACGTAGTCCTCCATCTTTGTAGTGGCAATTGAATTCGGTGCTAGTTGTTATGGGAAACTAGCGTGGACGATACAGGCGTATACATCGGCGTGATGACGTAGCCCTCTGGCCGTCACCCGCGTTTGTGGAAAAGCAAACAGTTCTTAACAGGTCTGCAGTTGAACCAACTGCGAACCAGCTCTAGCACCAGCATGAGCACCAGCCCTGGAACCAGCTTGGTGGAAAAGGGGTATATGAGCCATATCACAGCCTAGCTAAAAACATTGGCATTGGATAGAATCTGCTTCCATGTCTTTTATTTTGGATTTAAAAACATTTAAGGACAACAGCTCCTTGAGCTTTGAGTCATTCTGCAAAACATTCCAGTCTGATGGTGCAGAGTACCAAAATATGTGCAAAATATGTGGCTACAGTTTGCCGTATACTGCAGCGAGTACAACTACCATGATGTACCACTTACAACGCTTACATTTTTGATTGCTACTTTATTTAAACCATTTCTGCATTTTCTAATTGATTTTTATATCAAATATTTGTGTATTTATATGTCATCACAATCAACTGTTAGCTTTTTAAACCTTTAGATTCCACATCAAGAAAATATCTGTTTTAGTTTTTAGTTCTTTTTGTTCGCCAATGTGTTTACAGAATCCAACAATGATTGGATTTGTTCTGTTTTAAAACATTAAGCATCCCTAAATTTATTGATGACCTCTGCCAAACAGTTGAGCTGGTAGTTAAAGAGTTAATTCAAGCTCAAGTATCAAAATTTCAGTTTTAAATTCCACTTTTGGCCTGGATTTAGCTCCTGTGGCATCTTGGACCTGAGTAAACTTTCTGAAACGGAGAACTAGTGGGACCTTGTCTCTTCTGTTTGAATGATATTAAATGTTTGGGGTGGATCTGAACATGAAAACAGATAAATCAGAGGATTTTCACCAAAGTCTGAAGACAGCTTTACTCCAAGTGGTGTGATTCATGGTAAAACCCTCCCCAAAGTAAGTCAACATAATGAGCTGAAATACTTAATAAGGGATGATTCCACAATCACATGAATCATCTGTGAGTCACTCTGCAGACGAGAGGGTTTGGGTCTTCAGTCTGACGCCTGCCCAGCTCAGATTAGGCATCAGCTGGTTTACCTCACCTTCTGTTTCTGATTCTTAGACGATAAACCGGATCAGAGCCTCAGGGGGACGATAAGGAGGGATCTCCTTTGTCCTGTTTGTGTCCATCAGAGCAGCACACCCCTTAAATTAAACCTTATCTGTCCTGTGCTGTAAACACTCTCCCATGACGGACTTCCTATCATGACAGGAGTCACTTAGGCTCTGTTTACAGCTTTGTTTGGGTCTCATCAGTTTAGATTTTTCAGTTTGGATGAGAAACTTTGTAAAGAATGACCAACAGACTCATGTTTAGTGAGAGCAGTCTGTGGTCTTCTTCTGCTGCCACAGAGCAACAACAGAAGAGAGCAGAGGATAATGCTCAGTGACATTTAATAAGCAGTTTGGTCCATCTCATGTCTAATAAACAAATAAAGCTTATTGTTACTCATGTACTTTTGATTTGTTTTCATCTGTAATTGTGTAAATCTTGTTTGATCCATTCATTACTCTGGTCTATCCATCACCCATCCAACCATTCAACAGTTGTTCAAATAACAGGTCATTCCAGATATCCATCCATCAATCTGTCTATCCATCCATCCATCCATCTAACCAATTATCGAGAGTTCTCAAAACAGGCCTATTGATTGATAAACCCATCCATCAATTTGTTTTCCCATCTTTTTTCCATCAATCCATCCATCCATCTATCCACCCACCCATCCATCCATCCATCCATCGATCCTTCCATCCAACAGTTGTTCAATCAGTTGTTCAATCTATCAGTCTGCCCATCCATCCACCCACCCACCCATTTCGTATCAGGCCACCCATCCATCCATCCATCCATCCATCCTTCCATCCATCCATCTATCCACCCACCCATCCATCCATCCATCCACCCATCCAACAGTTGTTCAATCAGTTGTTCAATCTATCAGTCTGCCCATCCATCCACCCACCCACCCATTTACATATCCATCCATCCATCCATCCATCCGTCCTTCACTCATCCATCTATCCACCCACCCATCCATCCATCCATCCATCCATCCACCCATTTAACAGTTGTTCAATCAGTTGTTCAATCTATCAGTCTGCCCATCCACCCACCCGCCCACCCATTTACGTATCCATCCACCCATCCACACACCCAAACACCCATCCATCCATCCATCCATCCATCCATCCATCCATCTATTCAGAGTTCTAACAACAGGCCAATTGATTGACGAACCCATTCATCAATTCATTTTACAATTTATTTTTCTATCAAACCATCATCCATTTATCTTCCCATCCATCCATCCATCCATCCATCTATCCACCCACCCATCCATCCATCCAACAGTTGTTCAATCAGTTGTTCAATATCAGTCTGCCCATTCATCCACCCGCCCACCCATTTACGTATCCATCCATCCATCCATCCATCCAACCATCTATTTAGAGTTCTAACAACAGGCCAGTTGATTGATCAACCCATCCATCAATTCATTTTACAATCTATTTTTCTATCAATCCATCATCCATTTATCTTTCCATCCATCCATCTATCCATCCAACCATTCAACAGTAGTCCAAATAACAGGTCAATCCAGATATCCATCTATTAGTCTGCCCATCCATCAACCCAACCATCCTTACTTCTAACCAATTATCCAGAGTTCACACAACAGGCTTGTTGATTGATTAACTGTCCATCCATCCATCCATCCATCCATCTATTCATACAACAGTTGTTCCAATAATAGGTCAGTCTAGCTATCCATCTTTTAATCTGCCCATCCATCCTTACTATCATCTACTCAGAGTT